>OZ025296.1:274897726-275216029 GCA_964019185.1 Maratus speculifer | reverse complement strand
TCATCAATTTATTTACATTTTGAAGTATGAATGCATATATTATCAATGTTATAATTAATATATTATCCTCTAAAAAATTTGCATATTAGCAATTCGCATTATTATTAATTAAAAAAAGGAACTGGGCGCGTCCCATTCATCCCTTTTCTGGCATGTCCCATTCCTCGCCACTTCCTTGTTTGTGTTAAACTTCTTGTTCAAACAAAAATGCTGCTTTAGGCTTAGTTTAAATTATGAATAATATACAGTATAATGTTCCATAAATAGGGAAACAATTACATTTATACATAAACAAGCCTTTAATATATTGAGAGCAAATAAATCAAATTTAAATTGGATTTTTGAAATATTTTTTTCTTTCATACATTTGCAAGTCTATGCATATCAATTTTTTTTGTAAACTGAAGAATGGATTATCACTGCTTCATCTTGTATGCGATCGATGAAATGTTTAGAATAATGCACAAAGAGAAAAACCTACAGTCCCATTCCACCCGACTTTCCCCCATATAGCAAAAGGGGAAATAAAGAATTAGCCAGTTCCCTAAAGCTCCTGATATACACTATATGGCCAGAGATGACCGTCCACTTGCGATTTTAGACATTTTGTTAAATATCTAGAAAAATGTATGAGGAATTATCCTGAAAATCTTAGTGTATAAATATAATACACTACCTGGCCATTGATTATCGTCCACTTGCGATTTTAGACATTTTGCAAAATATCTAGAAAAATACATGAGGAATCCTGAAACTCTCAGTGTATAAACAATATAGTACAGGTCATCTATTTCCGTGAAGATTTTTTCCAGAAACTTTATAGGGGACCGCCAACAAATTAAAAAATGTATGAATATCTTTTGGATAACCCTGTCAAAACTAATGCATCAAAAGCGCTCAAACTGTAGATTGTGATTAAGTGGCCTATTGTTATAAACTGTGTTCATTTTTATGTCGATAGCATGTATACTCGTAGAGAAATGAAGGTTTTTATAAAAATACTCCCAAATTTTCCCGAGATTTTTGCTTATAATTTGCAGAGTTCTTAATATAAAATAATAATATTTTCTGAAAATGAGACAAACAACATTGCACATAATACCCTGTAATCAGAATTAAAAAATAATAAAAACTGTATGAAAAATGAGTAGGTTTACTAAATAATTTTTCACTGCGAATGCGTGAACGATATCAAAACTTCATTTGCATATTATGTTAGCTAAATGTATAGAGCAACTTTTGTGAAAGTTGCAAAATCATAGCTTGAAAATTCTGAAAATAATCGTCAATAG
Organism: Maratus speculifer; assembly: GCA_964019185.1. Classification (NCBI taxonomy): domain Eukaryota; kingdom Metazoa; phylum Arthropoda; class Arachnida; order Araneae; family Salticidae; genus Maratus; species Maratus speculifer. Next base: position 275,214,737 of record OZ025296.1, on the reverse strand, counting down.
AATCACTTAAAAATCCGTTATATCCAAAATGAAGCAAAAAATAAGGGTTGTATCCATATATTCATTGATTAGTGTCAATATAGAATACACAATACGGAACTTACTAGTACATTTGGATACAATCCCTCATTTTTTTTGCTTCAGTTTGGGAACAATGGATTTTCAACTTATTATATTGACGATTATTTTTAGAATTCTCAAGCTATGATTTTGCGACTTTCACAAAAGTTGCTCTATAAATTTAGCTAACATATATGCAAATGAAATTTTAATATCGTTGACGCATGCGCAGTGAAAAATTATTTGGTAAACCTACTCATCTTTCATACAATTTTTATTATTTTTTAATTTTGATTACAGGGTATTATGTGCAATGTTGTTTGTCAGATTTTCAGAAAATATCATTATTTTATATTAAGAACTCTGCAAATTATAAGCAAAAATCTTGGGAAAATTTGGGAGTATTTTTATAAAAACCTTAATTTCTCTACGAGAATACATGCTATCGACATAAAAATGAACACAGTTTATAACAATAAGCCACTTAATCACAATTTACGGTTTGAGCGCTTCTGCTGCATTAGTTTTGACAGGGTTATCCAAACGATATTCATTATTTTTTAATTTGTTGACGGTCTCCTATAAGGTTTCTGGAAAAAATCTTCACGGAAATATATGACCTGTACTATTATGTGTATACACTGAGAGTTTCAGGATAATTCCTCATGTATTTTTCTAGGTATTTAACAAAATGTCTAAAATCTCAAGTGGACGATAATCAATGGCTAGGTAGTGTAGTACAAGTCATATATTTCCCTGAAGATTTTATTCCGAAACTCCAATAGGGGACCGTCAACAAATTAAAAAAGAATGAATACCTTTTGGATATCTTTTGGATAACCCTGTCAAAACTAATATAGCATTTTTATTTCGATAGCATGTGTACTCGTAGAAAAATTAAGGTTTTCTACGAATCCGAAAAACAGTCTCAAATTTACCCAAGATTTTTGCTTATAATTTGAAGAGTTCATAATATAAAGTAAAATTCTATTCAGAAAATGTGACAAACAACATTGCACACAATATCCTGTAATCAGAATTAAAAAATAATAAAAATTGTTCGAATATTGAGTAGGTTTACTAAATGATTTTTCACTGCGCATGCGACAAAGATATCAAAATTTCATTTGCATATTATGTTAGCCAAATGTATAGAGCAACTTTTGTGAAAGTCGCAAAATCACATCTTGAACATTTTAAAAATAATCGTCAATAGAATACGTTGAAAATTCGTTATTTCCAAAATGAAGGAAAAACACGAGGGGTTGTATCCATATATTCATTGATTAGTGTCAATATAGGATACATAATAGGAGCGTACTAATAAATTTGAATAAAATTCCTCATTTTTATTATTATTATTACTGGTATGGAATACTTGTACATGTTAGGGAAATTCGTTGCTAATCTGGAATAGACACTTTGTTGCAAGATATGTTTTGTAAATATGGTTAATAATGTAAAACATTTGTAACTCTTAATGATAATACAGGAAAAGAATATCTGAAAGACAAGTATGCGTTGGTCATGTAATTTTCTCGTGCTGTCCGAAAATAGGCAATAAAGAGGAAAGTGCCCAGTTAAACTGATGGCATTGAGCTCGCAGGCTATACATACAACTGTATATTATACTCTTATTTCAAAGAATAATGCCCTTCCAAAAATAAAATAAATCAACTGTAAGTTATTGGACAGTGGATTAACTGCCATCCCTCTTTATACTTAACCATTGAGCCCCTAAAACTAATCAGGGAAGTGCCTTATCAGAGTGAACCTATTAACAAAATTTGAAGAAAATGTGATAATTCTGCATATTTATATAAATTAAGGAGGGTAGCACTCTCTTCTCCCCCCCCCTTCATATTTAACCAATGAACCTCCAATGCTAATCAGTGAAGAACCTTATCAGAATGAAACTACATATAAAATTTGAAGCAAATCGGATATTTATATAAAGAGTTATCACGTTACATACAGAACCTGTGGGCACATTAGCTGTCAGGCTTTGATAGCCTTGTGAGCTATAATTTAAATTTTATTTAAATTTTATTCTTTCTTTTTTTGTTTATCTACCATTTTTGCTGTACTTTGATGATACATTTTAATTGGACTGTCTTCTTGTGTGTTTTCCTTAATGTGTTATTATTATTATTTCAGATAGTGAACTTACAATTATAGTACTTACATTACCATCCTTGATACAAGAAAAGTTTCCTACTCTTTATCATGAAGAAGGTGCAGAAATTTCTGTGTTTTAACCTGTTACTGTGCTCCGCAACTCAAGCAACTTGTTAAATTACTCATGCTATGTATTAATTTTATATAAACAGTTAATTACAAAAACTGATAATTTTATAAGCTTAGTTACTTTGTGGTATGCATTATTTTGGTTGTTTAACGTTAACTATAGCAAAAGCCAATTTAAATTTTTATCATTTTTATTAGATACTTATGTCTCCAAAATTTTCTCAGTGGCATCAGTTCCACATAGTGTTACGTCTTTGTTTAATAATATTTAATACATTCTTGGTGCTTACAATAAAAAGATTATTTGAACTAAAAGGTTGTTTTTTTAATTCAGTGTTTTATTCCTTTCATTATAATTACTCTTTGGATTAAAATTTCAGATGCAATAAGTCAAAATACAAAAACAATTTGGCAGAAAGTGTTTTGATGTGGATACAGTACTAGAAATCAGCAGTCGTTAGTCGTCAAATGAAACTAAATTATAGAAAAATTATTCCTAGTCGTCAAATCTTGATAGCTAGCTTTCTTTAATTTTTTTTAGCAAATACTTTCATTTCTATTTTAGCATACATCCCCCCCTCAGCACCATGACATCAGCACGTGTCTTAAGAATTTTGAACCTGTCAATAACCTCTAAGTTAACTTCGCTTTCACCAATGACTAATAAAACTGGTCCTTGGATATTACACCCCTGTAAACAAGATTTTCTTTTATTATGAGATATTTCTGCATCCTTATATGTTCCTAAAATAAGAAACTGTATTAAAATTGTTTTAAAATTTTTGTATTCCCTTTCTCAAACAAAAAAAAAAAAATATGTGTGATTTGGAAATGTTTTAAATGCCACACCATAATTGGCAATCAAAGATTCATTTATTTGCTAACTTTTTATTTTCTGATGTACTGTTACTCTCAGATTTTTTAAAAATTAGCTTATCCCTAATTATATCTATAGCTCATATTTTCTCTCTGTGGACATATTTGCTTGATTATCTGTTTTGTATGCATATTAGCTTTATAAAAAGAATAAGTTTTTCCAGAATCCAAATATTGTAGTTTAATCAGTTTTCATACTTATGGAAAGTCAGTTTTTATTTTGTTTAGTAAGAAAAAGGTGTTTAATATATAAAGTTTCCTCCCCACTTCCCTTCAATACATTAAAAATAAATATGCAATGCAATATTATTACTATTAGCATGGCTGTGAAAAGAAATAAGAAAATATGAAATGCAGTTGGCACATCGAAAAAAAATTGTAGGCATTATTTTGACACCTTACATACAGTTCTTAATTTCTAATCCTGTATGGATATATGCTATAAAATATGGATTTGCATAAGTTCACTATAAAGGTAAGTACTACATATATTGTAAAAATGATTTTTTTTTTACTCAATTTCATATGTGATTTTACCACAACCATAAAATGAACTTATTTTCTATAACTCATTTCATAGCTTGATGGCTAACTTTCTGGAAGAATTTTAAAGAATATGAAGTATTCTTACTAATTTAAAAGTTACACAACATTTATTACATATTCTTTTCTAATTTGTGTTTTACATCTTTTTAATTAGATACAGCAGGGTAGCTGAAAAAGTATGTGTGCGTTGTTTGACATTGATATTTCACAACTAAAATCTGAGAAATGCCTATTTTAAAATTTTGTAGCATTTCTTCTATTATATGAAAATCTTAATCCTCCGAAAAGTTCACAACAGTTAAAATGATCAGTAACTAATATGTTCAACGAAGTGTTCGCCTCATGGAAGCAAAATAATTTTAATGGAACTTCCAGCAGTATTGGGGCCTTCACATGGAGCAAAAACAACATTGACCTTCAACACCCATCTGCGTGGATATTTAATAACAGGTGTATTGCCTTCGAACAATCAGATCTTAACTCACTTGACTTCTGTAGAAAAGCTAGAAATAGAAAATCCCCAGTTTGCATTGTATGTGATGCGAAGTTATCAAGGCATAGAATTACTTCTGAAACTATTAGAAAATTATAAAAATATTCATATGAAGATAGATAATTCAATTTGTACTTTCTCTTATTTTGGAGTCAAAAAACATAAAATTTTTATAATGTTCCTGCATCTAAAAATGCCCAGTCACAAAAATAGTTACTGGCCCTTTCTTAAACATACCCAAAAAGTTTGATCCAAACATATGAGTTAGAGACAGTCAAAATCATTATTTATTTCATTTTACAAAAACTTCAAAACATAAAATTGAAAATCAGGCTTCAAATTGCATGACAAAGTCACAATATTTGACTCTAACTCAGTGATTTTTAGAGGCAGAAAAGAGGTGTAGAGGTTCTGTAAATTTTTCGATTTATTCTAACAAAACCTTTTGGGTATGACTAACAATGCAATAGTGATGACTTATGATTGGTGATTTTGAAATGCAAAGACTGTATAAAATATTAAAATTTTGAATTTTTCTTAAAATACTCTCCATGTAAATGAAAGTACAATTTGAATTCTCTGCCTTTCTATGATTATTTTTGTAGTTCATATTATCCCTCTCTGAGTTACAAAAATATGCTACAATTTTTCTTTGGACACCTGATAATGAGTTTAAAAATATAATATTCCATAAATCTAAAAGAAAAAAAAGGCTCAAAATATAGACTGATCATGATAATTTTCTCTGCAGAATTCAATTTAAAAATGGGTAAACACTTTGTATTTCATGATTCAAACCAATACAATTTCTTGACAAGCAGGGGGGGAGGGGGGTTGCAACTGTGGGCCATAGATTGTGAGTGCTATTTCTTGTAGGATGCCACAGGGCACACTGGATTATGTGTTTCATCCGTTCACCCTCTGGGGCACCCTGGATAAGGGGTGCCATTACTCTCCCCTGAGGCGCCATATTTTCACCCCCTGGGGCACCCTGGTTAAGGGGTGCCATTACTCTCCCCTGAGATGCCATCCTTTCACCTCCTGGGGCACCCAGGATAAAGGGTGAGATTATTCTCCCCTGTGGTGCCATCGTTTCACCCTCTCGAACACTGTGGATAAGGGGTGCCATTATTCTTCCCTGAGGTGCTGTCCTTTCACCCCCTGAAACACCCTGGATTAGGGGTGCCATCCTTTCACCCTAGTTAAGGGTGCCATTTTAGCTCCTCTAGGGGTGTCACCAGTGAGACAAGCCTTTCACCCCTAAAAGGTGCAATGTGTCACCATTAGTTTTAACAGTGTATAGGTTATGCTTGTTAGATTAAACGTCACATCCGATAAGCCCGTTTATGTATTAAAATATTTACAACTTGTCTTTTATTTATTGAAATTCTATTTTATCAGGATTTTCTTAAAAACACTATAAGAAAAATCTTATGAAACATTAAACCTTTTCTGTTTCACTTCGATAAAGCTATCAACAGTTCACCCATCTGTCTTTGGTTTTCGTCAATAGCAGTTCATTTTTAGTATCTTGCCAGCTGATAAAGCCAAATATTTCTTCTAGTATCATTTACTTATATGAAAAGTCTGCGATAAGCGCGACAGCTTGAATACACCGCTGATAGTACACACCGAAGCATCATATACACTGAAGTAAAATCATAAGTTAGAATTCATATGTATGTATTTTTAATTAATTTCGGAAGAGAAATATTTTGAAATTAATTTATAAAAAAAAATGTATATACAAACTGTAATATATGATTCTTTTTAAAAAACAGAAATCTATTTTTAGAAGCTTTAAATATGCGATTCAAAAATTGCAGATCATTTTGTAAAGTAGTTTTTGAGTTATGTTTAAAAAAATACTCCCAACAATGCGCAACAAGAGAAAGTGAATTTAACATTAAGAAATCCGAACTCTAAATCTGCATAGTTTCTAAACAACTTGACTAAATGATTTTCTTTCTGTATTCATGGGCAAAATTTACCAAGAAATTCAAATATGATGTCAAAAATAGGTGTTAATGTTGAAAATTAAAAAAAAAAAAAAAAAAAAAAAAAAAAAAAAAAAAAAAAAAATTACAAATTTTACATGTGGACGACTCTCTAAGCAAAATTTATGACATTAACTAATGGACATTATTGCTAATTGAATGGCACTACTCAATTTTTATACTATTATTTGTGTCATAGTTAGTAAGGAGGAGGGGTTCATGTTTTGATCTTTTCTCTTTTCTCTTTTTTCTTTATTGGTTTCTTTTTTCTGTAATATTCCCCAACTCTTTTGTTTAACAGTAAACCTTAGTTGTATTTATATCTTTAGTTATTGTAGTTAAAATATATTATGTGTAATTACTTGCTCTGTTACAATGTTTAACAAAGAAACGCATTTCTTTTTTGGTATTAAATAACAATTTTAGCTTTGGTTTAAAGTTAATTGAAAATAACACAATGGAAAGAAATCAAATTAAATATTTTGTAAAAAATTTATTTAAATTTTAATAAAAAATTTATTAATTAAATTATAAAAATATATTTAAAGTTTTTTCCGAAGTTGTTACATACTTTTAATTTTTAAATATCTTTCTAAAAAGCTGAATACCTATTTGTGTTTACTTTATAAATAAAAAACATATACTTGTATAGATTGAAGTATACAAATAAGCCGAAATATAGTAAATATGTGTTTAGCCATGTTTCGCCATAATTCAACTTTAATATCTTTCCACATTTTTGTTACAAAGTTGTAGTTTTTTTCTTTTTCTTTTTTTCTTTTTTTACCAACGTTCAAGTAATCCTACAGCACCATTCTATGGCACATAAAATCCATGTCTTTTTTTCCTTTATACTCCATGAGAATATTTTAATTGGGCTTCACAATTCATTCTATTGACCCTTTAAAATGATATTTGTATAATTCTAGTGCGTTTATTTTTCATCATTTTTAATAATTAACAGTTATATCGCGCCAATCATATAATGTGTTTAGCAAATAAGACCCTGATTTCAAAATTAAATTTCTAAAAAACAAAGATCGATAGAAATATTCGGTAAACGGTTTGTTTATTAGGTAATCTTTAAAAATACTTATACAGAAGTTTCGAACGGTGAATATTTTGAAAAGATTGTGTTCTGATTACAAAAAATTAGTTGTCTTGACATTTTTCTTGTTTTAGATTGTCTTCAGAGAAGAAGTTTTTCGGTTTACAATGCAATATTTTAACGACTTTTGGAATTAAATTTTTGAAATTTCGAAATTCCAAAAATTTAGTTCAAAAAATAGTTAAAATATGGCAAGCTACGTCGAAACACTCGTTCGCTGCAAGCAATCTAAAACAAGAAAAATGTAATTCAAGTTTTCTTTGCAATCAGAACACAATCTTTTAAAAATTTTAACCGACCGAAACTTCTGTATAACATTTTTACAGTTTACCTATCAAACAAACTGTTTACCGCATAATTCTATCGATCTTTGTTTTTTTAAAAATTTAATTTTGAAATCAGGATCTTACTTGCTGGACCCCTGTGTAAGTCATCATTTGTATTATAAACATTAATCATGTACATGTCATTCGTAACTGTACAACTTTTATTAAAAAATTATTTATATTATTTTTACTAAATGATTTTGTTAAAAAATTATTCTGTAAATGTTACTTATTATATTCTGAATTATAATTTACAAATGTCAAGTCAGATTACTAATTTTATTCGCCAATAAATCTTGTTGAATCTAAAGCATATAAATGAAAGAACAATAAATATTATGAGAAAGACGATAATTTTACTTTTTTAAAATAATCAACAAAAAGAAGGAAATAATAATATATTTTATTTAAGGTACAATAATAAAAAAATTCACTGAAAAACAGTAATAATTACATAATAATGACAAAATTATTTTAACACAATGCTCTATATTAAAGAATAAATTTATTTTAGGAACAATTTATTACTGAAGAGAAAAAAAATTAAAGAATTCATTTTTTTATTTTTCCAAAACATTCCGAAATAAATTTTGAACGTGAAGAGAATAGAATTTTCAAATATATTTTCCCCAGGCTTCATTTATGAGATACAACAAATTCCTTTTGAATGCAATATTCAAGAAAGACATTATCAAAATTTTACGATGTTTTTCGTAACAAAAAGATAGGATTTAAAATTTTATAACATCTTTTCGCTATAAAATAATAATTATTAAATATATGTAAGAACATTGCTTTAAAATGCATGTTTTTTAGAATTCCACCCATTTGTAAACAGTAAAGATGGATTTAGTATTTTATTTCCGTATTTAATCTGTAACACATTCCAGTTATCAAAGATTCTCCAATTTAAGTGTATCTTTGTTGAATTTTATATAAATCACTTTTTTAAATGCAAATTTATTTCGGTAAATTGAAAGATATGGTCAAAATGTGTTTTAAAACAGAGATAATTACATAATAAAAATAAGAATAAGAATATTTTAATACTATATGATTATATTAGAAGATAAATTTACGTTAGTTCAAATTTATTGTTGAAGAAAAAAAATTAAAGAATTCATTTTTCCATTTTCCAAAATATTCTGAAATAAATTTTGAACGTGAAGAGAATAGAATTTTCAAATATATTTTCTTTGGGCTTCATTTATGAGATACAACAAATTCCTTTTGAATGTAATATTCAAGAAAGGCATTATCAAAATTTTACGATGTTTTTGTAACAAACAACATAGGATTTAAAACTTTATGATATCTTTTCGCAATAAAACAATATACTATGTTATTGTATAATATGTTACATATATGTTATAAGAACATTGCTTTAAAATGCATGTATTTTTTTAGAATTTCATCTATTTGTTAACAGTAAAGATGGATTATGTATTTTATTTTCTTATTTAATATATAAAACATTCTAATCATAGAAGATTCTCCAATTTAAGTATATATTTGTTGAGTTTTAGATAAATCACTTTTTTAAATGCAAATTTATTTCGATAAAGTAAAAGATTTGAACAAAATGTGTTTTAAAACAGTGATAATTACATAATAATAATAAAAATATTTTAAAACAATAGACTTATATTAAAAGATAAATTTATTTTAGTTGCAATTTATTGCTGAAGAGAAAATTTTAAAGAATTCATTTTTCCATTTTCCAAAATATTCCGAAATAAATTTTGAACGTGAAGAGAATAGAATTTTCAAATATATTTTCTCTGGGATTCATTTATGAGATACAACAAATTTCTTTTGAATGCAATGTTCAAGAAAAGCATTATCAAATTTTTACGATGTTTTCGTAACAAATAAGATAGGATTTAAAATTTTATGACATCTTTTCGCAATAAAACAATAATTGTTTAATATATGCAAGAACCTTGCTTTAAAATACATATTTTTTAGAATTCCACCAATTTGTAAACAGTAAAGATAGATTTAGTATTTTATTTTCTTATTTAATCTATAACACATTCCAGTTATAGAAGATTGTCCAATTTAAGTGCAAATTTGTTGAATTTTATGTAAATCACTTTTTTAAATGCAAATTTATTCCGGTAAAGTGAAATATTTAAAAAAAAAAGTGTTTTAAAACAGTGATAATTACTTAATAATAATAATAATATTTTAATACAATAGGCTTATATTAAAAGATAAATTTATTTTAGTTGTAATTTATTGCTGAAGAGAAAATTTTAAAGAATTCATTTTTCCATTTTCCAAAATATTCCGAAATAAATTTTGAACGTGAAAAGTCTAGAATTTTCAAATATATTTTCTCTGGGCTTCATTAATGAGATACAACAAATTCCTTTTGAACGAATATTCAAGAAAGGCATTATTAAAATTTTACGATGTTTTTCGTAACAAATAAGTTTAGACTTAAAAATGTATGACATCTTTTCGCAATAAAATAGTAATTGTTAAATATATGCAAGAACCTTGCTTTAAAATATATATTTTTTAGTATTTCACCTATATGAAAACAGTAACGATGGATTCAATTAATTTTCTTGTTTAACCTATAACACATTCCAATTATAGAATATTGTCCAGTTTAAATGTATATTTATTGAATTTTAGTTAAATTTATTACGGAAAAGTGAAAGATTTGAACAAAATTTGCTTTAAAACAGTGATAACTACATAATAATAGCAAAAATATTTGCACACAATGCTCTATATTAAAGAATAAATTTATATTAATTACAATTTATTGCTGAAGAGAAAATTTTAAAGAATTCATTTTTCCATATTGAAACATATTCCGAAATAAATTTTGAACGTGAAGAGAATAGAATTTTCAAATATATTTTCTCTGTGCTTTATTTATGAGATACAACAAATTCTTTTTGAATGTAATATTCAAGTAAGGCATTATAAAATTTGTATGATGTTTTTTTTATAACAAATAAAATAGGATTTAATATTTTATGACATCTTTTCGCAATAAAAGAATAATTGTTACATATATGTAAGAACATTGCTTTAAAATACATGTTTTTTTTAAAGAATTTTATCTATTTGTAACCAGTAAAGATGGATTCTGTATTTTATTTTCTTATTTAATCTATAACACATTCCAATCATAGAAGATTCTCCAATTTAAGTGTATATTTGTTAAACTTTATGTAAATCACTTTTTTAAATGCAAATTTATTCCGTTAAAGTGAAAGATTCGAACAAAATGCGTTTTAAAACAGAGATAATTACATAATAATAGCGAAAATATTTGAGCCCAATAGATTATATTAAAGAAAACATTTATTTTAGGTACAATTTATTGCTGAAGAGAAAATTTTAAAGAATTCATTTTTACATTTTCCAAAATCTTACGAAATACATTTTGAACGTGAAGAGAATGGAATTTTCAAATATATTTTCTCTGGGCTTCATTTATGAGATACAACAAATTCCTTTTGAATGCAATATTCAAGAAAGGCATTATCAAAATTTTACGATGTTTTTCGTAACAAATAAGATACGATTTAAAATTTTATGACATCTTTTCGCAATAAAACAATAATTGTTAAATATATGAAAGAACATTGTTTTAAAATACATGTTTTTTTTTAGAATTTCACCTACTTGCAAATAATAACGATGCGTTTTGTATTTTATTTTCTTATTTAATTTGTAACAGATTTCAATTATGGAAGATTCTACAGTTTAAATGTATACATATTGAATTTTAGCGAATGAATGGAAGCAGTTATTTTTCAATATTTTTTAAATTCCGCTGATACTCTGGTATGAAGACATTTATTATGTTATACTCGTATTCACCATTTACCTAGGAAACCTGGGTCAAACACTGGGTCAAACCTGAGCCAAACACTAAAAATGTATTCATCATTAATCTTACTGGAATTCCGATACAATCATGTCTAACCAGGTTAATCGAGAATATCATTTAAGCTTTCAACCCAGTCTTTTCCAGGTTGAGGTAAATGATAAATAAAATACTAGCTTTTGAGAATTTTGGAAAGGGAAATATACATCATCGTAAAAATAAAATAAATATTTCTTTGATAAAAGTAAATATGTTGCTACGAATTCAAAATTAGTAACATAGATTATAACAGAGTAAATTTTTGGATTTAACCGGCATTCACATTAAAACCGCAATTCAAGAATTAGAATGTTCACGTGCAAAATTATAAGTAGCAAAAAGGAAAACCATTTTTGATAATATACTTATTAATTAATCTATTCCACCCTTAAGACTTCTATACACTCATTTTTCTTAATTCAACTAAGTATTATTAAGTGTATGGGCCTTTGATGCATTCTTATATTTAAAATATCGCCACAGGAAATTAATATTTTTTACTTCTTCTTTCGGTGATCTTTTCTTAAAAGGATGTCACTTTTTTTTTTTTTTGTTTTTGAAATGTTTCTAAAATCTATGCTTAATTTTATATGCAGTGCTTAAAATTCTACTTCCAGTTCGTCAGTTTTTAACACATAAAATATGAAATTCAGCATAGATTTTAGAAACATTTAGAAAACTAAGAAAAATGTGACATCCTTTATGAAGGGAATACCGAAAGAAGAAGTTATAAAAAATCAGTTTTCCGATGTGATATTTTAAACGTAAGAATGCATCAAAGACCCCCCCCCCCAGACATAACATTACGAAGGAAAATTCAGAAAGTGAGTGACCAACAGCCTTAACACGTTGAGTTCCATGTCAGTCACCAGTGACTGACACTGAACTTTCCATTTAGCCCTTTAAGACCCGAAACATTTTCATCATTAAATATTAAATTCCTCTATTTATTAATTCTATACTAACCCTAATGACACCTAAAAAAATAATTTAAAAAAATTTCTTCACCCCCTAGAGCGTGAAAAATACCCGCACGAACGTGCGGGTTGGGCTTTTTCTGTGAAACCCACACCTGCACGATTGTGCGGGTTGGGCTTTTCCTGTGAAATCATTACTTATTACATGTTAAGATATATACATTTTCTGGCTCTAAATGGATAGAAGAGAGAAATTGAAACAAAACTTTTTTACAAATATGGTAATTATTGATGTATTATTTTTTATTTTATGGACTGGTTACTTTTTTACAATGGAAATCTTTAAAACATGTTTTTGTTTTTGACATACACAAATAAACGTTGCATTTTTGACAACGTGTTTTTGAACTTTTTTCGCAGTTTTCGAACTTGCACTTGCGAGGCCTTGAAATGTCATCAACACATGGGAAATGGTTGCCTCTAAAGCCTAAAAAAGAAGGAAAAAAATAATATTGGAGATGTACTTATCGACTTAAAAAAATAATATTTTAATTAATTTAAAAATGTTTGTCATATTTTTAAAGCTTTTATTTATTATATCGATTTAATTTCTTCTATAAGTCTATAACTTTTTTATTACAATTAAAGAAATGAAAAACATACCTGCAGTTGCGTGAAATCTGAAGTTCCAGGATGAGGTACAGAAATGAATTTTTTAACAGTCCGCTTGTATTCTTTTTTTTCTTTTTTCATACTTTTAGTATTTTCCGAAATTGCCTTGGAGGTAGAACTTTGGGAGATGAATTCAGGAAACTTTGAGGAGGAAGAATGATCCAAAATTGTCTTTTTTTCTTCATCGAGCTCATCTGAACATGACTGTCCTTCTAATAAATCTGCTTGAAATGTTTTGTCCGTAATGTCGTCATCATCCGAGGGATCACTAAATTCAGAATCTGATTTATTCATCAATTGAAATATTTCTTCTTGAGTGAGAATTCTTTTCCGTTTAGACATCTGAAAAAGTATTTTATTTTGCTTTATTAAAAGTTAACAAAGTACTGCATAAAAAATTAGAAAAAATATTTGCAAATTTTATTAATTAAACAGAAAAAAGTAAAAATTAATAAAAAAAAGGGGGGGTATCTATGACAACACCCAAGAAAATAATATAGTATTAATTATGTAACAGCATACTTCGTTTTATTTTGGCTGTCATCAAAATTGTTGAAACAGAAAACAAAATGAACATTGAAAAACACCTTTACAGTAGCACTGACTAACGTAACGCCCAAGTTGCACGATCGTGCGGGTGACGAAATCTTGAGTCCTAAGAGCAAAATAAATAGTGTATAATTAATGTTTTTTATTATATTACACTTATTTAGACATTAAAGCAAAAGTTTTTATCTGAGCAGTTAAAAATATATTGATAATTACCTTTTACGACAGATAAAATGATGAGCTATATCCGTTTTACTTGTAAACAAAGCTAGACATGCCGCCTGAATGTAAAACATGGACTACTACCGCAATCTGTTGATAAAAAAAGATACTTCACTCTTTCCACTCTTTCAGCTAACCAGAACAATCGTTCGATTTGGGTTTATATTACATACGACTGTTTCAGAAGCAAAAATTTAAATGAATGTCTAACCCGCACGATCGTGCGAGCTGGGTCTTAAAGGGTTAGGATGCGTCAGTCACCAATGCCTGATAGTTTAAAATATTATATATACATTGTTTTAAGTAATTACTGAAAATTTATTTACAAATTACTTAACTTTTAATTATTACAGGGCCATATTTTCTTAATAATTACTTAAAACACTATAATTTTTTTAAAATTTTATATCATATTTTACACTGTCAGCCACCGGTGACTGTGGCTATCTAGACGGTAAGTTCAGTGTCAATAACCGTGACATTCAACGTGTTAAAATATTTTTTTAAAATAGTGAATATGAATATAAAAAGTACGCATGTAAAGCGATGGTTTTTTTTTAGATTTCATTTCGAAAAAAAAAAAAAAAAAGATCGTGTCATAATGGCACAATTTTCGTTGATTTTTCGTCCCGTAATAACAAAGATCAAAGCCTCAATTAATAGCTTCATAATTTTTTATCCTAACAGCATGAATAGTTTAAAAATTTTAAATTAAACTTTATTTTAAAAAAAATCTTTGTTTTAAGCTAATTCAGCCAATATAAGATTGATTATTTATTGTAACTATTTTTTGCGATTTTTAAAAAAAGTTAATTTAATCAATCAGTTCTTTTAAACATTTTCTATCGTCGAACTCAACATGTTTCAACTAGTATTTGTTTAAAAATTGTTGAAAATTTTCTTCAAAACCTTTCATATTTTCATTTAAATTTCAACTCCACAAATAATACGAAAAAATATGTTTATTTAAGATTTCCTTCTATTTTATTCAAGTGTTTCAGTGATTTTTCTAAAAGGTTACAAATGACCCCCCCCCCCACCTCCTTTTGTTTTATCAAATTGTTAATTTTAATGTCACAAAGAAGAATACTCAAATGTGCTGCATCATCTTCGTTCTGGTATTAGGGTGGGGTGGGGTTAATTATGACCTCCTCCATAATGGAGAAAACTGTGTACGGTAAAATTTTGTATCATTTTTAGATATTAACCTCTTAATATATTTTCATTCTAGATATTCTTTATCACAAGTCTCAAACATTTTTAATTTCTGAATGGCAATTGACACAAAGTCTACCAAAATTTTTCATAAATGGATTTATCAGTTTGGAATTCTAATGGTCTCAATTATCCCAAACTTTTTTGATTGTGAGATTTTGATGGGGCAATTATAACCACCCTTTTAACTTTAAAAAACAGACAGTTATAGGAATTTAAAATCAGGTATTTTTAAAGGATCAAAGTTACTGTATATGTACTAAAAATATCGCTTTTCCGAATAAAAAAAAGTAAAAACAAAATAACAATGTTGAAAATGTTGACATTAGTCATAATTACCCCTTTTGACTCTACTACGTACTTAAATCTAGAACACAATGTTTTCGTCTAGTAGACGATAAATCGTTACAAAAATCCTCCTCATCTACCGAAAATTTCTCTTCGTTGACAAGGAACTAACCGAATCATAACTTCTCGCCAAAATCACCAAAACGTTCAGAAACAGACAGCCCGTTTTATGTAAGGTATGAAAAAATAAATACTTCGTTTAACAGGCAATTGGTTCCAGGTTTTATTCTCTTTAAAATGCTTCACGATGGATAAGATTTTTATTTTTCGATGGCCTCATGAAATTCATATCTAGTTAATTCGTAACTGAAAGAATAGTGTTTCTTTTTTCCCTGATATATTCCCAAGATATTCCAAAAGTAATATGTAATAATTAACAGGATATATAATACAGGATAATAATACAGGTAATAATACAGGACATATTCGTCCATTACATATTGATCGAAAGAATTTTGAAAAAAAAAAATCATGAGTCACTTGTTTAATAGAATACAAGCTGAACAAGAATCATGCGACAAGCTGCTCATATGTGAGCCTTTCATATAATTTATTATTAAAATGATGATTTGCAGGTATAGACAAAGAAAATATTTGTCAAAAAGGCAAATTCTAACTTCATTAAACAGTTTTACATGCCTGATATTAATTTTCAACTTGTCATAATCTTAGGATCCCTATCTTTTGCTTGTAAGGCCTGGTAATCTTTTGCTGTTGATAATCTGTAAGTTATCTCTAAATATGTCATTTTTTAACCAAACAAATTTAGGGCAAGCTTGATATAGTTCTCAAGACAAAGAGGTGTGCATGGACCCGGGCCTGGCCCGTTGCCCGTATGGGGCGGCGTAATAGTTCCGAATTTTCTAACGGGCCGTGTCAGCAGAATTAAAATGAATTTTTCAATGGGATGGGCCGACAAACAAAATAAACGGGTCGGGCTGGGCCGGCAAAAAATTGAACGGCCCATACGGGCCGCGCCGATGAGAAAAAATTTCGCGGGCCTACTGGCCCGTTATAAACTTTTAAACAGAAACGATAAAATATGAGCTATTTTTAATGAATATGTCTTTAACGAGAATAAGCATAAAAGTGCGTCATGAGCCGATACTAGTTTGACAGCAACAATACAGAAATGTAACTTGTGCAGTGTAGAGATCCGCATCGTACACTTACATTGTGTGTAACCCGGGATTAATAATTTTTAGCAGACACGTACCTAGATCAGGCTTACATTGTTTTTCAACATATACATGAGCCGGGCCGGAACTAGACTTAATTGTTCCCAAGATGTGTAGAGCAGACAATATGATTTATAAAATTATTAATAGCGTTAAAGAACTTATGTTAATATAATCTTTGGATATATACTTTTTGGTGGTACTTAAATTCACTTTTGAACAACGTGAAAGTTTGACACATTTTCTCACTAATTTTTAACTGTAAAAGTATAAAATTGACAAACCTGACTATTGAAAAGATATGGAATCAAATAGCGCTTTTCATTTTAAGTAAATACGTTATTTGTTTAACCTTGTTGAGATATAAGATATTTTTGTCAAATGGTTGCAGATTTTTCGTCCTTCCCGTGATGTCGTTTCCAGAAATTCCATTCAAAACGCTAAATTTAACAGTACTTTCGTAAATTGTTTGTATCAAAAAATGAATAACGCTATTCGATTACATAGTTTCTGTATAAAAACACCCTCTAATCTTATGCGTTCCCGAAAAAAAAAAAAAAAAAGAATTCAAAAATTTATTAGAAAAAATATCCTTTGCATTTGAGAATGAATTTGAATTTGGAATCTTTAATAAAGTGTTATAAAAATATTTTCATAAATCTACCATTATTATACATCTTCAAAAGTTAAGAGGTTTTTAGCTTTCTTTTTCTTTCTTTTATTCTAAACCACACTAATTTTTTAATGAATCTTTATTTGAATGTTGAAAGTCTAAGAATCTAAGCAATTATTAATGTTGCTAATGTTGTATTTCGTGTAAAATGTACTGTAAAATCATTCCATAGATATGTATGCAATATTCTTTATATAAATCTCAATTATATGATAAAAATCTGAATTTTTTAGAAATAGCAGAAGTTGTGTTGGGTCAGGCCTGTTTTAACTGATTTCTGTACAGGCCGGGGCAGGCTTGGAATGAACTTTTGAGCTTTATAAGTGGCTGGACAGGGCCAAAAGAATTTCCTAAGGACCAGGTCGGGCCCGGGGACGTTCCCGTGCAGACCTCTACGAAGGTATTCCTTTGGCAAACAATGCCTGAAAGAGGCCGGACAGGGCCAAAAAAATTTCCTAAGAACCGGGTCGGGTCCGGGCCTGGGAATTCGAGCTCGTGCAGACCTCTATGAAGGCATTTCTTTCGCAATCAATGCCTGAAAATATTCTGTTTCGTGGCCCCTACTGCATGTGTGTCTTTATCATTGGTTCGTTATCACTGTGCTACTGAAGACTTTTCAGTTGGGTTTTTTTTCTTTGATATGAATATTAAGGATTTCTGAATTTTTAAGCGAGTTATTAATTATATAAATACGTAGCACCTAAAGTCGTCGTCTGGTCCGTCTGTCTGTCCGCATATAACAGCTCATAAACTACACGTCCGAATGATTTCAAATTTAATTTATATAATCTTTGGAGAATTTTGTCGAGCCATTTCAAATTTTATGAAAATCAAATCAAACTTAAAAGATATTTATAAAAGTTTACTCTATTCTGTTAAATCCTATCATACGTAACTAATTCAATGATATCCCGCGATAGCTAGTGATTCTAGATTGTCATGGTGGTTACGTCATATTTAAGATGGAGTCCTTTTAATCCGAATTACTGAATTAAGTTAACCGTTTATACGCCGAATTAATATCGCAATGCAATTATAATTTCGTTTTTCCTACTTTACAGCTTCAAATGTTTTAATTTATGCATACAAATTTAGAAAATAATAAAGAAAAATATTTCTGCAGTTTTTTTGGCTGTTGTTATTTAAGCATTCACATTTTCGAACGTGATTATTGATTGACAACCTATGCAAATATAACACATTATTTTCCGCTATGTGCTTTTGTATATTGTTCTTGAGTATTTTCTCGAATTCCAAAAACATTTAGTTCCTAGCGGTCAAATGTAAGTAATAAAGAGAAAATGATAAAAGCAAATAATATATTTTTTAGCAAATTAAAGAATTTACATTTTCCTTATACCTGTGATAAATGCTTAAACATAATTTTTTTTTCAAAAGTTCAAATCAATCTTATATTTTACAGGAAAAATAAAGACAACGTTATTATGTTGGAAAATATATGTTTTGTGTTACAAATAATGAAATGTTTCTATTTGGGAACATTGACGTTTAAACGGTTTATATATATAATCGTAATAAATTTTATATTCATGCCTTTTTGGATAAGAATGCAACAACTGTTGCATCAAGATCTGAATATTTATAAAACTAGTTTTGATACGAAGGCACATTTGTGACATTTTGTTTTTTCTGCAGCAACAATGCCTTTACTATAAAAGTAGTTCGACAGGGTGATGTTTGTAAAGTACTGGAATAGACTGCAGTGGGAACAGAGCAATTCTTTGCTATTATTAATCAAATTTCAAGTCAAACCCTTATCCAGTAGAATTAAAATGTGAAGTTTTTTAAAAATTAAGAGCCAAATGGCGTCTTATCATCAAGTTTATATATTTATTTATTAATACAATACTTGGAAGATATACAGTAAAACTTCTCTAAAGCGACTATGTTCCGTCCAAAAAAAAAATAATAAAAATAAATAAAAATAAAAATAAAAAATTAAAATTAAAATTAAATTAAATTAAAAAATAAATAAAATAAATTAATTAATAAAATAAGTCGCTTCGAGAGGTGGTCTCTCAATGGAAGTCATATTTAAATCGAGATTTTAATCGTTGTAAAAAAGGTAACAAATAATGTTACTAAAATTTATTTTTCAAATTAGAAAAAATAGAAAAAAAATACTTATCAAAACAAAAGTTAACTACACAGGTTTATTACAGTAATGTTTAAAAAGGGAATACATTGACGTTTTCTTTGATTTTACGATTTTCTTTATTTATTTTTTATAAATTTTATTTCCAAATATTTTAAAAGGTAAGTAATTAAGTGGATTTTTTTTTTTTCAGATGGAACAAATAATGACGGTTTCATTATTTTATCTATTTCTTTGAGAATTTATTGACAGAATAGGGTAAGAAAGTTTATTGACCGTCATTTTTAATTCATCATCAGAGTTAAATTCATTGCCTAAAAAAGCACAAAGGGTTTAAACATTTAAAAAATTACCAGAATAATAATAATAAAATGTATATAAATATAAATCGAGTTTAAAAGTATGATGAATAATGTTTTGTCCCGAATTATTTTACTAATAAAGCCTTCTTCAAGCGCTTAGGGGAAAAAAAAAAAAAAAAAACATGATTTTTTCATTTTCCTTAAAGAAGTTGGCCTTTCACAGAAGGAGTCCAACTGAGACGGTCTCTGAATGGAGGCAAAATTACTGAGCCCATGGGAATAAATTTTGTTCCACGGAAAAATGGTCGCTCATGGAGGTGGTGGTTTATTAACCTCTTCTGACCTGAGGTACACAAATGTGTACCTCTCTTCTTTTACTCATAAAAACTGTTCGAATTTTTTGCATTTTTACTTTACTTCTATACATCTGAATGTTTTTGTTTTAAAACAAAACCAATAAATATCAGCACTAATGAATATTACGTCATAAAATAAACATTATTTCCATCCGAGTTTCAAAAATACCTTCAAGATATTGGGGCCAAGAAAGTAAGAAATATTCATGATTATTTGATTTAAATACTTTACAATAAAAATTTGTGATGCTTTGCTGATCCTTTAATTGTTTAAAGACCTTAATTTTGTTATTGCATAAATTTATATTACTGATAGTTAAACTGATGTTTTAATTGGATTAGTACTTTTATATCCATATTTGTAAACCTAAATTACCAGACCTCTAAAGTACTGATTTCATAAAAATGACTTTCTGTCATCTATGGTGTCATTTCGATTATGCAAAAGCAATAAATATATATTTTTAGAGTTATTTTATGTTCAGGTCTGAATATAATAATTAATAATTCAGCATTTTTAAAAATTTAATTTTAAACGATTTTTTCGCTTTTAGAAATTTAAAATTTTATTTATATCTTTGTTAATTTTTTTAAAATTTTTAATTAAAAAAAAATTAGAATTTTGAATTTTATTTAAATAATTTTATTTGAATATTTTATATTTGATTAAAATAAATAACTTCCGTTTATAATTACTTTTTAACTAAATTTGTTGATACTACCATCTATTTAAGAATTTAAAAATTACAAATTATCAATTTTAATTTATTAATTAAAACATAAGTTGTTTTCAAAGAAATATTATAAACGAAACCTTCTGTGTAATTTGCGATCATACTTACCCACTTGTTAAATAAATTGCATCAGTATGTTGTAAAAAACATAGATGATATTTTGATACGTAAATAGTTCTAAAACGTTCATAAAGAAAGGTAAAAAAATACACAAAAATTTAATTTTTGAATAAATTTCTACAACTGGAAGAAAATGAATAAAACTTTTCATATAAGTTTTCAATTTACATCACAATCAGAAATTCAGAGTACGTGTTTAGAATTCCATCTTTTGTAAAATATTGAAATTACTGTGATTAACATTTTTCTGAATAAGAAAGGTGAAGTTAACTAAAGAATTCTTTGCGATTATTATAAAACATTTTACGCATAATATTTTGGAAATATGTAAAATATTTGTATTCCGTTTTCGCAAATAATAGAATTATTTCTGTTTATAATCCAATTCCAGTATATAATATCTGTAAAATTATAGTTTTGCTTTTTAATTTATTGTTAAACGTGATACAGAAATGGATATTATGTATACAAATAGAATAATGGGTACACATTTGCGAATATTCGTGTATATGTAGATCACACTTTAATATATTTCTTTTTCAAAAAAAAAAAAAAAAATATTTTCTAGTATACTTATATTAACCTACTTTATATTGGGGAAACTAGAGAAAATGACCCTACACGATTCTCAAATTACCTTCATCTATTCTCTCCCTCCCCCTCTTATTATTATCATTATTATTTATTTATTTATTTATTTATTTATTTATTTTTTACCGTTTTAAGATATTTTCACGGGACAAACATTATTTTTTCTGCATCTTTTAAAAACAATTTCCCACGCAAAAATATAATAGAAAATTTACACAATTTGAAAATTTAAAAGCAACACTTTAATTAAAAAAGACGAATACGGGCGGGGGGTTGACCCTGCAACTACTCGAATAATGCTGAATTCTGTTATTTACAATTTTGCAAACTTCTTACGTGAACAAATAATCATTTTCTTGGAAAACAGTCTCAACTAGTGGAAAATGTTTTAATAAATTTTAAACAAAAAGAAAATTTAAATCTATTTATTCATTCTTATATTCATCATCTATTTCATCCTAAAGAATCTTACGAGAACAAGCAATCTCAGTCCTGGATAATTACTTAATATAAAAAAAAATCCCTTCAAATGAAAAAATTATTAAGAATATAAAAATTTAAAACAAAACTTCTGAAGGAGTCTAATAGGCCAAGATCCGACCGCACAAAACCCAAGTCATCGAGCACAAGGAAAAATCCTTTATTTTATGGAAGAGTAGTATGAGGGGAATCTAATGATCCATGTCTGCCGGAAGCGAAGTGGTGCATAAGCCAAAAAAGAATACCACTAGTGGTTCACTCGTAGACTTGGCATTATGTTTTCTTGCACCCAGTTTTCCGTGTTTTCATACTTTTGATTGTACGGCAAACTTGAGGTCTGCACGGGCCGGAATTTCCAGGCCCGGCCCGTAGGAAAAATTTTTCGGCCCGGCCCGTTGTAAAACTCAAAAGTTCGTCCCGAACCCGGCCCGGCTCGTTCAAATTTTTATATTTTGGGCCCGGCCCGGCCCGTAGAGAAATCAGGGAAAACAGGCCCGGCCCGTTTTGGCCCGTTACAATTTCTACGATTTCTAAAAAATTCAGATTTTTATCATATAATTAAGATTTTTTTAAAGAGTACTGCATCCATATCTATGGAATGATTTTACAGTATATTTTACAATAAATACACATTAGTAACATTAATGATTACTAAGATTCTTAGGCTTTCAACATTCAAATAAAGATTCATTAAAAAATTAATATGGCTTAAAATAAAAGAAAAAAAAAAAGAAATTTAAAAACATCGTAACTTTTGAAGCTGTTTAATAAAGGAAATTTATAAAAATATTTCGATATAATTTTATTAAAGATTTTAAATCCGAATTCATACGTTAATTCAAAGAAGCTCCTTTCTGATACATTTCTAAATTCATTTTTTTTTTTCAGAAATGCATAAGATTAGCAGGTGTCTTTATTCAGAAACTATATAATCGAATGGCGTTATCCATTTTTTGATACAAGCAATTTAAGAACACTGCAAGCAAATAAAATATTGTCATAGTTAGTGTTTTGAATAGAATTTCCGGAAGCGATAGCATGGGAAGGGAGAAAAACCTGCAACCATTTGAGAAACTACTGTATCTCAACAAGGTTATACAAGTATTTTATTTACCAAAAATGAAAAACGCTATTTGATTCCAAATCCCTTCAATAGTCAGGCTTATCACTTTTATATTTTTCAATTAAAAATTAATGTAAAAATGTGTCAAACTTTCACGTTATTGAAAAATTAATTTAAAAACCATCAAGAAGTATATATCCAAAGATTAAGCTAACATAAGTTCTTTATCGCTGTTCATAATTTTACAAATTATGTTGCCTGCCCTACAGATCTTGAGAACAATTAAGTCTTCTTTCGGTGCGGCAAGTCTATATGTAGAAAAATAATGCCTTGATCTCCAATTTTGATCTCGGCCCTGCACGAGTCAATTTAAAAAATATTAAAACAGGTTACACACAATGTAACTGTCCGATGCCGATCTCTACACTGCACAAGTTACATTTTTATATTGGTGCTGTCAAACTAGTATGGCTCGTGACGCACATTTATATTTATTCTCGTAAAAACCATTTTCGTTGAAAATAGGTTTATATTTTATCGTTTATGGTTAAATCTTCAAAACAGGCCGGTAGGCCCGAAAATTTTTATATCGGCCCGGTCCAGCCCGGCCCGGCCCGTTTATTTTGTTTGTCGAACCCGGCCCAGCCCGTTGAAAAAAACATACTAATTCTGCCGGCCAAGCCCGGGCCCGTGCAGACCTCTAAGGCAAACACAATGATAAAGCTATGAGTGAGCTACTAGTGGTATTCTTTATTGGCTTATGCACCACTTCGCGTCTGGCAGCAATGGATCATTAGATTCCCCTATGACTACTCTTCCATAATATAAAGGATTTTTTCTTGTGCTCCAGGACTTAGGGTTTTGTGCGGTCGGCTCTTGGACTATATGGGGGAATGCAGGGAGGAAAGATTGACTGAGAAAAATGTATTCAAAGTAACATGAAAATCAAGACCAGTTCTCTAAAGGGAAAAATTGGCTCTCCAGGATACATGCATCACACTTATTTATTTTGTTATTTACAGTTTTAAAATCGTCATGAGATCATGTATTCTCATTAATTCATCAGATCAAATAAATCTTTGTACTTGAAAATTACCCTTAAAATAAATGTCTTTTCGTGAATTTTTTTTAATATTCTTTTTTAGCAACATAAAAATTTAAAACATGTTCTTCAAAGGAGCCGAACCCAAAAAGGAAGAATTATCATTTATTTTTTATTTACTAGGGAACTGTAAGAAGTGTAAGTCACCGATTTTGACGAAAGTGGTATCGTTGGAAAGATCTCACCGTGAGCAGTAAAAAACTCAATGGAAATACCCGTCGGAAATGAGCTGTTTTTGAAATATCCGACAATTTATGTCACGTAGCTAGTGCACACTTATTGGGGGGTCGCAGAAAATTTAAGTCTCGATTTTAACGAAAGTGGTATCGTTGAAAAGATATTATCTTGAGGATTAAAGAACTCAATGGAATCACCCGTCGGAAATGAGACGTTTTCGAGATATCCGACAATTTGTGTCACATTGCTAATACACACTGCTGGGAAACTGCATTAAGTGACATAAATTGTCGGATATCTCGAAAACGGCTCATTTCAGATGGTTAGTTCCATTGAGTTTTTTACTTCTCACAATGATATCTTTGCAACAACATCATTTTCATCAAAATCGAGAAAACAATTTTTTGCGGTTCTTTCATTAAGTGTGCACTAGAGCAGTATGCACTTGCTACGTCACATAAGTTATCGGATATCTCGAAAACGGCTCATTTCCGACGGGTAGTTCTATTGAGTTTTTTCTCCCTCATGATGATATCTTTTTAAAGATACCACTTTAGTTAAAATCGAGACTAAAATTTTCTGCGCCCCCCCCCCTTCATTAAGTGTGCACTAGTTACGAGACATAAATTGTCGGATATTTCGAAAACAGCTCATTTCCGACGGGTAGTTCCATTGATTTTTTTACTGCTCTCGATGGGATCTTTCCAACGATACTACTTTCGTCAAAATCGGTGTCTTACACTTCTTGTAGTTCCCTAGTTAGTGTTTTAAATCTTCTCCGGAAGGCAAATAGTATTTGTACTTGAACTTTAAAAAAATATCTTCTTGTACAAAAATATATTAAAATAATTTTTGAAAATCAAGACCAACTCTCTAAAGGAGACGAATATCCTTAAAATAAATCTCTTTTCGTGAAAAATTACATTAAAAAATTTTTAAACATCAAAATTTAAAACCAACTCCCTAAAGGAGCCGAAAGCAAAGAGGAAAGATCCCTTCATGAGATTTGAAGTATCCATATTTAAAGATAGAAAACCAATGATTATAAATGCACAAATAATGTATGAAAAGGCAGAAAACATCTGTTTCGAATCAACTATGGAGATTCTTCATCAGTGGAAAAATCAGCGAGCTAGAAAAAACAAAACTGAGGTAAAGTAAACTTGGTTACAGAGTAAACTTGGCTCAGTTTTGCTTTATCTATCTCTCTGAGTTTTGCACTGATGAAGAATCTCGATAGTAGATTCGAAACAGTTGTTTGCTACATTTTCATACATTATTTGTGCATTTATAATCATTGGTTGTCTATCTTTAAATATTTTTGCACAAAGGCTTTATTTGCTATTTTAACATACTCATTAATTCTGTTATTTGCAGTTTTAAAATTTTCTCGCGCAAACAAATAAACTTTGCCCTTGAAAATTATTCATAAAAATACTCTCTTCTCGTACTAAACTTTATTAAAAAAGTTTAAACAGAATAAACATTTAAAGCTCGCTACAGGTGTCCAACGCAGAGGTGAAAATAACTTGATCTCGTGCAAAAAATCATTCGCAATTTTAAAGCAAAATGAGTTTTAAAACGCCTTCTCAGCAGGGTAAAAATGTAAAATTAACAAGAAATTTTTCATCCAAAAATTTATTGAAAATTTAAAACTGACTTTCTACAGTGGTTGAACACAATGCTGTGAAAGCAATCGCTTTTCGTACAAAAATGTATTTAGAATTTTTCTAGAAAATTAAAATTTAAAACCAATGTTCGAATATTACGTAATAACGTAATATTGAAAACAACCTCTTATGCAAAAATTCATTCCGAATTTTGAAAGAAAATTGTAATTTAAAACCAACTCTCTACAGGGGTTTAATGTAATGCAGAAAACAATTTCTCATGCGAAAATTTCACGCTGAAGGCAATTTGCGAGAATATTTACTGTATAATTATTTAATTTTTACATATCTAATTTAATTTTTTCGCTTAACATCAATAATTGCACTTAAAATTTTTACAAAACTATAGTATAAAACTTTCTTTTAAAAATTTTACCATTTTAATTAACATGCATATGTATAAAATATACACAAGAAGCTTTATGTTTTAAGAATTCTTTTTAATTTATCCAAATTAAAAAATCCTACTCATATTTATTAAAATGCCTCTTTTAATGTAATTACTCAAAACACGCTAAAAAATTAATTACAACGCATTTAAATACACAGTACACGCTTTTCAAAAAAGGCATTTTTCTAACATCTCATTAAAAATGTATCATCCTTTTTACTTCGTTACTTACGATCTCAAATTAATCAACACCTCAACTCCCCTTTCTTCCCTCTTTCCCACATTGCTCTCGGCGCCGGTTTATTATTCCCTAATCGTAGGGAAAACGTTCCCCCCAGTGTGATGTTACAATGTCAATAAAAATGATACCGTCTTATTTCCCTCCTGCGCCATCACTGTCAGAGCGAAGAAGGGAGCCGTTTAAAATCCGGGCTTTCGTGACGCGAGGTGACGTCATCATTAGAAGTCCCGGAATTTTGAGTGAAATTTTTAAAGACTTGATTAGTAAATGAGTTTTGATTAAATGTTTGATTGTTTGTCGCACTAAAAAGTTTGAGTGTTACGTGTAAAAGAAAATGAGTAAATTGCTTCAAACTATTCAAGAATAAATAAGTGATAAGAGTGATTTTTGCTTTTATTTTGTAAAACTTAATAAGCTCGGACTTCTTTCTAATTAAATTTATTCAAAGAAAGATTTTTAAAATTTACATATTTTCTATCATACTTAATGACATTTTTTATAGGAAAATTTAATTATCATACTTAGAGATTGCGGTACATCAAGTGCGATAAAACAAAGAACAAATGATAAAGTTTTCGAATTACTCTTTTATTTGATTTTTATTAAAACAAATAAAAATTTATGCAATAAAATGGTTAGAAAAATTTCGTCGTAGAAATTAGTAAAGCAATAAAGAACGATGCATAATGAAAAAAGAAAATAAAAAGCAATGGTTGTTTCATGGCGCAGAAATCAGTGGCGGTCCAGAAGCATTTTTAGGTGCGTTGGTAATCATGTAAACAAGTAAAACCTACAGTCGTTCGACCAGTCTGTCCGTTCGTCTGTGCGCATATAACGACGCAAAAAACTACCCAACCGAATAGTCCGAAATTTAAAATACATAATTATTACATAATTTTGTCGAGCCATGTCAAATTTTATGAAAATCGGAAGTATAGTTCAATTAAAATGACAATCAAAAGTATTCCCCTACATTACGGTCAATATGAAAAAATATTTTCAATTGCATTTTAATGACGTTACGCTCTTTCGAACGGCATAAAATTCATATGGATCTATGAAATATATACCACAACATACACTCTGTAGAGTCTGTGGTGCAAAGAATATTTTTTTATTAATTTACAGGGCCACACAAAAGTATTCCTTTATATAATGGTATAGGGGATTATATAATGGTATAGGAGTTATTGTTTGGGACGCGTTTTAATTATATTAAACTGTTTCCCATTTAATGAAATTGATATACGCTGCTGAGGTTTATTACAAGTTAATTCCTGTATACTGGAAAGCATATAGTAACTACAGGAACATACAAAAGATATCGGATACTGCACTGATTACGAAGTATTGTATATTGTAAAAACTTCGTTATAGTACGAACGCATCTCATTTGTTACGTTTGACGCGCAATTTCCGACTTGTTAGTATTAGATCCTTTGGTGAAATTTTGATTGTTTCTAAAGAAACTATTAAATATTAACAGACCCCTTCTATCGTTTATTTTATAACGCTCAAGATGATCCATTATGAGCCCCTGTCTGTGTCTTTAAAACTTTTTGTTGTTATTGTTGTTTAGCTATCATTTATTTAATTTCTGGATGGAGGTTTGCTCTTACAAGGGGAGGTCCCAAAGTTGGGGACATCGAATGCGGTGAACGTTTGTGTACCAATAGAGTTTTTTAGTTAGTAAATAAATATATGACAGCCATAATGCGCAATAACCAGTGAGTTTTGAGAAAATAAGTCGTAAAGTTTATAATAGGATAAATTTCGTTCTTTGGCAAGCGGGTTAGTAGCGTTATTGTGCCCTGCTGGATTTGAGATTTTTCTTTATGGGTTCGAAACCCACTTTTCGGTTACTTTTTGGAGTTACTTTTTCAGTTACTTTTCGGAATGAGCATTTTTATCATTATTTTATTATTCTCGAACCGCAATCGAAAAAAATATGAATAATAATTGTAATTTACGATAAATATAAAAGAGCTGTATGTTTTGTAATATATTAGAACATTTTTTAACAATGAAATTTTGTATTTTTAAGCATTTAATAAAAAGTAAAAAAAAAAAAAGACATATCAATTTATATGTCTTAATTTTTTAAAAAATTTATTTACAGTTGTTTCAATGAATAATCTACTACTTTTCAGAGAAATAAATAAAAATATTGTTTCAAATTTTTAGAATGGATTTTTGGGGGGGGGGGATTTTTGATTTTGTTCTTACTACTTATTTAAAAATAATTATATTTAGCAATTCAATACCTTTTTAGAATTTAATATTAAGTACATAGACAGTTATTCTAACTATAAGCATAAGAATCCAAGATTTAAAAGAATTCAAATGGTTAAAAACTAATTGTTACAAAAAAAAAAAAAAAAAAAAAAAAAAAAAAAAAAAAAATTATTTTGAAATAAGATTGATTGAAAAATTACAATTTTAAAATTACTTAAAGCAGAGTGTTATGATTTTATGTATCATATTCTAATTTATTTCATTGTGAAAAATAGTTACTTATTTACAAGGTTCGTTGATTTAAATCAACTTGATTTTAATCATGATTTAAATCAATTGATTTTTTTAAATCATTGATTTAAATCAGTTTTTCTTTTAAGTTATTATTTTTTTTACATAAATTTAAGATGTAAAGAAACATAATAATGTGTTTTAATGTAATTTAGTTTTATATAATACATATATTTAAACAAGTTTCAGAAAGATAAAGCTTAAGCTTTGTCAAAAAGTAAAATATATGTAAAGTTTAGAAAATAAAATGCTTTCAAATTTCATTTGAATCAAATTATAAAATAATCTTTCAACAGTTAAGAAATCTAAGCAGAAATACATTAAATATTTGAAAATTTACTTATACATATTTAGAAAAACTTCTGCAAGTTGAGGTAAAATAAAATTGTGTAACTTTATGTGCTGTACTTTGGTAAGACCTGTTATATTAAAATTTTAGCAAAATCTGAATATGTCATTTATTTATTAATTTTAATTTAATATAGTTGATCTTAGCACTTTAGAATGGCGGAAGGATTTTTTATTAAAGTTCTGCCTCATTCGAAAAACCTGATACTAAAAAACTTTGAGAATTAATGATCAACTAGCTTTTTACTGCTATAGATTTATCTGCTTCAGTAGAACAAATGTTTTATGCCTTTGGTTTGGTACTTTTAGAAATTAGAAATCAACTGATAAAACTGCTTAACCGCTGCCATAGAAATGCTGAAGGCAAGAGGACACAAATTGTGACGTCTTCACTAATTGACCTACTTCTCCTTTAGTATTGGAATTCACACTGGAAAATTTTGAATAGCAATTTTATTTTCTTTTATTTGTGGAACATCTATCATCATATAAAACAATAAATTTACTGATTAACTTGTGATTAATTATTTTTTAAACTTACTGAAGAGAACTTGGAATCTTCCAAATTAAAAAATCAGCCAGATGCAGCAATACTGTAGCATAACCTCTCTGGCTGAATTTTTATTCAAGGATTCCAAATTCTCATTAGTAAGTTTAAATAGATATTGTTTTATAAGATAATAGATATTCCAGAGATAAAATAAAATTGCTATTCAAAATTTTCCGGTGTAAATTCCAACACTACCGAGAAGTCCGTCGATTAGTGATGACATCTCAATTTGTGTCCTCTGGCCTTAAATATTAAAAAAAAAAAAAAAAGTTACAAACTTGGTTTGTTTCCAATTTTGCTTAAAAATTTTTATGTGGCGCAGATGTTTTTGTTTTAATTAAAATACTCAATGTTGAATTAATTTTTGACATCTGATTTGTAGTTTTTCATGCATTTTGTGTAATCAAGATTTTTTTTCATAGCTTAAAATTTTACCTTGAAATAATATTAATCAATTATGTAAATTGTGTAATATTATTAATAGGTAATACTTATAATATGCATGTCTATGTATATAAAATTTATATTTTTTAAATTAAACAAAAAGTTATATAAAATAACAATAATATGTGACATTTAAAAAAAATCTTATTTAAATAAAAAAAAAATCTGATTTAAATAAAAAAGATCCGATTATTTTGATTTGTATTAAAAAAATAATAAAAATCTCGAACCCTGCTTATTTATGTACATAATTGTAAATAAATTTTAAAATTAACACAATGTTATGGTCTATAAAAGTTTCTATTGACTTAAAAAAAAATTATTTCATTATTATTATCATATTATTATTTATTTTATCTTTAGTTTTCATTAAATAATTAAATATGTAAAATTTCAGAGTTGAAATTGTATTTATGCAATTAAACTGTATAATATAAATGTATTACACAAGAAAGAAAATCAACTGTTATATTATTTTATTTTATTTTTTACATAGACATTTATTTTAATTAAAAATATAGAATCCTATACTTTAAAAAATTACATTAAAAATATAAAAACAAATTTTCAATAAATTATAAAATATTTAAAATATTTGCATAAGGAAACAACATGAAAAATAATATATTTGTTCACGCATTTTAATACATTTCTCTATTAAGGGGTCTAGTACCTTTTAAACTCGTTGCAAATCAGTAAAAACATTGAAAGTTTGAATTAGTGTAACTCCTTTATTTTTTTACGAATAGACATAAAATTTTGGATTTTGATTAAACAGATTATGCTTTTTAATATAATATCACTAGATACTGAATAGTCTATTGCAAAATTTGTGTATTGTTGAAATTAAAAAATCTCTTTTTTTCACTCTGTAAGTCATTGCGCGCACGATAACTTAAGAACATATGTATGGATTATTATGTAATTAAGTGTAGATATTAAACATATATGTGTGATTAAAATGAACTACTTTTACGTAATTAGAGTGGTAATAATTTTAGTTATGACCAGTTTTATTGATTATATAATATACATTTTTTTGATTTTTTAAAACAAAAATATTGATTTTTTTTATAGTTAATGACATAATTTTGATCTAAGAATAGTTCATTTCAAAAATACATATATGCATATTATATACATTAAGTTTCATAATAATCCGTACATACGTTCTCAAATTATCGTGCGCGCAATGACTTACAGAGTGAAAAAAAGAGATTTTTTTAATTTCAACATTACACAAATTTTGTAACAATCTATTCAGTATCTAGTGATATTATATTAAAAAGCATAATCTGTTTAATCAAACTCCTGAAGTTTTATGTCTATTCATAAAAAAATAAAGCAGTTACACTAATTCAAACTTTCAATGTTTTTACTGATTTGCAACGAGTTTAAAAGGTACTAGACCCCTTAAAATAGTTAGTAGTCTTTTACTGAACTGTTATAAATGCTTCTTAAACACACCATAAAATATATTAAAAAAGCGCGAGGCCTTTCGAAGACGTCCGACCACTATGAATGCAGCGGCAGCAGTCGTGTCGCTGCATTCATAGTAGTAATATATTAATTTTGTTTTTATCAAATGTGATAATATCATTGAACACAGTATAAATATAATATACTAGATTCTGAATAAAGGAATGTCTAGCTGATATTTCTTTAGCTATGAATGGAAGCATTTTCCATCACTTCTCATCACATAATATTTAACATATGAAAGCAAGTCAGTTGAAAATACAGTTCTGATATATCTTCATTATTGATAAAGTAACAAATGAAAATGCAAGTTTAACTTCGAGTGAGATAATATATAATGTATTTATGACTCAATAAGTGGATTACCGATTATGGTATCTTGAAAAAAAAAAAATGTCTGTCTTGATGCCTATTACATAGAGATCAACATCACTTTTATCCAAGATGAACTTGTTTTAGAGTAGAAATTTTATTTAAGCAACAATTTCAAAATGAAATCCTAAACGTAACTTTCTGAAAGAGCACATATTTCCTTATATAGATTTTCTTCAGGTAAGATGCAAGTTTGTTTTGTATCAGACTCCGGATCAATTAACAGATGTTGGCATATATGCCATTATCAAAAGTTTTTCTATTTGGTTTAGAAACTCTAATTATTGAAAAAAAAAAAAAAAAAAAAAAAAAAACGGGAAAAAGATTTTTTACTAAACAGAATTTAGGAACTTGCATTTGTACAAAATTAATTTCCACGTAAATCGTAATTAACTATCCCCATTATTCATCATTTCAATTCTTCTCATGATGGTTAATTTTCTTAAGTTATATTTTACAAACAGAAAAGAAAAAATTTAAAAACTTTCTATATTATTTAAATATGATTTTTTCCCTAATTATTTCAAATATATTTATAAGTTGAAAGTCAAAAGTAGAAATTCTAAAATGTTTTTAAAAATGTATTTTTAAAAAGTTTTTTTATTTTTTAAATATTTGGTTCGTTCGAATAGTTTGATATTCGATTAAGCCGAATATTCGATAACATGGCCAAATAGACCGAATATCGTATAGATACCAAATATTCGGTGCATCCCTACTTAAGATAACCATACTACTACTACTACTAGTAATAATAATAATCATGTTGGATTTGAATGAGTAAATTATTTCATAAGAGATCAAAGAGATGTTAGAGACAGAATGTGTTCAGAAAGTTTAGATTATGGTGAACTCTTTTAAATTGCATTTAAATTTAATATTAATTTTCTTTTATTTCAGGAGCGGGAATTCATCGAATTCAGGTTATTTAGAATTGTGCTACGTTTTGAATAAAAATGGGGGTTGACGAAAGCGTTGTTCTAGGATCTATGTTCTAGTCAATTTGCTGATTCACGAAAACTATTTTGCTACGTGTGGATTAGATACAGCCTGTTTGATGCAGGAATGTAGCTTCGAATCGATATGACAAATTTAGCAGTTGCGAACCTCCAAAGGAATAATTTTCAAATTTGTTGGTATTTGTATTTACATAAGGTTAGCTGCGGCAATTGGACCCACGAGGCCTGTCTTTTAAGTTTTAGCTTTTGTGAATAAGGCCCCCATAATTTCTACTTCTTAAAACAATGTGTGTAAGATCGATGATAATCTGTTTTTGCTGTGATAGGTTGTCGAAAATTTCGGTTAAAGAAAAAAAAAAAAACGCCAGTTTCGTTAAATTTTATCGGCTTTTTATTAAAATACTGTAAGTACTTTTATTAAGCAATCATTTTTTTTTTAAACATTAGACATATAAATGCATTAATATTATTAATATCAATACATATTTATTTCATGTTTCCCATGTAGGGCCAGTGCCCCAATTACGCCATCAACTTTTCGAAAATGGATTAATTGGTACATGTCTTAGGGGTATTACTCTAATAGTAATAAATAGTTTTTTGAATTTCTCTTGCTGTTAGAAATTAATTTTTCCTTTTTTTTTTTTTTTTTTTTTTTTTTTTTACAAGAAAAGATTATATAATATGTTATTGAAATGACATTGTAAAATTTTTTAAAAACATATTGTGGGTATTAAATCAAATTTCTTAAGTTACAACGGTTTTTAGTTGATATATAACTTACACGATCTACCTGATTTAACTTTTTTTAAAAATGTTATTTACACTTTTTCAAATGAGACCTGATGCCCCCTAAAAAGGAGGCAACGACCCACGAAGAAAGAAAGGTTAAACACATATATTTTTTAATTTTAGACATTAAAATGTAATTTTGAAAACTTATGTCTGATAGAGTGAACGTAACTAACACATTTACTGAGACATTCAGTATCGGACTCGGATTTTGATGGCGCAAATTATTTCGGGCTCAGGCTGGCTCGGAATCAAAATCGTTGGGCTTGGTCAGGCTTAATCTCCAAAATGTGAGACCGAACTCAAGTATGTTCTAAGTATCCCGATTCCGTCTTCAAGAAAACCCCACGACTTAATAATCACTATTTCATTCAAATATACAATTAAATTTATTCCAACAAAAATTACGTTTGTAAATAAAAACATTTTTCATGGAAATGATAACATAACATTTCTCTTATATCTTGGAAAAAAAATGTTCAAAACGAGAAATAAACGTTATGTTTTCAGTAAAGTAGTTCATTAACCAAAATAAACTGTGTAGTCTGACTAAAAAAAGTATAAACAAGAATTATGGCCTAATATTTCATGTTCATGTAAACAACCCTGAGAGGTTGCGTGCAGAATTTCGGAATCGGAATGTGCGGGAAGTGAACGACGAATCTAAAAAACTCACCACACATCCCTCCGCAAGAATTTTAATAGGCCATCTGGCCCTACGAGATTTTGGGGGCCTTTAAAGGTTTTGATCCTACAGAGCAGGGATTTGAGTAATGTCCACATACACTTAACTGGATAATGATTATTACGCCGGTTGTCCACAGGACCGAAATTAGGATTTTTGCACTTTTGCATTTAATTATTCTTGTATTATTCCCTTTAAGAAGATACTGTACCTTTGAAAATATCTCTTCTATTTTCAATATTACTGTAATATGTGTTGTAGCATAATGCTTAATACTAAAAATTAAATAAGACCGAAACTACGATTTTTACGCTCTTGTATTTAATTATTCTTGTATTATTCCCTTTAAGGGGACACTGTACCTCTGAAACCAATTTTGAATAATACTGTAATATATGTGGTATCACAACATTGAATATTAAAAATTAAATAAAATAAAAAAAAAAATTCTTGTAGAACAGTCAATTTTACTAATTTTTTTTCATTTAACTTTTTAAAAATTTCTACTACTATTTTAAATCTGAATATTTTTGCTTCGATTCTTTTTCACAATCATTAGAATATACTACATAAAACTGTGAATGGATTTTTAGATGTGTGGAATTTTAGATTTAATGTGATATTTTTTTTCTCTCGTATATATTAAAAAATGAAGAAAATTTAACAAACTGTCAATTTAAATATTTTTAAAAAACAACTATAAACTTGAATATTAAATAAATGTATAAAAATATTATTATGGAAAATAAGTAAAAAAAAAAAAAAAAAAAAAAAAAAAAAAATCTAACTTGTATATAAACTAATTTAAAAGCCGGATTTTTTTTTTTTTTTCGTACAAGCTAGGGTGATACCCCTAGTAATTGGCATGCACCAGTGATTGGCACATTTTACAAACATGTCCTAAAAAAAGATTTATATCCAGTCTTTTAAAAATTCAAGACCATATATCAGTTATATGCTCATTTACGTTAAAGATTATAACTTTGATTTATTTTACAAGATGACAATAGAGCCTAGGAAAGAGAAACAAATCTGGCTTGTATCAAATTAGCCATTTTGTTGCAAATTCTTGTTCTTTGGCTTAAGGAAGGCATGTTTTTCAATTCTTTATTATCTGATTTAAAATATATTTTAAATTTTAATTGACAATAGTTTTGTTTAGTTAAAAAGGGTTACTTTAATTGTGTAAAAGTATTTTCGACACAAATATTTGGATTTCTGAATTAATGGTAATTGCCAATTAATGGTGCTTCAATTTTGCTAGTTCTGAGTAATTGGCACCTATTCCAATTACAAGGAATTCGCAAGGAATTTGAGATTAAACCATTTATTTTGGAAGTATTTTTAAAATTATAGACTAATTTTGTTTATCATTTGTTTTTATTTGAAAATATAAATTTTATCAGTAATTGGAATCCATTAAAGCTTCATATGACAATTACTGGGGACAGCATGACAATTACTGTATATTAATGTAAGTATATTGTATTGTTTTAAAGTGTTCACATTTCAGATTAATATGCTGATTTCTTACTCTCAAAAACCTGAAATATGGCATCTTCATCTACAGTAAATTAATTTAAAGCGATAAAACCCAATGCAAAATGTAATTTTTTTAAAAATATAAACATATGCCAATTACTGGATCACAAGGTTTCATACATTGGTGCTCTAAGTGCCAATTACTGGTGATTTCAGCAACTTTTTATAAATATATTTTTATAAAAATACTTTTTCAATTTTTTTTTGCTTTTAGTGGGCAAAGTAGATGCACAGATATGCATTCTTTGATTTAAAAATATTTCCAAGTAAATAGCTTATTTCTTTGTAATGAAAATTTAAGTAAGTTTAACGACAAATTCTTAATGTGCCAATTACTGGGGATGTTACCCTAGTTGTAAAAAATATGAAAAAGAAGAAAAATCAGTTTCAAGTTTTCACTTGTATAGGTCATTGGGCTGAGCCTATTAACAAAATTTACAACCTTTCACGATATAATACTTGTATAGGTAAAGATGAGGTGTCAAAATATTCACAATTAAAGAAACTTTCAGTTAACATTAACAAAAGAAAACCAATATTTTGATCAATTTCAAGGTACTGTATTCCCTTAAGCCCCTTAAAGAATTTTCCATTCATGTTTAAGAATTCATAAAACAGTAGTTGTGAAAAGTATCGGTATGAGATTTTTTATTTAATAATCCTACATATTTATTTACCTTGCTTAATTCAAACAAGTTGGGAATTGCACGTAAAGTGTAGCAAATGAGGTGCGTTCGACGAAGTTTTTATATAACGAAGTTTTTAAAATATTCAGATCTTGCTGTTATAACAGACAGTATTTCGGATACAGTGTAGTAGTCGAAATCTTTTTTGTTTTCCTGTAAATATATAGCAATAGTAACTCTTATTACACCTCAGAAATGTATATCATATTCATAAAATGTGAAACTGTTTAATGTAATTAAAACGCTCACCAAACTATGTTCTCTCTATACCATATGTAATGGAATACTTTTGTGTGGCCTTGTAAATCAATAACAAATCTTCTTTGCATCACAGTTTATGCCAAATATATATTATAATATGTACTACATAGATTCATATCAATTTTATTATTTTCGAAAGAGTGTAACACCATAAAAATGCATTATTGACCGTAATGTAACGGAATACTTTTGATTGTCCCTGTAATTGATCTATGTATCCGATTTTCATAAAATTTGAAATAACTCGACAAAATAATGTAATAATTGCATATTTTAAATTTCAAACGATTAAAATGTATTTGAAACTTTTTTCCCCATTGACCATAATGTAACGGAGTAATTTTGATTGTCTCTGTAATTGAACTATGCATCCAATTTTCATAAAATTTGAAATGACTCGACAAAATTATGCAATAATTATTTATTTTAAATTTCAAACGATTCGTTTGGGTAATTTTTGCGTTGTTGTATGCGGACGGACAGACGGACAGACGGACGGACTGAACAACTATAGGTGCTACATATTTACATAATTACGAACGCACCTAAAAACTAGTTTTAATATCAACTTTGTGTTGACTCAGCTTTTGATTCGAAAAGTTACGTGATGGAAAACCCCAGTTAGAACGATTAAAAGTTTTTGTACCTAAAGATGATAATTTGCAATCTATTTTTAAAGTTTCTATAAGCCTTTAAAACATTATTTTCGATCAAAATAGCAATTTTATATTTTTGTGGTTACAATAAACATGCTCTAATCCAGCTCGTTCGGGATTTGAAAGAAGCCGGATTATGATATATTCCGGGTTACAGGATGAATGTAGGGAAAAGCGTATAGAAAGTTGGAATTAAGGAAAACAAAACAAACAACAATAAAAGAAAAAAATCACAGCAATGCGTGTTTTTAGCACTTTTCAAGAAAGTTAAAAAGTGCTTATACAGTCGGTTTGTCTGTCTGTCTGTCCACGCTCTAACTCCCGTAAATATACTTGGATTTGCATGCAATTGATAAAGCTTATCTAATATCACCATAAAATGTTTGATATTGCATTTGAAC
The DNA here is from genome assembly GCA_964019185.1 of Maratus speculifer. NCBI lineage: Eukaryota > Metazoa > Arthropoda > Arachnida > Araneae > Salticidae > Maratus > Maratus speculifer. The sequence goes on along the minus strand of OZ025296.1, from coordinate 275,176,371 downwards.
TATTTACAATTAATGGTTCATTTACAGAGACACTCAAAAGAATTCGATTACATTATGGTGTATGGGGAAAATCATTTGGAGGGTATTTTAAAGACATTACGCTATATTAAATGTATAGAAATTGATATAAATGACTAAATTTCTTCACGATCACGTTAAAACAGAGCATTCATAGTATTATTTATTGATTTATAAAAACACGCCCCCCCCCCCCAAAAAAAAATGGTTACAGTATTGTTTTTACGTAATTATTGCAGGAGAGTACGTTTTAAGAATCGGTATGCGTTTTTAAATTTAATTAGTTTTTCCCATATTACTTTTTATGTATAAATTCTATACTTCAAATACAGGGCTGCACAAAAGTATTCGTATATCACTCTCCTTATTAGAGGAAATTGCAGAAGGGTAGTTTTGAACTGAAACATATGTATTTATTAAATATATTTCTTATGACTAAATTTTAGAATGCATGTTGTTAAAAGATACAAATCTCTTATATCATATATAAGATTGCTAAAAAACTCGGATAATTTTCCTATTGTAAATGGGAACAGCTGACATTTGGTTTTGAAATGCGTTATACATTTCCATATGATAAAATGAGGCGTAATATTTTAAATTTTTAAACGGTGCAGTTCTGTTACACCATTCTAAATGTGTTTGAAAAAGCTTCATAATCAATGCCTGACGCATGATTTTTTCTTTCTTGTTTATTTTTTAAACAGCTTGAAAAGAATTAAAAAGTAACCCAACAATGCATAGGCGTAACTTGGGCTCTAAAACTAGGGGGGCAAAAGTTTTGAAGTACTTTTTTAGAAAATTATACCCCCCCCCCCTTTCTCCAGTTATCGTGTGTCCGCATTACACTTAAATATTTAAAAAATTTAATATTTAAAAAAAAATAAAAGTTCAGTCATATGCGAAAAAATAAGGAAAATTCCGAAATTAGTAATTTTATGTCTTTAAAAAGATATTTTAAAATATTGATGCACAGCCGTTTATCTCTTATGTTTTGATGCACTGTTCAACCGGAAAAAAGTTCAAACAAACTTAATAAAAAAACTTTCACAGCCTTCTAGATATCTGCACGGGTCGGAAATTCTCGCTCCGGGCCGGTCCGAACGAAAATTATTTTGGCCTGGCCCGGTGTAAAAATTAAAATTTCGACAGGAGCCCAGCCCTACCCGTACAGAAATCAGTTAAATATTTCTGCTTGATCTGCCCCGATTCGATTTCTACAATATTTGGATTTTACTTACGTACAATAAAGATTCTTTTAAAAGCTACTACATGCATATTTATCGGATAAATTGACAGTACATTTTTAAACTTTTATGTGCAAACAAGACAATACACATTAGCGATTACTTAAATTCTCAGACGCTTCAACATTTAAATAAGGTGTATTTGTGGAATTATGTATGACGGCCGATTATCTGCACGTTCGATATAGGCCCTAGGGGGAGTGTCCTTCGTCAGAGTCTTTCTAAGGGAACTGAACCCATATTTACGCAAAGTTCAAAGGAAACCATGAAAACTCCGAACGATTAGACCGACGAACGCGATTTGGATCGAACCCAGCACCTTCCGTCAACTAGCTTCGACAGCAGAAACTCTCAGCCACTGGTGGTCCCATTTAAATAAGGATTCGTAAAAATAATGTAGTTTAGTATAAAAGAACAAAAGGTTGGTTAAAAATACCACAATTTTTGAAGCTATGTAATAAAAAGTAGATTTGTGGAAATATATTTCTCTGATTTGAGAAAATATTCCATTTATTAAGGCTATTCTCAAATCCAAAAGAGCTACTTTCTGACACATTTCTGAATTCATTTCTTTTCGGAAACTCATAAACTTGGCAGGTGATCTTATTCAGATACTGTGTAATCAAATGGCGTTATCCATTTTTTTCATAAAGACAACGTATCTTTGAGATAATAGTAATAAAATTTTGAATCGAATTTTCAGAAGCGACATCACTGGAAACTGTAAAAACCTAAAACCGTAACAAATCTCTCAATTGCTGACAAGTAATTTATTAATCAAAAATAGAAAGTGGCAATTGATTCCAAACCCCTTCAATAGTCAAACTTCTCAATTTTAAACCTTTGTTGTTAGAAGTTAGTCAGAAAATATGTTAAAACTTCGTGTTATGGAGCTGTGAATTTGAGAACCACGTTAAGATATATTTCCAAAGATTACGTTAACAACAGCCCATTACCGCTATTATATTTTTTACAAAACATATTACTTGCCCTATACTTCCTAAGAATATTTAAGTTTAGCTCCGGCTCGGCTCAACTGTGTGGAGAAAACAAACAAGCCTGATGTCAGCACGGCATAAGTCTGCTGAAGATAAATAAATAAATAAATAAATATAAGATAAAATAAACTATCTCAGACACCATGTCCGATGTCGGTCTCTACGGTGGACATGTTATATTTTCGAACGTGTTATTGATGTTGTCGAACTACCATCGGCTCGTGACGCACATTTATACTTATTCTCGCAAAAGTCTTATTCAATGAAAGTAGCTGATATTTTATCGGTTTTGAGTAAACGTTTCTATCGGGCTGGTAGCCATGAAATTTTTTTTTCTCTGACCAGCCTAAGCCCAGTTGGCCATTTGATTTTTTTGCCGACCCATTGGGAAGTTTGCCCCTACTCCATCTGCCCGGTTCGCGAATGTCGTGTACGAGACTCGGGCAAAATCCGGCCCCATACTTTCAAAGTTTTATTTAATGGTGGTAAGTAGATAGGGAGGAGGTTGAGATAAATATGTTTAAACCTTTCATTCCAGAACGGCAACAGATGACAAAATTTTATTTTTTAAAAATCTTTGGTTAACGTTCTGATTGAAATAAATAAGAAATTTTTGTTTTAGCGCCTTATTAGGATATACGGAATAATTTTAGATTAAGAATGTAAAAATTAATATTGTCTTGAAAATAAAAATAATAAAAAAATATTAATAATTGCACCACTTCACATTGTTTCAAATGAAGAAAAGCAAAAACAAAAAGTAGAGTATGGATTATTGATTATGAAATATTTTCCTACACTTATATTAGAATACTGTTAAAAAAAGTCATCTTTTCATACAATGAAGTCAATCTAAATTAAAAATTTAGAAACACAGAAAGCAGTTATAAATCTATTTTCACGAATTTCTGTCCATAGCAAATAATGTATGTGAATTATTTTTTGCAACTGTGCATATGATCTATAGAGTTATAAGTATAAACCATAAGTGAAACAAGCTAAAATTTAAATCAAGCTGACAAACTCATAAAACAAGTAAAAAAGATTTCTGTGGAATTACTATTTAATAGATAATAATATGTCAATATATGAAAAATACAGTCAAATTTGGTTAAGCGAAAAAACGCGTATAGCAGTTGAAAATGCATTTTTAGGAAATATTTCCATGGGCGTCAATGTGATTCTTCTTTCGTCGAAATTTTTACATATTTTATTTTGTAAAAAAATACCTCAATTCGTCGAAACGTTTTGACATTTTAATAAACGATTTAAACTTAGTCTGCACCAAGTCCATGAAATGTGAAACAGTTTAATGAAATTAAACGTGGCTCAAACGATATTCCCCCCCCCCTATACTATTATGCAATGGAATACGTTGGCCCTCTAAATTATTAACAAATATTCTTTCTAATACCACACATTGTACAGAATGCATATTTCAGTACATTCGTGACAGATGCATATCACTTTTATAACATTCGAAAGAGTATAACATCACTAAAATGCACGAAATTATTGTTCGAGTCGACAAATTATGCAAAAATTATATATTTTAATTTTCAAAAGATTCCGTTTGGTAGTTTTAGCTCTGTTATATGTGGACAGACAGGTGCTGCGTAAACTTTTGGCGTTTTTGTCTAAACTTCTGAATTTTCCCGATTCGTAAGACCTTGGAAAGTATTTTCTCCCGTGACGAATTCAAAAAATTTGCAATTTTTTCAATGTATAATCGACTAAATTCTCAAGTATGATATTGAGTAAAAAAAGGGGGGGGGGAAATGTGAATTTACTGCAAATTTTCTGAAAAGTTACAGAAAAGAGGTAGGGACAAATTCGTTTCCCGATGCTAATTATGCGTATTTTCTGCAACTTTTTGACGAAGTTAATCTTTCTTTTCCGCTATCCACCGACAAAATGAATCAATATGCATTTTTTTGCGATACTATAACGAAATTATGCTTTTTTTTCGCAAACCTTTAGCAGAATTTTGTGTTTTTTTTACTATAGTCCCTATGTAAACGCGCGGAGCACAGTGTGTTCAGATAACGGGTAACGAGTAACGGGACACACGCTAGCAGGTGTCCCGTTTTACGTACGATGTCCCGATTTTCAAGTGCTCCAAGACCAAGACCTGCCCCTTGAACCTCTGAGCCAGACGCCAAGAGTTCCGATTTTTCATGATCTATAAATTCTTTTAAATTTGGTTTATTACCATATTATTCTTTATTCGTTGGTCTGTGTCGAATAAAACTTAATACAGTAGAAACTGCGGAATCGCCTAAACCTGTTTATAAAGCAACATTTTTATTATAACGCCATCCGAAAGGAATAATATACAAATGGCAAATCTTGCTGAAACGGAGTGTGTTCTCAGTTATTTTATCCTCTTCAGACCGGAAGTACACAAATGTGTACCTCCATTCTTTTTCTCATAAAAACTAAACTGTTCGAATTTTTTGCATCTTTTCTTTACTTCTATATAGTTGAATGATTTTTGCTTTTAAACAAAACCAATAAATATCAGCACTGATGAATATTACCTCATAAAATAAATATTATTTTCATCCGGATTCCGAAAATATCTCCAAGACATTGTGGCCAAAAAAAGTAAGAAATATTCATGATTATTTAATTTAAATGCTTTACAATAAAACAATTAGGGAATTTTCTGATCATTTACTTGTTTAAAGGCCTTAATTTTGTTATTGCGTAAATTTATATAACTGATAATTAAACTGATGTTTTAAGAGGATTAGTATTTTTATATCCATATTTGTAAACCTAAATTACGAATCCTCTAAAGTATTGATTTCATAAAAATGACTCTTTCTGTCATCTATGGTGTCATTTCCATTATGCAAAACCAATAAACATATATTTGTAGAGTTATTTTACGCTCAGGTCTGAAGAGGTTACAGATGTATTTATAGGTGTATATTTATTTTATGTATTTTGTATTTTCATTAATAAAACTTTTAAAATCTGCACTTGTGTACAATAGAATCCTATTTTAGAAGCTTAAAAATTTCATAGTTCTACATAATATCTTACAATTATAAGAGCTTCTCCGGAAATTTTCCATAAACGGATTTCATTTTTTAGTCCTTAGCAATCCCGCTTACACGCATTATACTATATAAGATTACTTTGCTTATTTCATTCAGTAAAACGCTATTAGACGTAATTTCAAGTGTAAGTGACCAAAGGAAATTTCAGTTTTAGACATGTTTCCTTCTTGACAGGTATAATTTGTATGCTATTTCTTTCGTAAGAAATATTAATATTTTCCGTTATAAACAGATACATTTGTATACGAATTATTGTAATTTTTATCTTCCGATTTAGAAGTTACTGTTCCTCCTTTAAGGGTATATTCGAAAAAACGCTTTTCCACCTTCAACTGCTCGAAATTTTCCGATACAATTTCAAACATATTTTTAAAAGTAGAAACATGAAACTTACTGAGGGGATTTTTGAAGAGATGTACAAGGTGTCGTGTGATGTATTTTTAAGTTCAATTCATCATTGTGCGCGCGGCAGCGCGCTACAATAATATGATTGAGCGATGATGCACACGGATTTTTCAATTTTTCTTTTTGCAATAACTAACTAATTACTTATCCAATTTTGATGATTTTTTTTTTAAATGTTCGTCTGACCAAGAAGCACAACATAGCACAAAAATTATTTTTTTTTATGGCATACTATAGGTGTACTGTAGAGTATTCTGAAAATCGGACAAAAATTTTGTGTCACAGCACTTTTCTCAAAAACTACTAAAGATAAAAACTTAATTTTTTTTTTAAACAAAAGACAAACTTTTTATCCCGGGGTAGTCATCGAGAAAACGTTATTTCGCTAGGCGGTTTTTCTGAAATTGCGTATTTTCCAAACTTGGTCATAAATGGGTATATCTAACGTTCTATTGCAGATAGAATGTTGCGGTAAAGTTTATTTTAAAGATTTTGCGATGCTAATTAATCCTGCAAAAAGTCATAGCTTTACGTTAAACAGTTTTTTTTACAAGATGAAATAAAAGAATGGCAGTCATCAATCTAAGGTACTTGTGATCATCGGAGAGAAAAACCAGTTACACCATTCGATTAAGCATAAAAAAATACAGAATGCTTTTTTTTCTCTTATTTTTAACTTAATTTTTTAACGAATTATGAATTTTTTGAAATTTTTGATATGCTGATTTTTGTCATTTTTTAACACTAGAACGCCCGGATGGAGTCGATTCCACTCCAATCATGTAACTAAATTTCAATTCGAACCAGAAAAATTTTCTTGAAATAATTTAAATCTAATCCACGCAAATTTACGTTAAATAAATCAATTAAATAATTTTGAATAAAAATTCTGGTGAGAAATATTATTTTCAAACTTGAGTAGAATTTCCGGGCGTTCTAGTGTTAATGAATCATTTACTGAATAATTATGCACGGTGTCTAGCCCTGGTGGCTGTTAAATTTGATTTTAAATTTTAAATTAGGCAATTTTTTGCACCATACCAAATTTATATTTTATCCATTTTTTTTCATTTATTTATATTTTGTTTTTAGCACAATGGCATCAATGGCAAAAATGCCTGGCATACCTGTCAAATATTGGGGCCCTGTACTTTAACAAAGTGTATTTACTATAAGTATATACCGTATTTATTCTAATAGAATGCGCCCTCTAATAGAGCGCGTCTTCTAATAAAGTGCGCACCTTGGTGCTGATTGAAAAAATAAATATACGGAAACGATATAGTAGATAAGTTGAAAACGATTACTTAAATGCATTATCGAGGATTCTCATCGATCAAAATAGGGATATTCCATCAAAGCGATGCAGTGGCGATGCAACAAAAGTTTCAAATTTTGAACAATGTACCACTCCTGTAAACTATAGCGCCTAGGATATGCACACTGTTAAAAATCTGCTGCATTTTGCTGCAACGCACTCCCCTGCTTGTATAGAAAACGGTTACTAGGCCGTGAAATGGCGCTTTCTCATTGGTTGGAATCATTGTAAACGCGGCAGCGCGCAACAATAATATGATTGAGCGATAATGCTTAAGCATAGGAAACCGCAAAAACACGGATTTTTCAATTTTTCTTTTTGCAATAACTAACTAAATACTTATCCAATTTTGATGATTTTTTTTTAATGTTCGTCTGACCAAGAAGCACAACATAGCACAAAAATTATTATTTTTTTTTTATGGCATACTGTAGGTGTACTGTAGAGTATTCTGAAAATCGGACAAAAATTTTGTGTCACAGCACTTTTCTCGAAAACTACTAAAGATAAAAACCTAATTTTTTTTTAAACAAAAGACAAACTTTTTATCCCGGGAACATTTTTTATTTCTATATATAAAATACAAAACAAGTTGTGCAGTATCCCAGTGGAATATGGAAAAATAGAAGGACTAGTGAAAAATGCTCCAAGGAGCAGTGAAAAAGCAGAATATGATTTTAATTGAGCATTAAAAAGTAATGGACAAGTGCTTCTGTTAATTACTGAGCATGAGGAAGGATAAGGGATCCCTTCTTGGCTACAACTCACTTCAATGCCAACTTTGAAAAAATCATATTTGCGCTTTTTCCGTGAAAACAAATCAGTCGCAGTTACTATAAAAATGTATAGTGTAAAGAAGTAACCAGTAAAGATGCAGCTTAATTAGACATAAATGTAAAGGAAGGCGACATAATGCCAGATACCTAGTTCCTGCAGGTATCACATTCATGCACTGCCACCAAGCATACCCTAAGTGTATAATTGCACAGAAAATTGATTTGTAGTATAGTGCAGAGTGAACAGTGCAGTTAACATCAGAGATGTAGTACAGGCTATACGCCGTACACCTTCTGGACTTTTTAATAGAACACCATATACCCTCTGTTTTTCAAGAAAGCTTATAGTATACACATTCTAGAATATCCCTCTGCTTAGAGCATATATCTTATGTTATTTTTATGACTACACCCCTGGTTAACATCTAAAGCACGGTGGAAAATTCTACTAAAGAACCGCAAATTTCTTTTGTATGGAAAAAGCACAAATATGATTTTTTCAAAGTTGGCATTGAAGTGAGTTGTAGCCAAGAAGGGATCCCTTATCCTTCCTCATGCTCAGTAATTAACAGAAGCACTTGTCCATTACTTTTTAATGCTCAATTAAAATCATATTCTGCTTTTGCACTGCTCCTTGGAGCATTTTTCACTAGTTAGAATTTGATTTATAAACAATTACCATCTCAGTATGACCCTTTTTTTCGTTCCCAAATCTCTCGCTTCGGAAAAATCTGTTCAAAATGCCGTTTTTGATTGCTTTTTTTGCAATATTTTCTGCATTTATCAAACAATTGACAATCACGGCACCTTGTGTACTTTTTTAATAAGAAAATTTGTCAGTTTGGTGCATTTGGGAGAAAAAATGAATTTTAAAATAAATCTGAAAATAAGCAGTTTGAATCAAAATACACCCTTAATGACCGAACGCATATTAGCAACCTTTACGTTGATACGGACATGGAAAAGAACTCTGTTCTGTGAATGGCTCTATCGTCTCTTTAACGGAAATTTAATGGGCGTTGTCTTTCGCCCTTTCAACCTGAAATGAAAAGGCGTTTGTTTTGTTCAAACTTGTTGTAGAAAAGTTGTTCTTCGGATCGGTGTGATAGATAAGAATACGTCGTAGAAATAATTTAATGAAATTTCTTCTTATTTCATTTTTTACAATTTTTATAGTTAAACAGATATGTTTCAATTTATTTACAATTCCAACGTTTAAATAATGCATAACTTCATGCCGAAAGGTATTTTATGCAAAAATATGAAACAAAAAAAACTTTTTATCGTAAGTTTATGGCTCACAGATATAGCTGTCTAAAAAAATGTGCATCCAACATAATTTTACACAAATAAGCAATGGTTACACGAATATACGAATCACAAAATAATATAGTCATACAAAAAAAAGAACAATTAAAATTAGTTTACCTAAGAAAAAAATATATATATTCTTGAAGATAGCAGAATGATTGTATTTATGTAAAATTGTCTATTTTCATTAAAAATTTGATATTTTAACCATTGAACTAGCAAGCAACACTTGGGAACAAACGAACTTTGCACTGTGCAGCCTTCAAGCACATTCTAACTGGATTTGTTTTAACACAGATTTAAATTAAATAAACTTATATTCGTAAAAAAATAATTCCATATTGTTGCAGCTGCGTTGTAAAAAAGAATTTTAAATGTTCAACTAACTAATGTTTAATATCTGAAGATTGTTCGGTTTTGAATCATTTAATCGGGCGATGTTACGATGAACAAAAATGAATACTCGTCCAAAACTTCATATTTTTTGTCTTTGAAATTTCACATTTATATAAATAAAATCTTGTGATTTGAAGTCGTTAGGTTAATGGTTAATTGTTGTCGTCCGATTATCTACGCTAATGGGATATAGGACCAGGGGGAGTGCCCTCCGTGGGGGTCTTTCTAAGGGAACCTAACCCGTATTTACGCAAGGTTCGAAGAAAACCACGGAAAACTCCGAACGGTTAGGCCGACAGCCGCGATTGGGTTCGGACCCAGCACCTGCCGTCTACCAGTTGAGAGGTCCGAACCTCTCGGCCACTGGTGGGGCGATTTGAAGTCAATGATATCGGACATCATAAAGCCATGCCAGTTTGTTGTTCTCTCTCTCTCCTGCACTACGGCGAATAACGTACTCGTGACTTTGCTCCATAATGTTAGCCAATCACAGCCCAAGATTTTTTCCCATGTCCGTATCCATGTAAAAGTTGCTCATATGCTGACCGGGCACATAGTACTAACTTCTTGTGGTCAGGCGTCGTTATTTTTTATCTTTCGTGTCGGCGCTTTGATGTAAAATTGCTATTTCAGTGAACTGAATCTGCACTTCAAGAGAGAAATCGAACTCGAAATCAGTTGACAGCTTTACGACTGAAGATGGGGGAGATAAACTTTCCCTCCCTTTGATAATTCGGTAGGGTTCTTTTCTCAAAAATCATTTAAAGAGGTTCGAAAACTAGCATCCTTTTGTTCTCCTCCCACTGATAGTCGGAAACTGAATCTTCAAAGATAGATTTATTGCTCTTTTAGTGTAAATGAAAGTAGTGTTGTTTGTCCGCAGCCTTACAATCTCCCTGTCTCGCTTTTTGTGACAATGGGCGACAGAAGGAATCAGGTTCAGAATCAGACACCCCGGACAATTTCTTCAGACGTATTGGCGCTATGGGTATATTCGAGAGACCTGGGGGTCAGGAAGTTAAAATGTCCTGTTATACTATCCTAAGGAAAAGGACAATGATCAAAGTCATAGTAGTCACAGTAGTTATAATATCTTCTCTCACGCTTGTGTCCAAACATCCCTGCTAGATGAAAAAGGGAAATAAAGTCTTTCTACTTTGTACAAACGGAAAAAAAGGAGAGGAAGAATATTTTTACTGCAAATGTTACTATGCCAGGAAGTTTTTAATAGAAATTACTTATCTAAACACGGCAAACATTATTTCTGACTTAAAAAAAATTATGCAAGATAGTATATAAATTTTTAAATTATAGGGGTGAAAAGAGGAAAAAATAAGATACAAAAATGTTTTTTAACTAGAAAACAAGACAAAAAACTGGAGGGGCAAAACCCATGTCTTGCCCCTGCACATAAAAAACTAGGGGGGCAGATGCCCCCCCTTGCCCCCGCCAGATTACGCCCATGCAACAATGTAAATTACAACATATGTACATGACTATAAAATGAAATCATGTACCGTCACATAGAAGCCATAACAAATCTCGAATATCAGTTTGTTTCGTATTAAGGACTGGGCACATAACACTAACTTCTTGTGGTCAGGCTTCGCTAGTTTTGATCTTTCGTGTCGGCTCTTTGATGTATAAATTGCTCTTTAAGTGCACTGAATCTGAACTTCAAGAGAGAAATCGAACTCGAAATCAGTTGACAGCTTTACGACTGAAGATGGGGGAGATAAACTTTCCCTTCCTTTGTCAATTCGATACGATTCCTACCCCCAAAATCATTTAAAGAGGTTTCAAAACTAGACGATTTTATTTCTTCTCGATTCCGTCCGGAAATAAAGATAGATTTATTGCCCTTTTAGTGTAACTGCAAGTAGTGCTGTTTGCCCGCAGCCTTAGTCTTCTCTTTTCTTTTTTGGGGGGAAGTCATTTTGTATGATGGGGAGTTTTAATGATTTCCACAACTTTAAAGGAACTGCTGCTCATAGAAAACTTGACAAATGTATCCAAGGCATTACCTGATTGATTTTTTTCTCGTCCACATCATCTTCATCACAATCTACATCATTGGGAGTTGTTGGGTTAATAATACTTTGAATGATGGCATCATCGGTCAAAATTTCTTCTGCCATCTTCTACCCGCTCTTTTATTTCTTCTCGATTCAGTTGCGACATGGGATTATCTAACGGCAAACAACCTAAATCTTCTTCTAGTTCAGAAGTTCTCAAACTATGGTACGCGTACCAGTACTAGTACGCGAGGATCTGTTTATTGGTACTCGAAAGCCTTATACTCGTACGTCTAGTAAAAATGGAACTAATGCGTCGGTTGAGTTGACCTCTTATTTTCAATAAAAAAAAGAAAAGTTTGCTTCGCATTTATTATATTTTATGTGCATATATTATTCAAACGAGCTTCGATTCTGCAGATTTGATAAGCAGTTTATTTTCAGAAGGTAAGTAAATTTTTTATAAGTGTATTCTTCTATAGGTTTTGTAGATTTTTTCCCTACCAAAACACTATTACTAAAATGCTATGATGAAACTACGTTTTATTTGAATGTTAATACAAAGCTATCAATATAAGCACCAATTTATGAATACAATCATGCAGTTAAACACAGCAAAATTTGCTCAAATAGAAGCGCAAAATGCTGGAAAAGCATTTAGCATTAGATATATTCCATTTACACAGGCTTTTCTGAATTAGCTTTGAGTTTAGAACTTGCTGGTACGCGGAATGATGAATTTCTATTTTGTGGTACGTCGATCTAAAAGTTTGAGAACCCCTGTTCTAGTTGATTGTCAGCTGTTTCACTTTTAGTAACTTCAACATTTTCGTCCATTACTTCAGGACAAAGTTTATGCAGTGACGTTTTCAAGGTTTCGTGTTTCATTCCTCATTCTGAAATTTCATTAGATTATTATAAGCATCAAGAGTAATTAAACAAGAATTGTTATATTTTTCCGGAAGGCATGCCCGACATTAGGAGATTCTTACTGTAGTATTAAAAAGTATTAAAAATTATATCTTTTATCTGCCGAATTTTATTAAAATTGTGTCTATACCTTAAACAGAATTAGAGCTACAGCCAGGGCTGCGGAGTCGATGAGAAAATTAGCAGACCCCGATTCTAGTTCTCCGATTGTCTGGCAACATTGGTAAACGGAAAAAAGGAACTGGAAAAAAGTGACCAGAAAAAATGACAGAAAAAACAAGAGCGGGAAAAACGTGACACGGAAAAAGTGACTAGAAAAAAGGTGACAAGAAGTTGATAAATATTGAACTTGTCGATAAATAAGTGCTAAAAATTAAAGCAGTAACAAAATGTGTATTTTTTTATGTTCTGATCAGTGGCATTAGTATTGTCAGATATTAATGAAATAAATAATGGGAATGTCAATAACCAAATTGTTATTATTGATGTTGTGATTTATTGATGTTATTATTGCATTAAAATATACCTTTCACTTTAATTATTAAAATATAACCCTTAGGTTACATAAAATATTGTACTTAGTTTCATTAAGAAAAATTGTTTTAAAAAATTATTATATTTTATTATCCAATTGTAAATGAATAACATTAATTGTAAAAATAATTAAATTTAAACATTAAAAATTAGTTTCATTAACAAGAATTGATTAAAAAAACGATAATATTTTATTAGCAGACAGTAAATGAAAATAAAATAAAATAAAATAAATGCATAAATAGAATTAAAAAAATTAAAATTTAGTTTCATGAGTAGGAATCGATTTAAAAAAAATCAGAGTAGCTAATAATAAAGTAATAATGATAGAAATGAAATTTTTAAAATGTCTAAAAGAACGTGGAACACAACCCCCGAATTTGGGTTTATTCGTAGGATGCTCTAAGTCTATATATGTAGTCACTATACCTTTTACATAATTACAATCAAACGACTTTATTGCACTAATTTATATTACAGTAAATCACAAAACGCATGCGCGCAGAACGATTCGTTTTTTGAAATCATAGCTAAAGTAGAAGGGCCAGACGCTAGTCTACAAAAGCGCTTCCCAGACTTTTTTCTTTCGCATAACGTTTTCTTAGTTTTTCCATTTCGGAGTATCTCCATTTCTCATAAACTCGCTTACCCTTCATTTAATTAGATAAGTAATCATGTTTTTTTTTCTTTCATCAGTAATATCTTTTCTCAATCATATAATAAATCGATAACAATTGCTAATATATTGTCATTTCTAATATTTTTGTGATTTTCGCTATTATTGACATTATTATCTCCAGCAGAGTCACTATGTTACCCCCAGCAGATTAGCTACTTTTCCCCAAGGAGTACGCGGCTGGGAATCGCTGGCCTACAAGAATGATATAAATCAAACATTTGTTACCACTTTAGTTTTTATCCCTTATTTATCGTCAAGTTCAATATTTATCAATTCCTTGTCACTTTTTCCTGTCACTTTTTTCCCGGTCACTTCCTCACCCTAGATTCGGCAACACTATTACCCGAGCTGGAGCACTTGTGTTGTATATTGGCTTATAACCATGACATATAAGAAAAATAAAGCTAAAATCTTTCAATTCGGTATTAATTACCTTTTAAGGGTTTCAAAAATAAAAAATAAATGTTATTTTCCGTTTTATGAATTTTACAATTTCGCTCTTGCAAACCAGAAAAATCCAACTATCGAACTTGGAAAAACACTAAACGGAAAATTTGCTATTTTAGATCTGCAGACTGGCAGATAAAAGCGAAATCGTCACAATTTAGTTGCTATTTTGCCGTGTCCTACAGACTCGAAAAAATTCTATGGAAAATAGAAAAATAAAGAAGAAAATTTTATTATTTTAGAAATAATTTGTATCTTACGGATTCTAAAAGTAATAATAATAAAACATTTATTGAGATAATTTTGCAAATTTAACTTTATTTCGGGTTTTTCAGACCTGAAAAATCCGAAATTGAAAAGATGAGCGATAACGAAATGTCACTATTTTATCGTTATTTCGGATGCCGCTGATTCAGAAAAAAAGAATTGCAATTTTCTTTTATTTTGAATCTTGTGCACAAAATTAAATAAAAAAGGGAAGTGTATTTTAGAATTTTGACTTTTGATCATACTAATCGGAAAAATTTGGAGTAGAAAAAAGGGAAAAATTATTACAATGGCTTTTATAACAATATTATTTTTTATTATATACAGCATTATTTATAGGCATTTATTACAACATTATTATTTATTAGAATATTAATAGACATTTATTACAATGCTACATCGAGTTTCTAGTTCTTTTTCCTCCAAAAATTGCACAAATTTATAATTTTCCCATTACCTCTAGTAATAGATTTGCAAGATTTTAAGTCCCGTCCCCTAAAAAGTTCAGCTATGCCTGTATATTTATTACCATCCGAATCATGCCTCCTGTAAATTGCTACTATTTTATCGGCGTAGTTTGTTTCTTTCAAATTTGTTATACTGTGCTTGGCAGCCAGCTTAATTTTTTAAATAATCTGTGTATCAACACGTATAAAGTATAACACACAGAAAGGAATCCACTGTACTATATAATATGTTATACCAAATTTGCCTTGTTATTTCTCATAATGTGCTTTTAAACCTTGTTATACGCTGCTTTAAAATTTTGAAGTATTTTTTTACTATTTTACAGGCGTATTAAAAAAAGAAGGGATAATGTTACGTTTTGGAATGAACTTTAAAATGATCTTGCTCGAATTATTCGTTTACTACTGCAAGAATTTTAAAATTACTAAAAAATGTAAAATACTCACTTAATTGCATGCACTGTAGAAGTTAAATTACTGTTTAATTCCCGCAAAATCTCTTTAACTTCCTGATGTGGATGAGAATAGCGAAAAGATAAAGCTATTTATATTTTAAATGTATAACATGTTATACCGTACATATATATCTATTAACAAAATATTTTGCTTATATGCTCTATGCATATGAACTTGCATAATTGACTTGACCTGAATCTTCCTAAAGATTGTTTTTTAAAGGTAATAATATCTTATTCGAACTGGTACAGCATCATATTGTTTTAAGAATTCATTTAAAGAAATAAAGCAAAATTAAAATGAACTTTAAATGGGTTATAAAATATTTTAGTTATTATTATTATTTTTAAATAGCTTGGACGAGACTCTGAAATTTACTGTAATGATGGGTTTAAGAAATGAGATCTCAGTGCAGTGCAAAGTTTCAAAAATCAAGTTTCAACCTTAAGGTGATAAGAACCTGTAAAGTTTAACTTTTCAGAATGCGCGCTTACATTTTTTTGCACTAACGGGAATGTAATGTATTTTTTGTGGAGAGACATTGTGCTATTTACAAATATTTCATAGTAATAATAAGAAACCTGTTAAGAGAAAGAACAATTAATTATACATAAGGTAAATGCACCTATAGTGGGGCACGTACCAGTAGAGGGCCATTTATTTTTTAAATTTAAAAACAAGTCCGAAATGCAGTTCTGAAAAAAGATGAAAAAAACTGTGATTAACTTAACATCCTGAAGTATTAGCTTTCCATAAACTGTTTAAAATAACTGTTTAATTTATTTATTTATTTATTTATTTATTTATTTCTCTCTACTGCTGCATTTGTTTATTTTGAAGAATGTCTTTAAAAATAGGTCGTTTGGCAAATTCTTAGATATTTGATTGAGATATATTTTTATTTAAAACATTGTTTCTTTAACAGTATATGTTTTATTTTATACTACTGTCGATATACTCCGTTACATTCTAAATAACTTATTGGATGCGTCTAAAATTTAACAGTTCAGGCGTCAAATTGGTTGTGCTTATGATGGCCAATTATCAGCAGGAGGGAAACGGGCCTTTAAAATGGCGGAGTGCCCTTCTAGTGGATATTTGAAAGGGAACGTAACCATTATTTTACGCAAGGAAATCCAAAGTTCAAAAAAGAAAAAAAAACACGGAAAACTCCGAATGATTAGGCTGGCGGGTGCGACTGGGTTCGTATTCAGCACCTGCTATCTACAAGTTTCGAGAATAGAACCTTATGGCCACTGGTGGGGCGTTCATGTGTCAGTAATGTACTAGGCCCACTACTGAAGCATAGAGTGAGGCAACACTTTTCATTTTTATATTTATTTATTTTTTTCTTTCGAAGAATATATTAGGCCACAATACTTATCTATCATGCATATGCATAATATTAAATATAAAAATAAAACGTGTAAAATATTTATAAAATGCATTGCGATTCCAAAATAAAATTTAAACGTAGATTTAAATATTTTTAATGCATAGTAATGTTGTATTACAGATTTGCGGGTACTACTTGATTAACCCGTCGACTCATTTTGACAAATTGTATAAATCACCAAATTACTCGTAAGTTATACAAATTGGCATAATTTTTATTTTAAATAACGAAAAAAAAAATCTATAAAAGATTAATACAAATACAAATAAAACGTCGAATTAAAAATCACTTAATGATGTAACAAACACAAAACAAACATTTTAATATCAAATAAATGTGACATTTACGGTAAGCTATTATTGGCATTTAATCTTATAGTTTGGCGAATTTTGCTTGTTTTTGACAGGAAAATCAAGTACTACTGAATTGAAACATCCTTAAAAGAAACATATAACTCCAAAAATTGATAAGCATATAAACTTAAAGCTTATTGCGGCGGATTAAACGTCTCATTTACAATTAAGGTACATATTTGAATTGAATTTTGAATGAAATACAGGGTCACGAAAAATCAACGAGTGTAAAAAAATAGGATTACAAATATCTAGGTAACTAATTATCCGATCAATTTTATTTTTTATGCGAAGTATATATTTTCTTATTGTCTTTTATATTCACTTCTTAAAAGAAAAAAAAAAAAATCGGACATTTTTATGTATTTTTTATCAGAATGAATATTTCGAGAGTCCGAAAAAAAACAGTTTCGTATAATTGAGTTACCGATATCCAACAGGCTTCTTTCCATTATTACATACTAAGTACACGTTAAATTTCAAATCGATGTCCCCTTTTGTTTGGGAGATAGAGCGTTTACAGACAGACAAACGCACAAACAGACGGACAGCATTTTTTTTTTTCTAAAAATATGTTTTTTGGAATCTCCAGTGTCTAAAACGTGTAAATCCGTCATTTTTTTTCGATTTTTAAAACGATTGCAAGAATAACCCTATACTACGTATGATGGGTAAATAAAAGTAAAGTGCACAGTTCAACTGATGGCATTAAGCTCACAGGCTTTTTACACTAGTTGTATATTACACTTTTATTTCAAAGATTAATGTCCTTTGAAAAATAAAGAATTCAACAAAAAAAAAAAGCAGATTAAGGTATATTGAGGGAGGGGAGGGAAATTAGCTTTTCCATTTTCCCCGTTTATACTTAACCACGGCCAAACTCCATGAGCGCTTCCGTTCCTTATAAGGAGAGGACATTGAGTTCGGCCGTGATTTAACCAATGAACTTCAAATCCAATTAGAAAAGCACCGTATTAGAATAAACTGGTATACCAAATTTGAAGTAAATCGGATAATTCTGCATGAGAAATACATTTAGCTAAATTAACGGGGGATTAGAAAAGGGCCCAGTTAAATTGATGACACTGATCACACAGACTATTCACATCAATTATATATTATACCCTTATTTCAGGGAATAATGCACCTCGAAAAATAAATTAAAGGATTATCCCCCATTTCCCTCCTTTATATTTAACCAATAAACTTCCAAATCTAATAAAGAAGCACCTTACCAAGGTAAACCTGTAGACCAAATTTAAAGTAAATCGGATAACTCTGTATGAAAATCCCATTTAGTTAGAGTAAGGGAGTTATGCTCTTCATTTCCCGCCTTTAAGCTTAATCAATGAACTTCCAAATCCAATCAGCAAAACACCTTATCAGAATAAACCGTTATACCAAATTTAAAGCAAATAGAATAATTCTGCATAAAAAATTCCTTTATCTAAATTAAGGAGGGATTAGACCACTCTTCCGATTTTATACTTAACCAATGAACCCCCAAAACTAATTAGCAAAGGGCCTTATGAGAATAAACCTATATACAAAAAAATTAAGCAAATCGGATATTTCTATCAAGAATTGTCGCGTTCTTATATACATAAGTACATACGAAACCAGTGGGCACAATCAGTCTTTGATATCTTGTGTGCTAAAAAATGACTGTAAAACAAACAATGTAATTTTGCTACACTATATAAACTGTAAGGTAAATCAATTCCATTACCGAAAATGGGAATATAATTTAATAAATTTTTGTATGCGAAAGATTTTGCTCGTACAAAAATCCAAATGATAATTAATTGCATTAAAATTGAATAAAATACATATAATATAACTACTTATGGACAAACATACTCTTGGGAAAATAATTGATTTTCTATAGAATAAAAACTTGAGAGCCATTCTTTTCCATAAAATTTTATTATACTTTCCTAAAAAAAAGACTGACATATTTTCTAAAGATTTACAATCAATAAGAATACGACCTCGCATTTTTTACCAATACAAATTCAGTTTTATCTTTATTCTGCGTTATGACAGTATGTTTGTAGGATAAAAAATGGCAACATCCTTATTATTTTTTTTCTAGCGCGACACCTACCGGAATTATTTGGACAGACATACGTTTATCATTCAAGGTTCATTTTTTGATCGGAGTTTCTCGAGAGAAAATGATTCCAATGATAATATTTCTTAATAAATTGCTCTTAAAAAAATAAAAGTTTGCAGCATTTGAAATCTAAATGTCGTCTGCATTTATTGGCATTGGTTACATTTTATGTCTCTTTCTAAAAGTCAAAATATCGTGTATTTATACTTTTTAAATTATCTAAAACAAATTTGTTTCTAATAAATTTTATGCCAAAATTATATAAATTTATGTGAAAAAAGAAAGTTTTTAAGATTTTTTTATTCGATAACTTTTTACACAGAATATGGGTTTAATAATGATTTAGCTAATTTTCGCAGATTAATATGATTTTTCAGTGTGGATTATTATTTTACTTGAATGCCAGAACCAACACAAATGAAATACAGGCGGGGAGAATGATGAAATGAAAGCGATAAAGCGTTTTTCAATTTATTTACATTATCGATTTGAAACAGTCCCACTAAAATGTGGTCAGATTAAAAAATTAAACTTGAAATGTTTCAAAATAAATTTTAAAATGTTTATTTAAAATAAAATACATATACTAAAAGTGATCAGCGCGTTATTTTGCAAATTTTATTCGAATTTTAGTCGGTCGGCACCATTTTTTAAGAAGTTTCCTTTAAGTACACAATTTCAAAAATGCTGTCATTAAATAAAGCAAATTTTATTCTCCTTTTTTACTAATGCCAAACCAACCTTTACAAAGAAAGATGATGCCGCTTCCGCGGCGACAATGGAATGTTTAACTGACCTTGCGGTATCGCCGCAGCGATGTTATTATGTAAATAAATCGCCCCTATAATCATGGTCTTGTTCGTCCGTCTGTCTGCGTATAACAGCTCAAAAACGACCCAACTTAATGGTCTGAAATTTAAAATATATAATCATTGCAGAATTTTGTCGAATCATTTCAAATTTGATTATAACGGAATCAAAACTTAAAAAGAATAAAAGTTTTTTCTTTTCTATTAAATGTTATACGCAATTCATTCAATGATATTCCATGATAAACAATGATTCTAGGTTGCGATGGTGATGACGTCCTATTCAAAATGTAGTCCTAATTTTTCCATATTATTGAATTTAATATTTGTAATCGTAATAAATTTTGTTTTCATGCATTTTTGCGCTAGTATCTTTGCAAAGATTTTGAATAAGATCTTCATGCAATTAGCTAGTGCACGAAAATCTGAATATTTATAAAAACTAGTTATAGTAAGAACTAATATATAGTACCATGTTATAGTACACTAGTTATAGTACAAACCATAATCTGCCACGTTTGACGTACTATATTCGACTTGTTTAATTTCTATATACTCTACCATCCTTTAAAGTTTGGTGTATAAGTTTCAAAAGTCTTTATCAAGATTAATACATTTCGTGTACTACGCATTTTAGAGAAGCTATATGTACACGAAGAAAGATTCTTCCTTGAAGATTAACTGATTTAAGATAAGTGCTCTCATATATCTAATTAAATAAATAAAAAGTTCCTATCAAATTTTACTTTTTTTTCAAACTTTGAACAAGAATAAAAAAAAAAAAAAAATGTGTATCGAATATATATTACCGTGTTATAATACACTAGCTATAGTCAGCGCCATGCGAAAGGGGGGCGAAAAGGGCGGTTGCCCTGGGCGGGCGCGGAAATTTTGGGGGCGCAAATTTATACTACCAACGTCATTTTTGGTCTGTCACAAGAAAAAGTTGGGGTGGGGGGCGCCAAATTGAAGCTTTGCCCCGGGCGCAGTTTTCTCTTCGCACGCCGCTGATTATAGTACGGATCATCATCTGCCTCGTTTGACTTGCTATTTTTAACTTATTACTAAAAATACTGATTACACTGTTTTATAATAAATAAATAATAATTTCGGCTCATTAGTGTATATAATAGAAATTAACAACTTTAATCAAAATTACATACTACTTACAATATACAAAGTAGAATAATTTTCCACTTATCCAAAATTATTCAATTTTGTATTGCAAGTAGTATGTAATTTCAATTAAAGTTTTTAATTTCTATTGTATACACTGATGAACCAAAAATATTCTTTATTTATTTTAAACTTGTTTAATTTCTATATACTCCACAACACTTTGAAGTTTGGTGTATAATTTTCAAAAGTCTTTGCGAAATTAATACATTGCGTGTACTACGGATTTCAGAGAAACTATGTACACGAAGAAAGATTCTTCATTGAAGATTAACTCATTTAAGATATGTGCTCTCACATATCTAATTAAATAAATAAAAAGTTCTATCAAATTTTACTTTTTTTCCAAACTTTAAACAAGAAGTTTTAAAGAAAATGTGTATCTCCGCATTTGAAATAAAATTATCTTGCATTCCTCTTGTAATTTTTAGGATTATATAATGAGTCACTAATTAGCTTTCATTTATCTATCCACAGGGAGTACCTTTTCTATTCATATACAATCCTACTTAAAATCTTGACTTTTGAATTCTTTTTCACTAATAATCTTAAAACTCAAGGATACGCATTTCAAAAGTTAAGCGCATTAGCTTTAATTATCGAAATATTTAATCTCTACCGTTATTTTCTTAAAATAAAATATCTCCCGTATAAAATGTAAATATTTTGAAACTCCGATCTTAGCTAGAAAAGTAATATACTAAATGTTTATGAAGCAAATATTATTGCTAGCATAATTTCTAATTCGGTGGGATTTTCTCAGATTAATGTACGACTTTCTAATAAGTCACAAAGCATTAAAAGTTTTATTAAAAATTGTACTTAATTAAAGCTATCGATTGGTCCCCTTTTTTTAGTACTTTCATCTAATTAGAAGAATTTATCATTACTAACTTCATTCTGAGTTTTTAAGTACTCTCGATTCCGTAATCTTTTTTTTTATGCTAAGGAAATTTTTACTGCAGTTATTAATATTCATTTAACATTTTTTAATTTTTTTCTAGTCTTCAGTTTTTTCATTATTAATCATAATTATGCTGATATTTAACTGAATTTAAAGAAAATTTCGAAAAGTTCTAATCTTTATAAGTAGGGAAATGTAAGTGAAACTGCATTTAAAATCAAAATATTTTTTCTTATTCCTTTTTTTTATATAGCTACTATTTGGGAAAGTGGGAATCCTGTATATAATTTAGGCACACGCAAGCGTTTTTACATTTTTAGATTTTACTTTTTAATTAATAAAAACGGAATAATTAATGATATTATGAGGAAAAAATGAATATTAGAGTGACTGTAAAGTTGTAAAATAGAGTAGCTATAATTACTCATTCACATGCAAATGAAGTGATGAAGAAAAAAATCTTCTTTAAATGCGCCATTAATTATTTTTAATAGTTTGAAAAGGGAATAAATTTATTGCTAATGTTTGATTTAAATTGCTATTTATAACTATTTACATACGATATAGTTTTATTTCCTATTGATTATCAGGTCATTTAGTAGATTTTTTTAAAGGCCCCAGTGAGTCACAGTAACAAATAGTTCGCCTTTTAATAAAAAAAAGAAAAAAAGGAAAAAAAAAAAAAAAGGAATTATAACGAAGCTGAAATTTTTTAAACTATGAATTAAAGATTGACCGAAGCAGGTTTTTAAGACTGAAACCGAAACCGAATTCTGTAAATCTTCCTATTTTCGGGCGAAAATAGAAACGAAAATATCCAAAACTTTTTTTTTGATTAAAGTATTTAATTCATGCATACATTTACAGAAATATTAATTAATTATACATGTGATCCAAGTTGTCTGTCTGTGCATCTGACGATGATCTTCCATATAAAATAGAATGTAATTAATTCATCTACGACACAGATCCATTTTCTAATTAAGTGAATTTCATACAACATATTTTTTTAACCCTTTGTCTACCCACGGACTTATAAGTACCATAAAAATTTCTTATTATAAAATACTTTTGATACTCCAATTAGTTGTAATACTGTTTAGAATGAGTTACAAATACATTACTTTATTTTGTTCCAAAAGCATTTTTGGTTACACAAAACAAAAATATTTTCAAAAGGATTATTTCTTTTGCCTTTGTATCTTTTCAGCTTTCTTGGCGTTGAGTGAGGGGGTTGGGATTTTTCAATTTGGAAATATTTCTATATATATATTGTAAGAACATCATATTTGTACATTTTGTAACCCTACAAAATACTAAGAAAACAATTTAAAATAAAAGATTTGAGTGGGGTTATAAATATTCCACAAAATCCCTGCAAATTCAAATTTAATTATTCCTTCTAAATCCTTCAATCTTTCTAAAATCCTTCAAAAATTAATTAAATGACTATGTAAATCTTTTAATTTAGTTTACACAATCTACGTAAAATGCTTTAGAATGTAAAATTTTCATGAATTCATAATGCGGACGATAAAGGGTTAAATATACATATCAATATTTATTTGTCATAATGATTTTTGCCAATGATCATTTGTTATATTAGAATTCTTTAAAAGCGCATTTGAAACATTTTTGCGTTATCAAACTGAAATTCTCTTATTGCTGTTAAAGCTGCAGCTTTCAATTAGAAGGTGAAAAGTGTCTTCAAAGTTAAATCATGCATGCATTGCTTGCTTTATAACTTGTATTCATGTCTTGAGACAGCCGTGACTCTCTAAAACTGAGAGGAGTGTTTACAGAAACCTGTGAATTGTCTCATAGGTTTACTATTATGTTTTTCTGCTCTCATTTCTCCATGTTTTCGTGCTTTTGGGCGGAGGAAAGCAAAATGGTAAACCTATGAGTAAACCACTAAAATCGGGTTTTTCTACGGGAGTTTCCTAACAAGCTATGACTTGGCAGACCGAATGCGTTTTAATATGCGAATCGATATTTAACTAATCCTAGATTGTCATCTGTGAACTCGATGATTTTTTGTGCTCCGGTTTATAATTTAAAATTATCGGAGTCAGCATTTGAATAATTGTAATTCGTAATAATAATCGAAATAACTTGAAATTCGGTATTCAGGTGTAATCTAATTTAGATTAAAAACATATTTTACTAAAACAATGTATTGACGACGAAATTTTAAAATTTAATAAGCATATGTCCATAAAAAATCAATCAGAAAACTTTATTCAGTAATTTATATATATATGTATATATTTGGTTATAACAACAAATTTGTTAGTAACAATATAATTATAACACATGTCATATACACACATATATACATATACATGCATACAAACACATACACATACATATACCAATATTAATTCAATGTAAAGACCAGTACATTTTTGAAAATTATACAAAGGAAAGATACAAACAAAAAGGAGATTAGAAAGGGATTATTTTTTACAAAAATTATTTTTTACCAAAGGATTATTTTTTATTGGAAAAGGATTATTTTGGATTATTTTTTACATATTTCGTTAATACATAATTTCAAAATGCTTATTTTGAAATTATGTATTAACGAAACATGCTAAGAAAGAATATGTTAAGAAAAAAATATGCTAAGAAAAAATACTCTTTAAATTATTTTATAGACATATTTTTTAACACATATTGATATTTTCCATTTAAGATAAATGGTCTAAGTAAAACTTTAATTGATATAGTTAGTGTGTAAAAGGGCACGCCCCCCGCTCTCCCTAGGAATTAAGTTTTTGCAGCTTCTTTTGTGTAAGCCTGGGGCGACATACATATTGCAATTCAACTATGTACAACGAAGATATTAAAAAAAAATCAACGTAAAGAAGACTGTACTTAAATACATTTTAACAAAACAAAACAAAAAAAAAAAAAAAAAAAAAAAATGTGCATTAAACATAGGTTATGAAACTTTTAAACTCTAACAGGATATAAAGAAATTTCATTATTTTCCAAGATTAGGATGACGATATATCAAGGAAAATCACAGTCGAATAAAACAAAAAATATCAACATTTACTTAAAGAAAGATTCTTCTTATTTATTCGATCGATTAAAAAAGGCAAATTTTTCTGTAACAAAATATTGATATATTTATTTTGACTGTGTTTTTGCCTGCACTGTTAAAAATTTCTGTAAAAACATAGAGAAAAAACTCTCTGTAAATTTAAACTAGTTTTTGGTTAAATGCATATGCTAGAGTTCTCGGTCATTACTTTACGTACATTTCCCTTACCTTATATCTAATTTCCTGTAGAGATTTTCATGATCTCATTTAAAAACATTTAAATTTTGTGTTAATTTATCTTAAATTCTTTAAATTTTCCAACTCAAAATACACATTTTTAAAATTCTTATCCATTTTTTATTAGAAATATATATATATATATATATATATATAAATTATTATTATTATCATTATTTATTTAAAATAATTTATATAAAAAAGAAACAAAGAAAATACTTTTTATTTTTTATTCATTTATTATTATTTTTTTTAATTTAGAATAATTTATAAAAAATAGAAACAATCATTTCACTGGAGTTAGTGGGGAATTTTCCCCCGCTGAATTATAAAAGACAAATTTTGCTGTCAACTGCAACAGCTTCTATAGCTCATTCAGTAAAGTGCTTGTTTATTGCCCAAGAATCTTGGGTTCAAACACCAGCACAGCTAGAAACAAATTGTGTTAGAGTTTAATGATGCAACAGTTCTAACATACTCGGGTAATTCAAGTTCTTTGATGCTCGCTGAAGATTGAGTGATTCATTACTTTTGAAAACTAAATGAAACTATTATCAGTAAAAATAAATTTACAGAGTATTGTGTATTTTTAACGATGTTAATTTACTGAGTCTATTCTAAATTTACCGAATAACTTCTCAGTTATTTAACCCCTTGAGGACGAGCGACAGTTATACGTGCCGCAAAAAGGCTTAAGAGGCCTTGTTTATTCCCACCAGTAAAATTTTACTGTAAAATTTGAGTTATTTAATCGGAGCATTTTCTCGATTGAAAAAGACACAAATTTCTGTTCTTAAAAACTGATGACAAAACATTAAAAATTTCGTAAAAGGCTTCGTCGCGAAGGGGTTAAGAGAATCTTGGTTTATCCGATTTCTGTATTTTTATATACGACTTAACATAATGGGTTCTTTGTATTTTCACAGAATTTTTTTGAACAGCGTGGTCTATTGCCACCCTGTAAAATGAAAATTAAATGAAATAGAGTAGGCTCTCGATTAACTGGGATCGGATTATCCGAGTTGTGAACCAGGATGATAAAAATCTGATAATTGTGGATGAAATTTTTCATGTTGATGCGGCTGGGAAATTATTAAAAAGCACAGCAAGTGAAAAAAGTCACGGAGGGCAATTTTGACAAATGAAGAAAACGAAATTTCGACAGAAGAAAACGATAATACAGATTTGCAGAGAAAAATTTTAGAAAGTCTTAGAAAATTTGCGAAAGTTAAACTGTTCTGAAAATACGCTCGAAGAAGCAGTTCAACAATGCATTAAAGAAAAATAAAAAATGAGACCAATATTTGAATACGATAAGTCTAAATTAACCGGTGTTGTCTATGTCATTCCCTGTGGAGATTTTGATAGTGTATACACTGGTGAAACAGGCAGATCTTTTGAAATTCTCCTGAAGGAACACATCAGTGCTCTAAAAAGCGGTAATTTAAATTTTAAAATTGTCCAGTATTGTGTTCGAACGAAACACATCCCGCAGTTTGCGAACGCCAGCATCTTAAAATCGGGTTCTAGCAGTAACCACGGGAGATTACTCCTTTTGATTGGTTCACATACTTACGATCGACAATTTTATTTATTTATTTATTTGAACAACATACGTCTGACATCTGTGTGCTCGACATGAAAGCGTGCTTATAAGTCATCGTCAATATACAAGGGCGAGACAGCACAAGAAAATCTCTATAAATAAAAGGAATTCTGAGGATAATTAATTGAATAATTGAATAATTATTTGAGGCACAGATAGGCTCTCATCCTCTATACCTTTTATTTATAGAGATTTTACACAGCTTAGGTAAACGCAGAAGAAATATAAAACAGATAATGTATTTATCACAAAAAATCGTCTGCTAAGAAAATCTTTTTTCATTTTGAACTCTATAAATAAAAGGAATAAAGCAGAAGAAATATAAAACAGATAATGTATTTATCACAAAAAATCGTCTGCTAAGAAAATCTTTTTTCATTTTGAACTTCTATAAATAAAAGGACAGATAGGCTCTCAAACAGTGAATCGTCGAATATAATTGAAGAACAAATGGAAGAACAAATGGAAGAACAAATGGAAGAACAAATGGAAGAACAGATGGAAGAACAGAAAGAAGAACAGATGGAAGAACAAATGGAAGACCTCTTCATTAACAATAAAAAAAGATATGCAAACGAAACCCCAGAACACCGATCAAACATATCTGCCGGAAACTGACGAGACATGGCACAGAAACGTGAATGTGTGGGGTTGTAGAACTGGCATTCAGATAGTCTTCGGGCTACTGAGGGCGGGCAACCGTCTAGTTTACATAAGGAGATACAACCAGGAGCTCCACACAAAGCGTGTGTGCAATGGACCCAGCGGGAATCGAACCCACAACCTCCAGAGTAGCAGAGCGGCGTCTTAACCACTCGTCCACCGGAGGCCCCACGATCGACAACTCTGAATGATGCTTGTTCTGTCCCTGTGAATATTATCTTTTTTTTTTTTTTTTTTTTTTTTTTTTTTTTTTAAATAGCTAACTGTAACTGTCTTGATTTGTTCCAATGTTTGTTATGCAGTGAATATTTATTTGTACTGATGATGCCTTGCGAGTAGCTTGGCGAAACGCTTACTCTTTCTATTTTTAAGTGGTTTTTAGTTTTTAATTTTTTGTATATAAATTTTATTTATCTTTAAAAATGTATTCAAGTATGTCTTAGTTTGTATTATTCAATCTTTTAATAGTTTTTTTTTTAAAATTCAGACGTTAAATGTACGTGCATTGCAAAAATAGGAATGTTACGAAGTTTTAAACACGATGATATTGTGTCGCATGTCTCTTGTGGTTCGGAAGAAACAAGGAATTTTGAATAAAGTCTTGAAATTGGTGAATAAAATCTTGTAACGCACCAAAAGTTAAGTCATGCATTATCTGTGGTGCAAAAAATATGTCATTGAGGCATTACTCAATTACACATAGCAAGTAGATGAAAGCACACCTGCTTAAAAAATGATTTTGAGATATATGCATAGAAAAACTTGTCGAAATGTAAATGAAAAACGAAAGCAGTCTTCTATCATGCCATTCTTTACAAATTCAAAAACAAAAATTTTAGTTTATTACAAAAAATACATTCCCTTCACTATTAAAAGAGCTATCTTCAATGATGTTACCGGACTTAGCCGTTTCTTGATTTCTTTACATTATCACCTACTTTGTATTTCATTCTGGCGTCAATTCCATTTCATCTGTTCACAACACATTTATCATACATATTTGAATGTGAATAATATCTCTTCAGTCTTGCTTATCTATTCGTTTCAGTTTAAAAGAATTTTTGAAGTACCTTGGCTTCAATATAAATTCTTTGCCGATAAAATTTACGTTCAAGTTATAGTGTTAATTCTTGCTCTCATGAAAATACAGCCACTCTTAAATTGTGTCCAGTTAATAAAATATGTAATTATCCTGAGAGATTTTGGTGACTCTTCGACTTCGGTTACAAGAAAAAGGACTCGGGACTAGTGTTGAATTCAAGGGATGGCTCGGAGGTGACATCCCCCACCCCTGGAGTAATGATATGTCCTCTACGGAACGTTTGAGATTTTAATGAATAAAAAGTCTAATTTCGCACCGGAAATCTATAATGTGCCCCCCCCCCTCTTCCCGAAGCCACAGAAATCCCTCGAAGTGAAAAGTGTCTCAATAGGTCACTGCGCGGGACCTATCTAGCCGAATTGTTGAAAATATATCCATAGAAATTGATATTTCAGAGTAATAGATACTACAAACAATAGAGATAGCTTTAGTCAACTGTTCTCCTGAGAGGTTAACCCTCAGTAGACCTGCATTTAGAGTTTATAATCAAGGGAAGGCGTATTTTTTCACGTACTCGTACCAAAAATTCACAAGCAATACCTAAGACTAAGAGCATTGTAAAAACTTACGAATGTATGTTGAATAATTATTTGTCAAGAATCCATTTGGTTGCTGCATGATACATTTAAAGATATTCTAACTTCCATTTAAAATATAATTTCGTATGATGAGGAATGTATTCAATAATTGGTGGTGTAAAAGTTTTTGCAAAATTTTATTTCAGGATTATCTGATTTTAATTCATCCATCGATCTATTTTCAAATTTTTTAACTAAACTTTTTTATAGTACTAAAGAGGAAAATATTATTCGCCATCTTTAACGTACATTTTTGATTAAACGCACTCAATTATATCTATTCTTTCCACTTTTATGAATTTTTAATAATGTATGCAGGAGATACCTTTGCATAAGATATTTGAATTATCTTTTTGGATACGAAAATGAAATTGATTCAAAGGATTAAATGTTAAAAATCTTCAATCTTAGATTTATTTTTTAGAGCAATGTAAGTTTTTCTGTTTATTTGCAAAGAATAATATTTTGCACAACTCTAAGCGCAACTAAAATTACGAAGCAA
Organism: Maratus speculifer; assembly: GCA_964019185.1. Taxonomy (NCBI): domain Eukaryota; kingdom Metazoa; phylum Arthropoda; class Arachnida; order Araneae; family Salticidae; genus Maratus; species Maratus speculifer. The sequence goes on along the minus strand of OZ025296.1, from coordinate 275,146,545 downwards.
AATTTATTGATAATTGCTCTTCAGAATCCAATGTTCTTTTTTATCTACATATCGAAAAAAAAAAAAAAAATCTTTAAAAACTATGAAATTTACCTCGAGGTATGAGAAGTGAAAATGTTTCCATTAAATTTTATTCGAAGAAAAGAAAATCCATAATAAGAAATTTAAAGAACATAAATTGGAAAACTAAGAACACTTATGTCTCCAAGAAAAAAAAGTATGAAGTCTCATATAACAAATTATGACAACATGGTAAAAATTAATTGATTGGAAACAAACGGATGTTATTTATCTTTCCTATCTTTCTCCAGACATTTTCTAAATTTCTTTCACCTTCTTTTTATTCACAGATGTTCTTTATTTTAAAAGAGATACAGCTTGATCTGCTGCTCTCCCTAAGAAAAAAAAGAACGATAGGGGGAAGAAAGAACAAACAGATTTTCCATTTTAATTTCCTTTGTTCCCTTTCCCGTTCTTTTTCTTTATTTGTTTCGTGTAAAATGCGTCACGTGATTATAATTTCGCCCTCTGGTGCAGAAAATTATTTTGATGGCTTTTTTTTTTTTTTTTCTTTTCGTTTCAAGAAAAATATTATCGTCTGCTTGCCAAAGCATTTACGAAAAATATCCTGATTATATTTTCAAAACTTATCTTTAAATAAGATGAAATTGTATCATTTGAAATTGCGATAAAAATATATTTTTCTGTGCTTTTATGCTTTGTTTTCATTCAATTTTATGTCTTTCTTTTTTTTTCCGTACAGCAGATGCTGTGCAAAGACGGTTATTTACTTTTTTTTAATGTTTGTTAAAGAAAGATTTTATTCTTTCATTGGAATTCACTCACATGCTGCAAAAAGTTAATGAATTCAGAAGGTTTTAATTTTAAAATCGAAAAAAAAAAAGTAAAAATAGTGTTTTTGGAAAATGGAATGTGTGTGAACAAAAATGTGTTTAACAGAAGTTTAAAGAAATTTTCTTTTTAAATTAACTGTTTTTCTTGTGTTGATGACTTTTTATTACGATTAAAATGAAACATCCTTTTTTCTTTAAAGTTTGAAAATGTTATTTTAGAAATTATAAGGTATTTTGTTTATTTTTCTGTGTTTAATATTTATTCAGATATAGGTTAAGGTATTAAGTGGGTTTTTATTATTATTTAAACTGATGGTTAGAGCGATGAAAATTAAATGAAAATTATTTATAGAGCTGTATGCAAATTTATTAAAAATCACCTTCATCGTATAAATAATTGTATTATAACTATTTTACAATATTTATCCGGTAAGTGCACGCTTATCAGAAATGCAGTTCTTTGTTCCGCCAATAGGCTTTAATCGTTACATAAATGAGATATCTTGCAGAACTGTAACCCGCCCTCACTAATAGCCTACAGCCAGACGACTCTCTATACCACAGATTTTACGTGCACATATATGATATGAAATGTTTCAAAGGCTGATCAAAGGGAAAACTTTCGTCGAACGGTTCGACACTTACCACATTCATCAAATGCGATGATATTATACAATGTATGGGGAAGTATGTATTTTCTTATAGAACTGTTAAATACGTAATTCAAACTGCTAAATGTACCAGGCAGGTTTGTACAGCATTAACTAAACGAGAACCGAACCGAGAGAAAACATGAATCCTTAAAAACCATCTCAGTGAAAAAAAGAGAATATTTTGTAGAAATAAATAAATACCTCAAAATTGAACTGTCTGATAAAACATATTTGGTCAAATCCATATTTATTAAATCCATATTATCCATACCTGATTCAACAATATTGAGTGATTTTTCAGTTTTTGAACCAATTCTTACATATTTGTAAATTATTATTTAATATTCGAACCCTATGATAAAACATTCACGCTTTCTATTCGAAGAAGAACCTACCTCTTTTTTCTTTCTTTCTAATCGATGACCGAGTTCCTACCTGCCGGGTTGTCTCAGTTAAACGGGCTGGATAGCTGGATCGGGTCGGTGAACGCATAATCGCCGTGTCGCAGTAAAAAATCTGACGAGCACCTAGGTCTTCATCCAAAAGCTGCTATCAGATTCACCAAAATTTCGAAAGACTTTTGAGCCAACGCTTGATTTGTTCCAACTTTTTGTTAAATATCCTTGCAACATCCAGTGTGATATAAACCGAGATATAAACAGCAATGTCCCCCAACTTTTATCCGCAGCCCCAAAAATGTCTCCGCTAACCGATACTTTTCGATGATCGAGCAGATTAAAAGATCGAGCATTTCAATGAGTCAGAGGTAACCGATTGATTCGAAAGGGCAATAAATATTAACGGTTGGTACTAGTAGTAGTGGTTTTCCTGCTTTTCCTCCAACTTTTTCCAAGACAATTGTAACCTTTTTCTCTCTTTAAACGGGATAAAATTGGGGTTTAAATCGGTTAAAAAGTTTGTTGCTTGTAAAATTTGTGAATCTGATAGCAGCGTAATGGCTTTGCTTACTGTTTAATTGTCAATTTTGTTTATCCGGTTGATTAAACCTTTGATCTTGTTATATAGTACATGAACTTTTTATTCAACTTGATCTCATAATTTAGAAAAGTGGTCATGTGACGAGACCTTTACCTGGCAAAGTATTTAAAGTGGTATAATTTACAGGTAACTTGGGTGACTCACGACAGATTTTACGTGCACCATTCGTGCCATTAACGAACATGGCGGACATCGGCTGTCTCTAATCCGTTTTAAAACTGGATTCAGTTTAGAGTTTGCGACTGTGTTGTATGTAACAAACGTTCTGTACAATGTCAAGAAAACGATCTGATGATGGCTCGTTAAAATGAGTTTAAAACGTTGAGTGTCTGTATGTTTTATGTGTGATTAATATTGTTTTATTTATATTGCATATACTGATTAGTATGGAATTTGCTTTTAATCAGCCTCTCCTTATTTCGTTAAGATATTTGTAATAAAAGAACCCTTAAATCTTTTTTTCCTTTTTTTTGTGTGTTACCTTTTTAATCTTTGGATTCCTTTGGTTATATCGCTTAATTTAATTGCATGCCCGCAGACGACGAAAACATTGTATTATCTAAACCCTGTCGTCAATTTCGAGTGCACAATCTTATGATAAACGTTGAAAGTAGCGAAGTTGAAGCTTATTAAATAGTAATTTGTAATCGCTATTTTTTGAAACAAGTTTTTGCAGTTGTAGTTAATTAGGGTTTAAATAAAATAGCCGATGTAATTGTTTTTTGCTGCAGTATTAAAAAAAAAAAAAAAAAAAAAAAAAAAAAAAAAAAAAAAAAAAAAAAATTTCTCCGACCCCTGTATTTTGTCAACTAAAAAAGAAAAAAAATGTTATTTGAGAAAAATAAACATCAAATGAAGTTAAAATCAAAATTTTTTGAGGAGATATTTTTAAATAACAAGGCTTTCTATGCCTATAGGTTTAACGTTAACGAGAAGGATAAGAGGTATCGCTGAACAACAAACATAAAAAAATATAGATAAATTAATTTTAACAAGACATAGGAAATATAATTAAATTATTTTAATTTCTGTTTAAGCAATCTTCTTTACGATCACTATAGTAATTGTAAAGAAGATTTAATATATCGCCAAAAATTTTCCCTTAAAATCATTTAATAACACACAAATTCTTGTAGCAGCAATTAATTTCTCCAAGTCTTTCCTAAAAGAATGCAGCTCGGAAGAAAATTACTTGTTTAAATTTTTCCAAAAAATATTAATTTAGAAGGAATTAAATCCGCTATTTTAAAATGAATTTCAATTTTATCGTATGTTTTAAAATACACTGATTGCAATTCCAAACTAAAGATGTCATTATAGAACAATTTACAACGCAAACGAAATTTTGCTTTGACGAAATTCTAATTTCAATGCTCTATTTGTTAGAATTGCAGACGAAGTATTTCTGGGGAAACTATCTACAATCATTAGAATGTTCTATTTGAGAAACTTTTCGTTCAGTTAATGAAATGCTTTGTTTCCGAAAGATTCATTTTGTCTTTCAACTAACGATTCCATTTACAAACATTTCTATGTTATTAAAATGCTCCATCTAAATGACTTCGTTCATAGTTTTGAATTAAATATCCAATTTCTTCAAAAAGTATATACACGGCGTGTGTTTGTTTCAAATAATGTACGGATATCAAAAGTTCTGTTCCTTAAAGCAGGAAGACAAATCGCTTTAATTTGAATGTTAATTTTGATCGTTATTAATCAGCTAATCAATTACTTTTTAAATAAGCACATGTTCTTTATAAATATTGAAGTATTTGATATTCCAATGAATAAATTATAATTTTAATGATTCAAACAAGAAAAATGTGTCTTTTAATAAATAATAATGAACCAGCTTAATTACGTTCAAAGTCTGTAAGTTTTTTGATTGAAATCGAATTCTGGACAAGAACATGCAACATGCTGTTTAAAAGTTTATTCTTTTCTTTGAAGATTTTTTGTTTTAAAATGGTAAATTTATTTAATATCATTTTCGAATTGTTTTTGTAAATAAATTAATATTTTTTATCTAATTTCTTCAAATGTATACGCAGTGCGTGCTGTTTCAAAGAATGTCCGGATCTCAAAAGTTCTGTTCCTTAAATAAGGAAGACAAATCGCTTTAATTTAAATGTTAATTTTGATCGTTATTAATAAGCTAATGAATTACTTTTTTAAATATTCATGTTCTCTTTATAAATATTGAAGTATTTGATATTCCAATGAATAAATTGTAGTTTATTTGAATCGAACAAGAAAAATGTGTCTTCTACTAAATATTAATGAAGCAGTTTAATTACATTCGAAGTCGGTAGTTTTTCGATAAAGATCAAATTCTGATGATGAACCAGTAACATACTGTTAAAGAGTTTGAAAAATTGTCTTTTTAAAATGGTAAACTTATTTAATATTAATTTTCGATTTCTTTAATTAATCAATTAATAGATTTTTTATCTAATTTCTTTTATATTCCAACGAATAAATTATAATTTTAATAAATAACACAAGAAAAAATGTGTCTTTTACTAAACAATAATAAAGCACCTTATTTGCATTCGAAATCGAAGTTTTTCGATTAAGATCGTATTCTGGAGATGAACATGTGAAATGCTGATGAAAAGTTCATTTTTCTCTTTGAAAAAAATTCTTTTTAAAATGCAAAATCTTTTTAACATTAATTTTTGAATTGTTTTTCTAAATACATTAAAGAATTTTTATCCAATTCTTTCCAAAAACATACGCAGTTCGTGATTTTTCAAAAATGTTCAGCTCTCAAAAAATTTATTCTTTAAAACAGAAAGACCAAACGCCCTAATTTAAATATTAATTTTGATCGTAATTAATAAGCCAATGAATTTCTTTTTTAAAAATCGTGTGCTCTTTATAAATATTCAAGTATTTGAAATTTCAGTGAATAAATTATAATTTTAATCAATCACACGAGGAATTTTTTTTAATTAAATAATAAATTTTATCAAAAATATACACAGCGCCAGTTGTTTCAAACAATGTTCGAATCGCTTTAATATAAACGTTAATTTTGATCGTTTTAAATAAGCTAATGAATTACTTTTTAAATAAGCATGTGCTATTTATAAATATTCAAGTATTTGATATTCCAATGAATAATTTATAGTTTTAATGAATTACACAAGAAAAAATTGTCATTTACTAAGTAATAATGGAGCAGACTAATTGCATTCTAAATGGGTAGTTTTTCGATTGAGATCAAATTCTGTAGGCCAACATGTAACATACTCAAAATATACAAATAAATACTTAAAAGGTGTTGCAAAAATATAGATATTATTTAATTATTTTTTTACCTGAGATCTTTCGAATGCCCACGCATTCATTTTCAAAGGAATATAAAAGAAGAAAATTGATTAGAAATAGAAAACGTAAAAAACAAAACAAAAACAGTCCGCGTGTACAAACAAAGTGACGATGAATTCATCGAAACACCAAGGATATTGTACCAGAGTGTGGGAATATTATATGAAATGACGTCATTACAAACAGTATCTTTGTTAAGCAAAATTTCGAGGGATTCACGGATAATGGAAGAGTAATGGTTGGATGTTGAAAAGATTATTTTAGCTTTTTTAAAATTTATCAAAATATTTTCTTTTTGTTGCATTCTAGATAAGGCTGTACTTGGCTTGTTGTATTGCATACCCGAAAAATGCTCTTTCAGTCTTACTTTTAATTTTCGAGATGTCTGACCAATATAGGATAAACTTTTTTTAATGCTCTGTTGTGAATGGAATCATATAAATACCTGCTTTTTCATAATCTGGGATTGGATCTATTTTGTTATGAATTAAATCTTTTAATTTTGTCGGAGGTTTAGCTATTAATTTAATATTATATCTTAGTAAAGCATATCTCAGTCTCTCGTAAAGTTGTGGTATATATCTAAATTTGCAATAACTGAACTTATTCAAATTTAATTCTGTCTTCGGTCTGGATTGTTTTGCTCGATTAACTAAACTATTAATCAGTTGAGGAGGGAAACCATTCTCCAAAGCAATCTGTTTAATCATATTAATTTCTTCTTCCAGGTATTTATCTGTATAGACTTCGAAGGCACGTTTAATGTAAAATCTATAGGCAGCAATTTTATAAGAAAATTGTGAGTTGGAATCAAAACAAACAGTATTGTAACATACTGTTGAAGAGTTTGAAAAAATTATCTTTATAAAATGGTAAACTTATTCAATATTAATTTTCGAATTTTCTTTATTAATAAATTAATATATTTTTTAAAAATCTGATTTCTTTAAAATGTATACGGAGAATTTGTTGTTTCAAAGAATGTTCAGATGTCAAAAGTTCTGTTCCTTAAAGCAGGACACAAATGGCTTTAATTTAAATGTTAATTTTGATCGTTATTAATAAGCTAATGAATTACTTTTTTAAATAAGCATGTTCTCTTTATAAATATTGAAGTATTTGATATTCCAATGAATAATTTATAGTTTTAATGAATCAAACAAGAAAAGATGCCTTTTAATAAATAATAAGTAAGTTTAAATTAATTACATTCGAAGTCGGTACGTTTTTCGATTGAAATCAAATTCTGGAGATGAACATGTAACATGATGTTTAAAAGTTTATTTTTTTCTTTGAAGATTTTTTGTTTTAAAATGGTAAATGTATTTAATATTAATATTCAAATTGCTTTCATAAATAAATTAATTGATTTGTCATCCAATTTCTTCAAAAAATATACTCAGCGCGCGTTCTTTAAAAAATGTTCGGCTCTCAACTGATCTATCCCTTTAATCAGAAAAACCAAATGCTTTAATTTTTAATTTTAATTTTGATCGTAATTAATAAGCTAACGAATTACTTTGAATTACTTTTTAGAAAGCATGGGCTCTTTTCAAATATTAAAGTATTAGAAATTTCAATGAATAAATTATAATTTTATTCAGTTCACGAAATTTTTTAAAATTTTGAATAAGAATTAAATAATAAATTTTATCAAGAATATATGCAGCACGTGTTGTTTCAAAGAATGTTTCTGACATTTATATGCCAAAAATTTCTATGTTATTAAAATGCTCCATCTAAACGACTTCGTTCATAGTTTTGAATTAAATATCCAATTTCTTCAAAAAGTATATACACGGCACGTGTTTGTTTCAAAGAATGTTCCGAAAGTTTAGAGATCCGAATGTTCGGATGAATTCGGATCTCAAAAGTTCTGTTCCTTAAAGCAGGAAGACAAATCGCTTTAATTTGAATGTTAATTTTGATCGTTATTAATAAGCTAATGAATTACTTTTTTTAAATAATCATGTTCTATTTATAAGTATTGAAGTATTTGATATTCCAATGAATAAATTATAATTTTAATGAATCAAACACGAAAAATAAGTCCTATTACTAAACATTAATGAAGCAGCTTAATTATGTTCGAAGTCGGTAGTTTTTGGATTGAGATCGAAGTCTGGAGATGAACATGTAACATGGTGTTGAAGAGTTTGAAAAATCGTCTTTTTAAAATGGTAAACTTATTTAATATTGATTTTTGAATTTTTTTATTAATATATTAATCAATTTTTTATCTTTTTTTTTTTTTTTTTTTTTTTTTTTTTTTTTTTTTTTTTTTTTATCTTTTTTAAAATGTATACGCAGCATTTGTTGTTTCAAAGTATGTTCAGATCTCAAAAGTTGGTGTTCCTTAAAGCAGGAAGACAAATCTCTTTAATTTAAATGTTAATTTTGATCGTTATTAATAAGGTAATGTATTACTTTTTAAATAAGCATGTGCTCTTTATGAATATTGAAGTATTTGATAATACAATAAATAAATTATAATTTTAATTAATCATTCGAGAAAAATGTGTATTTTGACAAATACTAATAAAGCAGCTTAATTACATTCGAATTCGGTAATTTTTCGTTTAATATCATATTCTAGAAGTAAACATGTATCTTGTTCTTTAAAAGAATATTTCTTTCTTTGAAGGTTTGTTTTTTTAAAATGGTAAATTTTTTTAACCCTTTCAGAGACAAAGCCTTTTGAATTCTAAAAATCCCTGTCGGCTTGGCTTATAGGCGGAGGTAGATTTCGAAGAGTGCTCATTTCAACAACAAAAAATAAAGTATGATTAGAGATAAACCCAGTTTAATAACTTCATTTGGCCGCTTACGAAAAATTCTTAATTTCATTTTTCTACTAAAACTGGTTTTATCAGAATTATCTTAAGCAAAATTCAGCTCAAACGCCCATTTTGACAACATATTTTGAAATATATTCTGAATTTATTAAAAAATCAACCAAAATACTACATTATATAGTTCCTAAATAACAAAAAAAAAAAAAAAAACTGTCAATTGAATTTGTTTGAGAGCAAAATTGAATTTAAAAAGGAGTCATAAAATAACCGATTTGATATTTGAATAAATCCTTCATTCTTTGATCATGATCGATTCGGAAAATTTTGTGCGAAATGCCCACTTTGACAGCAATTTAAAAAATATATTCTATCTTTATCAAAAACCTGGCCAATGCATCACATTATATAGTTCCTAAATAAGAGAATCTGTAAATTGGATGCGCTTGAGAGCGAAAATGGATTTAAAAACGAGTCAGAAAAAACGCAATTTGTTATTTGAATACTTCCTTAAATTTTCAGTCTCGATGACTTTGTGAAATTCTGTTCAAAATACCCTTTTTGGTAGCCTTTTTTGAAATATATTCTGTCTTTATCAAAAAACTGACCAATGCGTCACATTATATAGCTCCTAAATAAGAGGGTCTATAAATTGGATGCATTTGAGAGCAAAAATGGATTTAAAAACGAGTTAGAAAAAAAGGCAATTTCTTATTTGAATACTTTCTTAAATTTTCTGTCTCGATGACTTCGGGAAATTCTGTTCAAAATACCCTTTTTGGTAGTCTTTTTTGAAATACCTTCTGTCTTTATCAAAAACTGACCAATGCGTCACTTTATACAATTTCTAAATAACAGGATCTACTATTTGGATGCGTTTAAAATCAAAAATGAATTTAAAAATGAGTCAGAATATAAGCAGTTTGGATTTAAGGTTTTTTCTCAAACTCCTATTTCTGTTTAATTTATTTTTGCTATACGCATTGGTCTTATCAAAAACTTGTCAATATAAAAGTTGTAGATATTATTAAGAAGATGTAAAATAAATTTAATTAGATTTGATAGCTTAAAAATTGACGGAGTTATGGATTTTTTTCTTTTTTCATCCCCCTTTTTCTTTTCGTTTTTAATTTGTTTTGTCGGTAAAAGTTGGTCCTATCAAAAACTTGTAAATACAAAAGTTTTAGATAATTTTGAGAAAATTTATAAAAAATTTAGTTGGACTTAATAGTTTGAGAATTGTCGAAGTTATGAACTTTTTCTCCCCAAAACCCTGTTTTTTTCGCCCTTTGAACCCATTTCTAAATTTATCAAAAATCTGTTACACATAAACTTTAGGCCCATTTTTAAGAAGTAATATAAACTTTAAACCGGTTCGATATCTATTTTATTTAAGAAGTTATGGCGTTTTTTCGATTTTCACAAAAACCCTCCCTATTTCCACCCCCTTGGTCCGATTTTGCCCATTAATGAACTTAGCCGAGATTTTATACCCCTTGATTTTATGTATTCGTTTGGAAGAGATTGGAGCAAAACTATAGAAGTTATCGTGTCCGTAAGAAAGTGATATATATATATATTATATATATATATATATACATATAGATATACAGTCGGCTCCTTAATATGGTATTATTACAAAAAAATTAATGTTATAGTGTTTTTTAAGTTTATTATGTCTGTTATCTTTAGAATATAACTTAATATTAAATTAAAATGTATAAATACATAAACTAATTAAAAGATTAAAAACAAGCACAATGGAAGAAAATTTGTAGCGTCACTATGGACAGACAGTACACTTAAAAAGTGGATGTCAAATGCATGGGATGGGGTTATATGTATACTCTTTCGGAACAATTTTCACAAAAAATAAAACGTTTTTTAAGTGATCATTATTCATTTTATTAGATCAGTAAGAAATAAAGGAAGAATGAAAAATCGGAATTGTCATTAGTTCGAATTAAACGATGTGAAGAGAAAATGAGTTCGAATTAATGAGAAAGTTTAACTTTATTCTGCCATTGAAAATTTTGGGACTTCATGTTTAGTTCGAATTAAGCGAAGATTCGAATTATCCGATTTCGAATTAAAGAGAGTCGACTGTATATATATATATATATAAACTTTTTTACTGGTGGTAGTTTTGGGGTCTAGGGGTCATGATCGGTGTAGATCTGCAAAAATTTTCAGAAATTCCAACATTGGTGCGATCGCAATAGGTAGTATTTCATACGAAATCTACCTAAAATGTTGAAATAAATGATTGACACTGGAATTAAAAAAAAAAAAAGACTGTATTTCTTATACATATTAAATGGAAAATATTTCACCAGAATTTTGTGCCATTTTGGTGTTTAGGATATAAAATTAAGGTGTTTCATAAACGAATCACCGCTCTTGAAATTGTTAATATTAATTTTCTAGATGTTTTTGCAAATAGATTAATAGTTTTTTTTTAACCAGCTGCTGTCAGTAGCAGTATATGTTTTACGAAAGATATATTTTTAATTAGTTACATTAAAAAATAATAATAAGTACAATAGTTTTAGATGTACAGTAGAGTCCGATATTCCCAAAACCCGCTTTTTCTAAACAAAATTCAGAAAAAATAACAATTTTTTCAAAACTTAGAAACAGGAAAAATTACAACGACTTTCATGAAGAAACATACATTAATTATCATGCGAAAAAGTTAAATAGAGACATACATACAGCATAAGCTTAATGAAATGCCAAAAACCAAATTGGAATAAAATCTGGTTACTTTATAGTACATGTCGACTCCATTTATAAAATTCTGTAGAATCATTTTTAATCACTGATGAATGCAAAATTTAACTAATTTACACAGACTTGAGACGTAGAGTCAGTATTTTTTTTTCCTGGCGAAGAGCATTGAATCAACCAAGTAACTTGTGTTTTCTCATCGTAGACTCAGATTTATGTGTGGTGAAGAGCGTATTTATTGCTATGATACTACAGTTGTAGTTCTTATTTGAAGAGTCTGCACGGAAAAAACTGTTTTGTTGAAACAACTAAATTTTGTTTAATATAGCTCCAACCAAATATTTTGATTAGAATGACCAAACTGTGGTTGGACTGACCAAATGTTTTTGTTAATTAAACAAAATTTGTTTAAAATTTGGTCATTCCAAACAAAATTTTTGGTTGGAGCTATATTAACCAAATTTTAGTTGTTTCAAGAAAACGGTTTTTCCGTGTGTTATATACTAAGACTGAATTTTAAATTAAGTTATTATATATTACAGAACCTTCTCACCACGAGTCGATCAACACTTTACAGAACCGACAGTAGCAGATGCACCCGCACTTAATTTACGCCTTATCAAGTCAATACTTGGATTATTATTAATGAAATCTGCTTATTCCGAATTCCTGCTTATCCGAATAGTGTTCCGTTCCAAATAATTCGGAATAGCGGGACTCTATTATATCCCGTATTTTTATTTAAAGTACGTTGTAAAATCTCTTAACACATAAACTTGCGAAACCGTACACAAAAAGCAGAAAATTTATATAAACTAGTACAAATAAAATTATTGATACATCATAATATCGATGTTTCGAACTACGCTTCTATCGATATTTCAAATTACGCTTCGATCGAAATATCAAATTATACTTCAGTCACGACTAAAATAATTGATCATGACTCGACAGGAAGCTTTTGTCTCTAGACTTTTTAATCCTTTCTGATAGTCTTGAAAAAAGGCAAATTTGTAACGTTAATTTTTTGCATTTTTTTTTTTTAAATGCTAAAAATATATGATTTTAGCAATATTGTATAAAAATACTTGGTTACGAATATGAATGTAAATCATGAGAATATTGTATAATGCATCAAAAATACATTAAATCATTAGATTTATATTACTTTAAATATTGCTCATATTGCACTGACAGTTGAAGCTTCGTGAAAATATTAACACGGGCTTGTCGGCGAGACTTTTTAAACATTTCATCATCATATTTATCCAGCAGATGACTGCAGAAACGGTTATAATATACTTTATCATTAATTATATCTATACAAGTTCATATGATTGTTCTCTCTTATATGTACCATTAAGCAAGTTTATGTCTTTTTATTATATTTTATAGCGCAATTCTTGCACATTAACTAGTATATGGTATAAGTGCAGTTTTGGATCCAATTTCCAATTTTATGAAAGGTGAAAGTTTATACAATATATTTTTCTATTTCCAGAAATTTTCGTATGCAATATATATATTTTTTATTTTTATAAATTTTCATATATCATTCATTCTTTTTCCAGCCTTTCTTTTTTTAACTTGTTTCTTTTTTAAATCAAAATTAAACCTTTATGTTAACCATGCGCAGACGATAAACATAATAATTTTCTTTAAATAATAATATTTTATACCAAAACTCAATCGTTTTTTTTTTCAACATCAAAGTATATTCATTTTATTTTCCATATATAACGCCACATTTTCCTTTTTCAACACTTATTCAAAAATCATGCACCTTGCAAAAATGAACACTATATGACGTTGCAATTATATTTTTAAAATTCATTTTCTTTTATCCCAAAATCCGAAAATTAAGAACTGCAGAAAATCTTCCCTTTTTTTTCAGAAATTCCCCTTTTTTGGCAAAAATAAGTAAATAAAACACAAACAAATAAATTATGCAGGAAAATTTTCAATTAATGCTGTATAAATAGTAGTGAAATTTTGAATTATTAAGGAAATATTTGAATAAATTAATTAAAAATCAGTCATTTTTTTCGGCTTATAACTTATCTATATGCAAAAAATACAAAAACTTTAATTTATCCATTTTGAAGTTGACTTCATTCGAACACTTTGACATTTATAATGTTATAAGGATTTGTTTCTTCGGTTACTGTATTGTATTAATTTGCTGTTCTTAAATTTTTACACGAACAAAAATAGTGTTTTTTTCGTTGTTTTTTTTGTACAGTTACTTTATTTTCATAATAAAACACTCACAGTTGAATTTTGTTGACTTTTTCATTAGTTTTTCAGGTTGAGGATACATATTATAATGAAAAATTTTTCGTTTGTTTTGAAAAAAAATTAATAAGAATATTTTTTGCTGTCCTTATAGTTTTTACGCGTACTGTAATTATATTTTATTTCCACTCTCGTGTTCTTAATTATATCAGTATGTAGCTTGTAGCACCTATAATCATCGTCCGTTCGTCTACCCGCATGTAACAGCGCAAAAACAATACAATCGAACAGTTTTAAATTTCAAGTATGTAATTGTTGCATAATTTTATCGAGCCATTTCAAATTTCATGAAAATAAGATTTTTAACAGTTTAATTATAGGGACAATCAAAAGAAATCCGTTACTACAGCCAACGCATTTAAATGATGTTACACTCTTTCGAACATAATGAAATTGCTATGCATCTATGAAGTATACTAAAATATATATTATGTACAGTATGCAGTGCAAAGAACATTTTTTATTATTTTTCAAGGCCGCACAAAAATATTCTAATTATTTAATGGTATTGGAGGAAACATTGTTTGGAGCGTATTTTAATTACATTTAACTATTTCACATTTTATTAAATTGATATATTTTGCTGAGGTTTACTAAAAGTTTCTTCCTGTGTAATAGAAAGGGAGTAATATTTACAGGGACACACAAAAGCTTTCGGGTACTGTATATTATTACACCAAAATATGAATATTTTATAAACTTCGTTATAGTATACGAACGCATTTCATTTGCCTCGCTTGACGTGCATTTTCTGATTTGATTGAATTTCTTTTGCGTGGTGTTTGCGCTTTGTTAAGTATGTATTAAAAGGAATCTTAAAACGAAATTATAAAAAAGATTTAATATTTTAAAATATATAAATATTATTAAATATTTTGTTTTCTTTATTTGTTTGTTTCTTTTTTTCTCTTGTCACTTAAAATCTAAATCATTAGGATTTCAAAATTTGTTTTTAAGTTTTAATGAAATTAATTTTTTACTATCTTAAAATGAAAAAAAAATAATCTTCCAAATTTTAAATCCAGTTTTTGTAAATTTTATAATAATCTAATAATTTTCTTGTTAGTGTACTTACAATAAACGCTCAACATTTTTATTTAAAATGATGCTAGCAGAACGCAGTTAAAATATATCTTTTAAAATTATTTAAAATGCAGAAATTTCGAAAAAAATATATCGCCATTTTTTACAAGCTAAAATTTTAACTTCTATACAAAAGTGTTTCAGAAAGAAAACATTCTTTCAAAATAAAATTTCAGACGCAATTTCTGCCTTTAATATTTTCGATACGGAAAATAAACACACCATTTTTTTTTCAGCGAAATGTGTTTGAAGAACGTTAATGAAAGTCGTCTGCTTTCTTTTATAAAGTAAGTTATTTATTATTCATATTTCTAATTAACTTACTCGTTCTTCGCAGTAAGACATTAAAAGTATCATATTTCATCAAATGAATTCTTCTGATTTGTACTTATTATTTAGTGGATATCGTCAAAAAGAAAACATGCATCTTGACAGAATATTAATTTCTGTTTACAAAATTATACATCTGTTTTGATGAAAAAAAAAAAGCTTTTATCAAAGACTTTTACTAAAAAGTATTGGCAACAGTTCTTAATTAAGTTTCTCCACATCGAAATTTCAATCATATTTGCAGAACCGTCTATTTTGGCAAAAAAAGATATGTTTCTTTGAAATTTCATATAAATATCTTTTATTATCTTTGGATCATTACTTAAAATAAGTGTATAGTGATTTTTTTACAACTTGTTTTGGCAACAGTTCCAAATGTGATTAAACAAATGAAGATTTCAAAAGAAATACTTTCAAATGAAATGTATCTTTGAAAATCACTTGAAATAATGGAAATGAAAAATAAATCATTTTTCAAATGTTAATAATAAGATGAAAAGAAAAATTTATTTGTAAAAGTTATTTTGAAATTTTATAACATGTAACTTTTATGTTTACAATTTTTTTTTTTTTTAATTTCAAATAACTGTAGTACTTTAATAATTTGTGTAATGAAAACATGGTAATCATTATTTGCTTCATATGATTAAATATTTTAGGATTTAAAAACTAATTTCTTTTGTGTGGCGTTTGAAAAATCTTTTACAGTTTCTGAAGATTAAATACAAATTATGATTCAATTATGATATTCGGTTCTTGAATATCTTGAATATCTTATTTTCAAAATTATAATTGTTATAATTGTTTATCTATTGCAATTTCCATAAACTTTCATTTTTTTTTTGTAAAATTTAAATATATATATATGTAATAATAAAAATTTTTTCGGCTCAATTCTAAATTAATTAGTTCCAAATTCTTATAATATTTACCCCCCCCCCTCTTTTTTTTATAATTACTTAACATATTTATTTTAACTCCATGCCTTCAATCAAAATTTTCTGTATTTTCTTTTAGACCAAAAAACATTTATCTGTCAAAGCAGTTCTTTTCCTAAAATCCTACTTAAATTTGTTCTTTTATCTGTTGCGTAATGTGTTTGTATTTACATTCTAAAAAAATATTCGATTATTCACAGTTTCCTCCAAGTGATGCCAGAAGATCGGATTGCATTTTAACTTTTCGATAGTCTGAAAGAACGCTTTTTCTTTTTCGCGGGATAAAATTTTTGTATTGGTTTAAATCACTAATTCTAAATTTATTATTAGCAACTTAGATCTTTTTCATAAAATCCTGCATTTTTTCGCAGAGTTTGATAAAATCTAACTACATTGCCCCGGAGCGAGTTTCCCACGTATTTTCTTGTGCTAATAAAATGAATGTTAGCTGGTGAAAAGAATTTTCCTGGTGAAGTTTCTATGTTACTTAACACATTCGCTGCCGATCACGCGCCAGCGCGTGAATATGGCGCCAACATTAACGGCCACTCACGCGCCAGCGCGTGATGTGGGGTGATGTCTCAATAGCCAATCACGGCATTAACTATCATCACACCTTCACGTAAGCGGCAGCAAACGTGTTAACACCCTTTACTTATGATGACGTTAGTGGAATTGTTTGCCTGTGAAATGAAGTATGAATAAACGTGATTAAAATTATTTGACGCTTCTGATTACTTAAGGGAGACTCGAACCCCATTTTCGGCCAAAAATCATCAAAAGTTCAACAATTTTTTTTAATCTCAGAAAACGATAAAATACATATTTGCGAATATCCATGCAAAATTTCAGAACTCGGAGACACTTGGAACAAGTAGAAAATGAGCTCTTTTAATTGTACTCACTATAGAGTTTAAAGGACTAGCGGCCATTTAAAACGTGTTTTCCTGAAAATGAATTTTTTCATATTTTGCCTAAGTTCAAAGTACTAAGGCTCAGTGGTAAAATTATTTAGAAACAAAGTGTTTATGTTTTTAGAATCTTAAATAAATTTGCAACAAAAGTAAGGAGAAATATTTTTTTTTAACTATTTTTGAAAATTTTACATAAATTGGTAAACATGAAAATTATAACTAATTTAAGAAAATTTATCATGCGTATTTTTTTTTTTTTTTTTTTTTTTTTTTTTAGCCGATTAAAATAGAAAATTAAAAATATCTCTCCTTAGTTCTTTTCTATATACTATAAAACTATTTAAGAAATTTTAGTAATACCAAAATATTGAAAATTGAATGAGGAGTAGTAATTTTAAAAAGTGTATTTTTCGACAAAAAAAAAAAAAAAAAAAAAAAAAAAGATAAAAATCCCCATAAAAATATCCTTTTTAATAATAAGGGAATTTTTTTGCTAATTATTCCTTACAAAAACATTCTTAAGTAGTACATCAAATTACATTACTTTAAAATCAACAATAAAAATTTTGGTTTTTTTCTTACGGGTCTCCCTTAAGTGGGAAACATTTCAAAAAATTGTTTGTTGATTGGTACCGCACGACTGCGAATCTACTAGTGTTAATGGTGGAATTGTCTTACCAAGTGATATGAATGAGAGCCGATATTGCATTCGACCGACAAGATTCTACGTAATTACCTCAGATGTTTCATTCATATATATTTAATTGCAAGAATTAATTCAGTTGTTTTCAAATTAAAATAATTCAATATAAGGTACCCTGGGGTAATAACGCCACGTTAAGGTTCTACCAATTTTCACGGCTTAGTTTTAGATTGTATTTTTTAAACAAATATAGGATCTGACACAGCAACTCATTGACTATCTATATAAAATAAAATAATTTAACAGATATGTATTCATAAAATGTAATGGCGTTTTTTCTTAACCAATGCTATTTGGCGTTATTACCCACCTATATGGGTAATAACGCCATGCAAACAAAACTATGAAATAAGATGTAATAATTGCATGTAGATAGCCCAATTCTAAAAATACAAACTCTACAAACTTAGAAATTGATAAATTGCATTCTAAGCTATTGAAAATGTTCAATTTTTTGTGAAAGTGTAAGAAAAATAAAGATGGGGTTTGGGAGGGGGGGATGAGGCAAAAGAATATCAGACCGTGAGCTTCTTTTTGCTTAAAAAGGACCGCTTAAATAGAAATATGAGAAACATTGCACAGTTTTAACTGTGTTTATTTGAATCAGTATTTAGGATGTAGCTCGGCCACTGTAGGGAATCAACCGGGGTATTAATGTAAAGGATTGGCGTTATTACCCCGGAATAGTTACTGCGCAGTGCATTTTAAATTACAAATTATCTCGAGAAGATATCCAAAATCTTCAACAACATTTTAAAAGTACATGAAATGCACTACAAATTTATGTAATTAATAAAGTATTTCCGGATAAAAAGATATTCTTCACATCACAACATGTATCTCGCAAATTTTAGATCAAGCGTTAATTTTAGTTGTTTGCAAAAACAATAAGACCTAAAAATGAAACAAATTAACTTGAAGCTGTTTTTTGCGATTTATATGACTCAAAACCCTTCTGCGCAGAGCACATGGGTGTCATTTACCTGATTATTTCATAATTATGCAAAATATAAGCACTTGGCGTTATTACCCCAGGGTACCTTATTTTAGCTTAAATTACTAAGAAAGCTTTTAATTTTTGCATGTTATAAGAATTTAGAGTTTTGTATTTTAAAATGGTATGTGTCAGCAATTTTTAATTTGACATTAGATATCTGCTTGGACCTGGGCAAATTTTCCATCTCCAGGCAAAATAGAGTCGAGCCTGGTTTTCACTCTTTCCGATGCGGGTCGGGCCGCAGTTTTTTTCCATGGAGCGGAGAATGTTTTTCCTATGCGTTTTTCCTGTTTTTGTATGAACATTTCGTTAAGAAACAAATTTCTTCTTGCAAAATATGGCAGGTGAAATTACTGAAATCAGATTCCAATCACATATAGCCTAATGGTAATCCTTCCTTTTTTTTAGTTATTAAAGTAGTGTTTTAGTTTGGTTCTGTTTAAGAACTGGATCACCCCCATTCGTTTTTTATGCTTGATATAGTGGAGAATGTAAAGGCTAAAGCAAAATTTCATTGTTATGTTTTCTTTTCAAATTCATAAAATTCGGTTTTCTGTGTATGTTTTATCGTTAGCATATTTACACACATTTTTATGAATCCTATTTTTGTATGGAAAATACGATAAGAAACAAATTTCTTCGTGTAAAATACGGCACCTGAAATTACTGAAATCAGATTCCAATCTCATGTAAGTTAATGATAATCCTTACTCAATTTCTTTAAATTTTTAAATTAGTATTTTTTAAAAATTGCATGGATCACCAATCTTGAATTTTACTTTAGAGATTTGCAGGGCCCTCGCAATTTTTTATTCACGAGACACAAGTGGAGTCGTGCCTGGTCCTCAATCTTTCCGATAAGGGCCAGGCCGGATTTTTTTCTTTTTTTCACGAAGCGGAAAATGTTTTTCCTAAATGTAAATTTCATCCTTAAACAGTGAAGAATGCAAAGACTAAAGCAAAATTTCATTGTCTATTTTTTTTTTTTTTTTTTAATTCGCGAATTCGTTTTTTTTGTGTGTGTTTTGTTAATAGCATATTTACATACATTTTTTATGAACCCTATTTTTGTATGGAAATTTCGGTAAGAAGCAAAATTTTTTGTGCAAAATATGGCAGCTTAAATTACTGAAATGAGATTTCCAATCGCATATAGTCTAATAATAATCTTTCCTGGATTTATTTTTAATTTTTAAAGTAGTGTTTTAGTTCAGTTGTGTTTAAGAACTGGAGCAAATTCGCTTCCCCCATATCTTTTTCATATTTAATTAGTTAATAATGTAAAAGCTAAAGCAAAATTTCATTGTTACATTTTACTTTCAAATTTGCGAATTCGTTTTTCTACGTGCGTTTCATTAATAGCACATTTACACACATTTTTATAAGATTTATTTTTGTATAGAAATTTCGATAAGAAATAAATGTCTTCGTAAAAATATGGCAGTTGAAATTACTGTAATCAGATTCCAATCGCAAAAAGCCTAATAATGATTCTTATTCCTCGATTTTTTTTTCTTAATTTTTAAAGTAGTGTTTTAGTTTATTTTTGTTTAAGAACTAGAACGAATTCGCTTCCCCCATTTTTGCGATCTTTTTTTCTGCATATTGCAGCCTCTTTATTAAAAAACAAATCAGGTGTCCCCCATTAATTACGTCATATTTCAACAGGCAGAGGGGGGAGTCCACAAAATGGTGTGACAGAGAGATGTAATAGGCAAACTTGTTGTGACGCCACTTCTAAAATATGAAAACTATTAGGTATGCAAATTCATAAAAAGTATTTAATTTTAACTCAGGAAGTAGAATGTTTGTTTTTTGATTAAATTGCAACTATTGTGCAAATAAATAAATAGAATACTACATTCATCTTTAAAAAAAGGTAAACTTAAAACCTTTGGAAAAACTCAGACATGCGCTTTTTCGCTTTGGCGTAAATTTAATCGCCACTCCTCCAATAAAATTGATAGTGCCAAAATAGACCCAATTCCGAAAGATGAAATTTCTGGAATATATCTAATTCCTCTTAAAGTAGAAAATATTTATCTCCAATATATAGGAATGACTTCCTGTAAACTTAAAATATCATATCAAAGAACATTTGAGAGATTTAAAGTACAATCGTCTGCCAATAGCCCTGTCAAGACTCAACTAGAAGCAAAATATTCAAGTTAATTTCGATAATGCAAAAATTATATGTCCCTTGAAGAATTACCCTTGAATTAATCATACGAGAATAAATAGAAATTATTACTGAAATATATATTGTTTGTAACGACGTTTTGTCCTACATCATACGAAGAATTTGGATCAGTTTACCTAAAGCAACATAATACAAGCAATATTCCACGTTCTTCACTATCTTTATTTTCCGGATCTAAAAATTGACTTTCACTTTCACTCCAATTCCGTGAGGTTTGAAAATTAAGATGTTAATAGTTGTATTTTTATTTTATGTTTTAGGTCTATGGCTGTGTTTACAGTTGAAAGTACTAAGGATTTAACACGAAAATAATTTAACACCTTTTAAAATGCTTTTTGCCATCTTTAAGTAATTTACACAAAGTGTAGTTTTAAGTTTGACTATTGTGCTAAAAATATCTTGATAGTTTTATGGCCGGATCCAAATCTTCAGGAAAAATAAAATCTTAACGAAGTCTGGGCCTATTCTGGCTCGAGTATAATAAAATAAATCGCGCTCTGACCCGGCTCATAGCCTGGGATTTGTACCAAGCCCGTGCAGACTTATAAATTCTTCTCCCCCAGCCTAGATTGGGCTGAGATTTTATTTATTTATTTTTGTAAAAATTATATTGATGTTGTACATCTGTTTTGGGATATATAGTCTATAGATATTTCAGTTTGTTTAGTAATACATTGCTAAAAATATTTTTAAGAATTATTTTTTTTCTTTGCACTTTCGAGCTTTAAAATTTTGATAGTCTTTTTATTATATTTTTCTTATATATTAAACCACGTTGACTTTCTTACAGAATGTAATTGTTAAGGTTAATTTTTCTAATGAGTGTTTTTTAGGTGTAATTGTTTCCGGTAGTTTCCGTATTTCGAACTAAATCTGAAATTAAAATGCATGCATAAATTAATTATTATATATATTATTTTAATTGTAAAATAATATTGCTTATGAAACTTAGCATATTTACAAACATTCAGTCAAGTCAGACAGTGCCGGGTCGAAATTTTAATTTTTATACAGGGCCGGGGTTGGACAAATAATTTTTTTTGTATTGGTGCAAGCCAGGCCGATAAATTTTATTGAACAAGCTGCACCAAATTCTGGCTGAATTAACAGTTTTTTTTTCCCATAGAACGTCGTATTTTCTAATAAAAACCTAATGAACTTAATAGGTTTTTATTCTACAGCGACATTTCTTCACCTTCGTTGTTTAAGTGCAAAATCTTTTACAACGTATTTTTATCTTTCCAAATAAATCTAGTCTTTACTTCAAGAATATATGAATCCTTTTAAATGAAAAATATCAGAGTTACAATTGAATAAAACTTGCAATATTCCACAAAAGCTAATCGACTATTTACAATTATTCTAGAAAATGGCTCTTAAAATGGAGATCCACTAATCTAGTTTAAGAGAGATATCCCGTAGAGGGATTTCAAGGTTCGCATAAGTTTGAATAAGAAAAATTAGTCCAATGTGTTTACTTTAAGAATTTATTTAATTTATGCATTCTCCTTTTTTCTGTTTGTTTGTTCTTTCAAAAGTATGTTATAATTGAGAGTAACATTGATTGCATTTGCTAATAAGAAACATTACAAAACACTATTATTTTAAGCATTGTAAATATGACAACCTATCTGTGAATGTTTAGGATTATAACTTTTTTAGATTTTTCATTAGATCGCACAAACGGACGTAAGTATAGCAATGCTATTTGCTGGGGATGCTTATAGTAGCTCAAATTTCAATCCATGCGATGCAGATAGTTGGCCAATCGTATTCCGTTTATTTACATAATTAATGGGAAACGATATAGATCTTGATGCGGCATCACAGAAAATCACCTCATCAAGTTCACGGATGAAAATCTAGGATTAGCTAAATCTCGATTTGCATATTAAAACGCAATCGGTCGGTCTGCCAAGCCATATCTTGGTGGAAAACACCTGAAAACCCGATTTTAGCGGTTGACTTATAGGTTTACCATTATATTTTCCTGCTCCTAATCCTCCATCATTCTTTGAGTGCAGGAAAGCATAATGATAAACTTACGAGCCAACCGCTAAAATCAGGTTTTTAGGTGTTTATCACCAAGATGTGACTTGGCAGACCGATTGCGTTTTAATGTGCGAATCGAGATTGAATTGCTCCTAGATAATCACCCGTGAACTTGATGAGAAAAAATAACTGATAGTTTTTTAAAAATAATTAAAAAGAAATATAAGAAGTTATTTTCAAAAGCTCAACAAATTTAAAAAGGAAATCCTCCACACTGTTGCCAGTCAAGTGGTTTGGGGATGTAATTGTCCAATAACACATTGAATTTGGTAGCAGTAGAGCCGCATGGCCACTGGAAACAAAATCAGGCTTTTGTTATTAGTTCGGTTAATCGAAACCTCGATTAATCGAATCTCGGTTAATCGAGTTTCTATTGTAATAATAAGCATGCACATTTCTCGCAATTAAAAACAGTAAATAAATAATTAATGTCTTGAAGCTCAAACAACTGTTCACTTGTTTTACAGTTTTGAAACGTATAATACTAAATTTTAATAGAGCAAAAATAAGTAATCAAAAGCGTTTATTTGATCGTATCATTTTAAAAAAACAAAACACGCTGTTTATTATAAATAAAAACCTTGGTAATTCGCAAAATTGTAGTTTAACTACCTTTATACTATCCTAAAGAGTTTATTAGAAAAAATAATACTAAACCTTTTTTCTTTTATTTGAATCGATTATTCGATAAACCGATAAATCGATATCGGAAAAGTTTCTAGTATCTTTTTTCCCCAAGTCTAAAGCAAGATAAATAATATCCTTAAAAAACTGAAATAACTTTAATGGGCACATTTTTGTCATGAATTTCTTCTTTTACCTCTATGACTGACAAGCAGCAATACAAATTTCTTACATTCATTATCTGAGAAATATATACAGTAGACTCCCTCAAATCCGCACAGCTTGGGACCAGAGGTTTTGCGGATTTTAGAATTTTGCACATTTCTGGTCATTGTTTTGTTTACATTTTTAAAAAGTATTTTGGATGTAATTAATAATGAAACCAAAAGTATAATGAATGCTTACAATATGCTAAAATATTAAAATAAGGAATAAACTAATATAATAAAAATTTAGGTAGTTTTTAAAATGATAAAAATACTAAAAGCAAAGGTCAAATTAATAATCAATAATGTACAATTAAATATTCATTATAAATGTGTTTTTCCTAAATTATTCAAAGAAACTTGCCTTATAAAGGTACATTTCTAATTTACATCAAGATCATAAAATAAAGAAACTTTGTTTCAGGTTTAGCCAGATTTAATAACTAAAAAAGCTTAATTAATACATAAATATATTTGATAAGATTCTGATTACCAGTGATATCAGCAATATCTTGATTTTTTCAGAAATAAATTATTTATTTTTTTCATGAAAAAACATGAATTTAATAACCTTAAAAAAATTACAACAATTAATTACCATAAAATAAAAAAATATGTGGAATTGATATAAAACAAAAAAAGTCAAATTTTGCACCTACATCTGAACTGAATGTTTCATTGTTTACATCCGTAAAATATGTGCGGATTTTAGAGAGTTGCGGATTTTAGAAGTGCGGATTTGAGGGAGTCTACTGTACCATTGATTGACAGAATTGTGTTATTTGAAATAGTTTTATTGCCATATTTTTGAAATATAGCAATCTGTATAACTTTCAAGGTTATATAATATTAAAAAATGTATTTTAACATGAATTTTTAACCGTTTATATCGTAACAACTGCAAACTGTGGAATGATTTATTTCATTATAAGAAACGTCAGTTTGAGTTAAAAAAAATAATAATGGGATAATGAATGAAAATATCAAATATAATTTATAAAAATGATTTATTAAAATGAAATATTTGCTAGAAGAACACTGTAAAAAAAATTTCCGTTAACACGTTCGCTGTCGCTTACGTGAAGATGTGATGATAGTTAATGCCGCACTGTAGAAGTGGGTTTTTCCTAGAAACCGATTTATTTTTTATAACAAAGAACCAGTGAAAGATTTTCCCGCGCCAGCGCATGACTGGCTATTGGGCATCACCCCACCTCACGCACTGGCGCGTGAGTGGCTCTTTAACTTTGGCGCCATATCACGCGCTGGCGCGTAATCGGCAGCGAATGTGTTAAAAACGGAAGTTGTACTGGTAATCTAGATGCCAGTACTATTTCCGTATTTTAAAGGAATTTTTTTTCCGTAAATTCCAGAAAATATACCGTTTTTTCACAATAGTTTTTCGCATTTTTTTTTTTTTTCGTATTATCAAATTTAAATTTTTTCTTTCAAGGAAGGGGGACAAAAATAACCACATTAATTTGCAACGAGAAACTTACATCTTTATGAATTTCAACATCTCTATTTAATTTAAACAACACTAATGAAACGACATTTACCTGAGGCAGGGATCAAACCAGGGAACTCTCCTCTTCCAGAGTAATGCTCTACCTTTACATCACGGGAACGCGAGCAGCTTAGTCAAATATTGTTACTTATTGCACATACTTTTTAAGAAGTAAAACTATATTGAAAAAGGAGTTATTTTAGTAGATATAATAGTATTTCTCAGTTGAATATACAATTCTGAAGTTTTCATGTTTTTTTTTTAATTTAGATTTTTATTTTTATACTTTATACAAGAAAAATTTTAGTCTTTAAAAATATTTCATGCATGAACAAATATATCATAAGTAATAATTGCTTCATTTTTATAAGATTTTTATAGTTCTAGTGTTATTTTATTTATATATTTTTTATATATTTATTTTTTTTTCCAAAAATATTAACACTCTCCCCCCCTCCCCTTCCACACACACTTTTTCAAATTGTTTGTAAGATGATCTTCTTTAAACTCAAATAAAGGATTACTACATGGTATTAAAATAAATTTCCTTTATTCCTTATTATAAGATTATAAGTTTGATAAACGTCACTTTTATAATAATTTTATTATTATTTTCGGACTTGTTTTAAGTTTTATGTGCGAATCTATTAAAGTGAATGGACTAATATTAAATTAATAATAAAAATATTAAAATTAAGTATGGATTTTTTCATATTAAAATACCTTTTAGAGATTTTTAAAAATAATAATAACAGTAATAAGTAGAATATGTTTTTAAAATGAACATAAAATGGTTTTTATGTTTTTAAATGACGATCGATTTTAAACTGAATAAAGATAGGTATTGCGGGTCATTAAAATAAATTTCCTTTATTGTTTTTTATAAATTTGATAATAGTCAACATTACTATAATTTCGTTAATATATTTCATATGTTTTAAATTTTATGGGCTAATTTCTTAAAGTGAATATTAAAAAATATATTAAAATTAAAAGCAGAAATTTTTTCTCCTATACAGGACTATATAGGATATTTTTTCTAAAATATCCTACGCACTTTTTAAAAAATATGCTATAAATGAGTTAAACATTATTTTAAAATCATAATGAAAATAAACTAACTTTACTTTTCAGTTATCTCAAACTTAAAAAGGATTAATAAAATTTTAGCTTTCTATTATTAAAACAGAATGAAAAAGAGAAAATTATTATAGCAAGTTGTTCATAAAACAATTTGCTATATTTTTCTATTTCAGATATAGATGGCGCCACGAGATTTTTTGCTTAGAATAATGTTTTCAGAAAATTTACGGAAAAATTTCTGCATTTATAATCTCAAAATGTCAATAACGGAAGTTGTTCTGTTTTTTTTTTCTAAAAAATGAAACTATTCCGTAAAATTTTACGGAAAAAATTGTGTATATTAAAGGATTTTTTTTACAGTGAATGGTTAAATGTTTGTCACAAAAGTAATTTCAAAAGTTAAATTTCTATTTATCTATGTGATAAATTTATTTCTGGGTGTTTACCAATTATTATTTTTTAAAATCACTAAAGGCAACATATAATTGTGTGCAATAAAAAAAATAAAATTTTTGTTTAAAAAAATTAAGTAAGCCGGCATTTACTAAATATAAATAAAATTTATGTTTAAAAAAATCGTTTTTGTTAGGTATGAAAAAGAGCGATATATCCCATTTAGCGTTATAACAAGGGACTACTACATTAATAAATTTCAAGTTATGCATATTTTAAATGAAAAGCTTATATCAAGATCAAACAAGTTGGTTACGCCTGATCTAAGGAAAGAAATGGTACCATTAAAAACTTGTTACCTTGGTTAGTTTAAGGCAAAGAATTGTGCAAATTAATAAGTTATATTAACCATACACATTTCTCGCAATTAAAAACAATGAATCAACAATTAATGGTTAAAGTTCACACAATTTTCACTTCTTTTAAATTCATGAAACGTCTAATACTAAATTTTAAAAGTGCAAAAATAAGTAATCAAAAGCATTTAGTTGATAATTTCGTTTTTCAAAAACAAAACGCACTGTTTATTATAAATCAGCACCTTGATAATTTGCAAAATTGTAGTTTAACTACCTTTATACTATCCTAAAGAGTTTATTGGAAAAAATAACATTAAACCTTTTTCGTTTATTTGAATCGATTATTCGATAAACCGATAAATCGATATCGGAAAAGTTTCTAGTATCTTTTTCCTAAGTCTAAAGCAAGATAAACAATAGTCTTAAAAAACTGAAATAACTTTAATGGGCACATTTTGTCATGAATTTATTTTTTTACCTCTATGATTGACAAGCAGAAATATAAATTTCTTATGTTTATTATCTGAGAAATATATACCATTGATTGACAGAGTTGTATTATTTGAAATAGTTTTATTGCCACACTGTAAAAAAAAAGGTCGATCTACTAAAAAAACTTTAGTGATCCTTGTAATTACTAAAAAATTTTTAGTAATCTTAGTCGGTTACTAGAAAATTTGTAAGAATTACTAGAAAAAAGTTAGCATCGAATAGAGTTAATAGTTTTACATTTTTAATAGCTCTTACTAAAACTCAGTTGGTGTGGCCTTGATAGCATAGTGGTTATAGTAACGGACTCCAGGCTAAAAGGTCCCGGGTTCGAAACTTGTCACCACCAAATACACCCCGAATGTCTGTAGTGTCTCGTTAATAAAGGGATTATGAAAATCCTGTCGGAGCAGTTAAGAAAGTTTAGTGCTGCCATCTATTGCGGTTTTGCCAAAAATCTTCCGCTTCAGATGTCTGGATGCAGCTCGAAGGAAGCTCCTCCGCTTCGGTTGCACGTAATGGTTATTAAAAGTAATTTTGCAGCTATTACTAAAATTTGCTTTGTGGCTCATACTAAAAATTTTTAAGTTGGTTATACAAAAAATTCTTTTGTTCAGTTTACAAAAGAAATGCTTGTTTCACTTGCAAAAAAAAAAAGTTTGTAATGGTTACTAAAAAATTCTGTGGAATACAAATTTACTAAGAAATTTTTAGTAACCTCTTGAATTTTTTTTTTACAGTGCACATTTTTGAAATATAGCAATTTTTGCATAGCTTTCAAGATAATAAACGATTAAAAAATGTATTTTAACATGAATTTTTAACCGTTTATATTGTAACAGTTGCAAACTGAGGAATGATTTATTTCAATATTAAAAACGTCAGTTTGAGCTTTAAAAAAAGCCGTAATGAATGGAAATGTCAAAATGAAAATGATTTATTAAAATGAAATATTTGCTAGAAGAATGGTTAAATAATTGGCACAAAAATAATTCCAAAAGTTAAATTTCTACTTATCTATGTGATAAATTTATTTCTGGGTGTTATCTATTATTAAAATAGATGTATATACAGGGTGATTCATAAAAGATGGGCAGAACTTTAAGGGGTTATAGTACACTTAAAGACAAATAATATTAAATAGGAGACTAAGGGTCCCAGACGTATTCCCAAGGAGATAGGGGGCATTAAAGTTTAGGGTCCGAAATTTCAAATGATTATAAAAAATAGAAAAATTGGTCGATTCGTTTGCGGTTTTTGCAAAAAATTTTCTTTATGCCAGTATTTTCTTGAAATAAAATGTTAAAGTTCAATTTCAAAAAATGCCGATAGGGGGCGCTTTAGACTTTGGAGTAACAAACAACTATTTTGTAACGTTATTTTTTGTATTTCTTTAAATGATTTCGAAAGCTTAGACTTAAATTTTGATCTAAAAATCTGAGTCCTAACGAGTAGTTAAGTAGCGTAAACTGAAATTTGAAATTTGAAACCCTTCTCCCCCCAGAACAAAAATCAGTTATTCCCGATCTTTGTGTCGTAGATTAGGCTCTAACTACTGCCGCGTTTTGCTAAAATTATTCTTTATGTCAGTATTTTCTTGAAAATAAATTTTAAAGAAAAGTTTCAAAAAATTCCGATAGAGGCCGCTTTAGACTTTGGAGTAACGAACAACGATTTTATACCGTTATTTTTTGTGTCTCATTAAATGCTTTCTAAAGCTTAGACTTAAATTTTCAGCCCAAAATCTGAATCGTTAGACGTGGTTAAGTTTCTGGGGAGAGGGGTTTGAAATTTCTACTCCTGAGCACAGTTCAGTTTACCATGTCCACACATTGTGTGCTGTGATACGAGGTAAAAAGACACAAATTAGGATTATGTTACCAAAGCATATTTATTAATATGTAATTACAATAAATGTTCAAAATTGTGACCACCAGAGGTTATGCATGCAGAACAACGGCGAAGAATAGAACGGTGAACATTCGCGAAAACATCTGGCTTTTCGAGCACTTCCTTTACAGCGGCGGAAAGTCTGGCGACCAGTTCCTCGGGGGATTCAATGGGTGTCTCATACATAAGAGCCTTCAATTGTCCCCAAAAAAAGAAATCGAGGGGTGAAAGATCTGGCGAGCGAGCAGGCCAAGCAACAGGACCACCTCGACCAATCCATCTGTTCGGAAATGTGATGTCCAGATAGTTGCGGACGTCTCGTACGTAATGGGCTGGCGCTCCATCGTGCTGGAACTACATGACCCGCCGGATGCGTGGAGGAACAACGTTTAACAGGTCTGGCAGCACATGTTGCAGAAATGTGAGGTATGTTTTACCGTTGAGGCGTTCAGGAAGAAGGTACGGTCCGATTAGGTGGTCTCCGAGGATTCCTGCCCAAACATTGATGGAAAAGCGTCTCTGATGAGCATGTGGATACGTAGCATGTGGATTGACATCCGCCCATACATGTGCATTGTGTGTGTTAAATGTACCTTCACGTGTAAAGGTACATTCATCGGTGAAAAGCACAGTTCGTCCAAAATATGGATTTAGCGCGTTCTGCTGCAGAAACCAGAGGGCGAATTCAATACGATTTGGATAATCCCCTGGAGACAGTTTCTGGACTCGTTGCACATGAAACGGGAGCAAATGTTCATCCTTCAGTACCCTCCAAGTCATGGACTGTGAGGTATCCACCTGCCTAGCCACTGTTCGTGTACTTGTACTTGGCTGCGCCGCTACTACATCCAGAATGGCTTCTGCAACAACTACTGATTCGTCCTTTTTTGCACGACCTGCATTCGACCGGGAAGCGAGAAATGATCCCGTCTCACACAACTATCTGTGCAAGCGCTCGAAAGTTTTGCGGTTAGGCAACCGCCTGTTGGGAAATCGCTCTCCGTACATTCGTTGTGCCTCTGCACCATTTCCATCTGCCGCTCCGTAAATTAAATGCATCTCAGCCTTTTCCTTATTCGTGAAGGGCACCATCTTCCGATTCATTACTACAGCGACTTACACTTGACTCACCGTTCAGTGGTTTTTATGCCTGAATCGTGTCGAAATTTTGCATACGTGTTCTTCTTCTTCCCCATTTGACATTTGCATACTTTCTGACTCCTTCTTCACCCGGTGACTAGCGTCAGGAATGGAGCTTTAACGTTTGCATGAGCGACGTTTCCAACTGTGTCAGTGCCTTTATGAGTGAATTCCGACTATGCAGTCCTTGACGAAAGTTGTATTTTTCGCTCGTATCACAGCACAGAATCGTTGGGCATGGTTAAGTAGTGCAAACTGAACTATGTTCAGAAGTTGAAATTTGAACCCCCTCCCCTCGCTACTGAACCACGCTCAGCGATTCAGATTTTGAGCTGAAAATTTAAGTTTAAGTCTAAGCTTTAGAAAGCATTTAATGAGACACAAAAAATAACGGTATAAAATAGTTGTTCGTTACTCCAAAGTCTAAAGCGCCCTCTATCGGAATTTTTTGAAAATTTTCTTTAAAATTTATTTTCAAGAAAATACTGACATAAAGAATAATTTTAGCAAAACGCGGCAGTAGTTAGAGCCTAATCTACGACACAAAGATCGGGAATAACTGATTTTTGTTCTGGGGGAAGAAGGTTTCAAATTTCAAATTTCAGTTTACGCTACTTAACTACTCGTTAGGACTCAGATTTTTAGATCAAAATTTAAGTTTAAGTCTAAGCTTTCGAAATCATTTAAAGAAATACAAAAAATAACGTTAAAAAATAGTTGTTTGTTACTCCAAAGTCTAAAGCGCCCCCTATCGGCATTTTTTGAAATTGAACTTTAAAATTTTATTTCAAGAAAATACTGGCATAAAGAAAATTTTTTGCAAAAACCGCAAACGAATCGACCAATTTTTCCATTTTTTATAATCATTTGAAATTTCGGACCCTAAACTTTAATGCCCCCTATCTCTTTGGGAATACGTCTGGGACCCTTAGTCTCCTATTTAATATTATTTGTCTTTAAGTGTACTATAACCCCTTAAAGTTCTGCCCATCTTTTTATGAATCACCCTGTATAAAATTTCTATTTCTATTTTTAAAAAATCATGTTTAGGAGAGATGAAAAAGAGCTATATATCCGATTTAACGTTATAATAAGGGATTACTACATTAATAGATTTCAAGCTATGGATTTTTTTTTTTTTTTTTTAAGGAAAACTCTATATCAAGAGCAAACAAGTTGGTTACGTCTAATCTAAGGAAAGAATGGGTACCATTAAAAACTTGTTAGCTTTGTGAGTTTAAAGCAAAGAATTGTACAAGTTAATAAATAATAGTAACTATACACATTTCTCGCAATAAAAAACAACGAATCAATAATTAATGGTTAAAGCTCAAACAACGTTTCATTTGTTTTAAATTCTTGAAACGTCTAATACTAAATTTTAAAAGCGCAAAAATAAGTAATCAAAAGCATTTAGTTGATCATATTGTTTTCAAAAACAAAACGCGCTGTTTATTATAAATCAACACCTTGGTAATTCGAAAAATTGTAGTTTAACTACCTTTATTCTACCCTAAAGAGTTTATTGGAAAAAATAATATTAAACCTTTTTCTTTTATTTGAATCGATCATTCGATAAACCGATAAATCGATATCGGAAAAGTTTCTAGTATCTTTTTTCCCAAGTCTAAAACAACATGAATACTATCCTTAAAAAACTGAAATAACTTTAATGGGCACTTTTTTGTCATGAATTTATTTCTTTACCTCTATGACTGACAAGCACAAATACAAATTTCTTACTTTTATTATCTGAGAAATATACACTATATTGCCATTGATTATGGGACACTTGCGATTTTAGACATTTTACTAAATATCTAGAAAAATACATGATGAATAATCTCGAAACTCTTAGTGCATAAATATAATAGTATACGTCATACATCTCCGTGAAGATTTTTTACCGAAACGCCATAGGGGACCGTCAACAAATTAAAAAAGAATGAATATCTTTTGAATAACCCTGTCAAAACTAATGTAGCAAAAGCGCTCAAACTCTAGATTATGATTGAATGCCTTAGTGTAATACACTGTATTCATTTTTATGCAAATAGCATGCACACTCGCAGAGTAATTAAGGTTTTTATAAAAATGGTCCCAAATTTTTCCAAGTTTTTCCATTATAATTTTCAGAGTTCTTAATATAAAATAATATTTTTTTCAGAAAATATGACAAACAACATTGCACACAGTACCCTGTAATCAGAATTAATAAATAATAAAAATTATATGAAAAATGAGTAGGTTTACTTTATAATTTTTTACTGCGCATGCGTCAAAGATATCAAAATTTTATTTGCATATTATGTTAGTTAAATGTATAGAGCAACTTCTGTAAAAGTCTCAAAATCATAGCTTGAAAATTCTGAAAGTAATCGTCTATAGAAAAAGGACAAAATCCGTAGTTTCCAAAATGAAGCAAAAAAATGAGGGATTTTATCCAAATGCAGTAGTACATCCCATATTGTGTATTCTATATTGACACTAATCAATGAATATATGGATACAACCCCTCTTGTTTTTGCTTCATTTTGAGAATAACGAATTTTTGACTTATTTAATTGACGATAATTGTCAGAATTTTCAAGTTATGATTTTTTGACTTTCACAAAAGTTGCTCTATACATTTAGCTAACATAATATGCAAATGAAATTTTGATATCGTTGACGCATGCGCAGTAAAAAATTATTTAGTAAACCAACTCATTTTTTATACAATTTTCATTATTTTTTAATTCTAATTACAGGGTACTGTGTGCAATGTTGTTTGTCATATTTTCTGAAAAAAAAAAATAATATTTTATATTAAGAACTCTGAAAATTATAAGGAAAAAACTTGGAAAAATTTGGGATCATTTTTATAAAAACCTTAATTACTCTGCGAGTATGCATGCTATTTGCATAAAAATGAACAAAGCTTATTACAATAAGGCATTCAATCACAATCTAGAGTTTGAGCGCTTTTGCTACATTAGTTTTGACAGGGTTATTCAAAAGATATTCATTCTTTTTTATTTGTTGACGGTCCCCTTTGGAGTTTCGCGAAAAAATCTTCACAGAGATGTATGACTTATACTATTATATTTATGCACTAAGAGTTTCGAGATGATTCCTCATGTATTTTTCTAGATATTTAGTAAAATGTCTAAAATCGCAAGTGTCCCATAATCAATGGCAATATAGTGTATGCCATTGATTGACAAAGTTGTATTATTAGAAATAGTTTTATTGCCGCATTTTTGAAATATAGCAATCTTTGTATAGTTTTCAGGATTATAAAATATTAAAAAATGTATTTTAGCATGAATTTTTAACCGTTTATATTGTAACAGCTGCAAATTGAGGAATGATTTATTTCAGTATGAGAAACGTCAGTTTGAGCTTTAAAAAAAGTGATAATAAATGAAATGTTAAAAATGATTTATCAAAATGATTTATTAAAATAAAATATATGCTATAAGAATAGTTAGATATTTGTCACAAAAGTAATTTCAAAAGTTAAATTTCTATTTATCTATGTGATAAATTTATTTCTGGGTGTTTACCAATTATTATTTTTTTTAATTTATAAAGGCAACATATAATTGTGTGCAATATATATAAAAAAAATCAATTTTGAGTATAAAAAAAATTAAGTAAGCCGGCCTTTAGCAAATTATTTTTTACAAGAGGCTACTATATTAATAAATTCCAAGCTATGCATTTTTTAAATGAAAAATCTATATCAAGATCAAACAAGTTGGTTACTTCTGATCTAAGTAAAGAATGGGTAGGATTAAAAACTTGTTAGTTTGGTTATTTTAAAGCAAAGAATTGTGAAAGTTAATAAATAATAGTAACCATACACATTTTTTGCAAGTAAAAACAATGACTCAACAATTAATGGTTATAGTTCAAACAACTTTTCACTTGTTTTAAAGTCTTGGAACGTGTAATACTAAATTTTAAAAGCGCAAAAAATAAGTAATCAAAAGCATTTAGTTGATCATATCGTTTTTCAAAAACAAAATGCACTATTTATTATAAATAAAAACCTTGGTAATTCGGGAAATCGTTGTTTAACTACCTTTATACTATCCTAAAGATTTTATTGGAAAAAATTATATTAAACCTTTTTTCTTTTATTTGAATCGATTATTCGATAAACCGATAAATCGATATCGGAAAAGTTTCTAGTATCTTTTTTTCTCATGTCTAAAGCAAGATAAATAATATCCTTAAAAAACTGAAATAGCTTTAATGGGCGCGTTTTTGTCATGAATTTATTTTTTTACCTCTATGACTGACAAGCAGAAATGCAAATTTCTTACTTATATTATCTGAGAAATATATACCATTGATTGACAGAGTTGTATTATTTGAAATAGTTTTATTGCCACATTTTTAAAATATAGCAATCTTTGCTATAGCTTTCAAGATTATAAAATATTAAAAAATGTATTTTAACATGAATTTTCAACCATTTATATCGTAACAGCTGCAAGCTGAGAAATGATTTATTTGAGTATAAGAAATGTCAGCTTGAGCTTATAAAAAAAGCGATAATGAATGAAAATGTTAAAAATAATTTATCAAAATGATTTATTAAATGAAATATTTGTTAGGGTAATGGTTAAATTTCTGGGACAAAAATAATTTCAAAAATTAAATTTCTGCTTATCTAAGAGGTAAATTTATTTCTGGGTTTTATCTATCATTTTTTTAAATCACTAAGATATAAGATAAGGGAATAAGATAATAAGTTTAAATTAGTATTAATGAATCGAAGCGAAAAAACTTCTTTAAAATACCATAAAATAAATTAAATTGCGCGTGCCGCTATATTCATATTAGACGTACGTCTTTTTTTTTTTTTGCGTCTGACGAAGAAAGAAGCAGTTCTTCCGAAAGGCCTTGTGCAATTTGATTTATTTTATGGTGTTTTAAAGAAATTTTTTCACTTCGACTAAAGGAAACATTTATTTGTATGCAATAAATAAATGCTTTCTAATAATTCCACGTTTAAGAATAAAGGGGTGAGAATGGTAGATCATTGTTTAAAAAAGTTGTTATAATATAATACTAGCTGTACCCTACTGCTATTATTATACCTTACAATTAATTATAATAAACCGTAAATAAGCAGAAGTATTCCGTTAAGCAGTAATATACGGTTTAATTAATTTGTAAGACGGTACACTATTACTTATTTACGGTTTATTAGTGTCAATTTTACAGTAAAATACTGGCAGCTAGGGTCCAGTATTATACAGTGAAATCAACATATTTGTTTGTTTATTTGCCGTATACCATTCAATTGGGAGAAAATATATTCATTTTATTTTGATAGTTTTCTTATAACAAAATCCGGTTCGCTCCTCTAAATTGACATAAAAATAACAACATCATCAAAAAATCTGCATTCTTAAATTAGACTAATATATAATTTTTCATTAATTCTTCAATTCTCAGTGTCACCTGTATATGTGACTGAAGTTTATTATTTTTTTCTGCCACACGGAGATTTTATTTTCAAATTCTACCGCTATTGCAACAAAGCCAATAAGTAAGACCTCCCCATTATTATCATTATTATTATTATTATTATTATTATTAATACGTTATTTTCCAAATTCATTTAGATATTTTGCAAGAAAATGTAGCAGTTCTCCCAGGTGACACTGCAAATTGAAGGGTTAAGTTTCTACGATTAATTCCAGAGATATTCAACATTTAAAATTGAGATATCTTTTGGGCAGTATAAAAATTGAAATCCATTAGGGGATCGTTTAAGTATTGCGTAAGGATAATTAAAGTCATTTTGTACCCAATCTTCCTCGTTGTAAGGAAAAATGAGTAAAATGCTAAACCTTCTCCCCTTTGTTTCGGTAAGATTTTATTTTAAGGCATTCTAACATTAACACTGTTTCCCAAAAAATAATAGCTTATGATAAACTGCATTATTAATCTGACAAATTTACATAAATAGATTTGTAGGGGTTGTGGTGTTGAAATAAACCAAAATTGATTTAATGCATTGCTACTTACTGCATTATGTAATTCATAGAATACAAAATATTTTTCATATTATTTTTTATTATACTGGAAAAAAAACTTTAAGAAATGCAACAGGCTTTAAAGATTTTAATTTATTTTGGCACATGATTAAAAATTTTTAACAAGAATCATAAGAATATTATGAGTTTGGCGTTTACATTTCTAATCTGATGTCCAAGATTTTTGAATTCGTGTTTCTGCATTCTGTATTATTAAGTTTTTAATATATTGGCGGGCTGGGATGTTCTTCATTTCCAGTTTTTGTATACTACTTACCTTTTTTAATGATCATCCAAATCATGCTCGTTTGCTTCTTGTTGTTAAATTATAGTTGCTTCATTGTCTAATACTTACATAAGCATGTTCGTGACACCCGTAATCTTGTTAACAAAAAAACGCAGGCACTGGACCCCCACGCCCCTCTTTCCAATCAAAGTCTCCAATACTTGGAATATGGATTAACGATATTAATTGCTAAAGGAAACATTTACATACAAACAGAGATTCATTAAAAAAATTAAATATCACAGTATTTGGCATTTCTTTAAAAATAAAGATTATAAATACTAAAAAAAAAAGACTATAATATGTATTTTTGGTTTTTTCCATATGAAGCAATTTTTAAGCATGTCAACGAAAAAAAAAAAAAAAAAAAAAAAAAACTATGTTTTAGATATTTAGACAAACTTGGCTGGGCTAGGGCTAAGATTTTACCTTTTTTTATAGGCCTCAGCTCTAGCACACCACCAACATATTTTGAAAGCAGATTTTATAGTCATTTTGTACCCATTTGGTTTTATAATCATTTTGTGAAAAACTATATGCTGCTATTTTATGTCTAAAGAAAAGGCACTGTCTTAAATCGACTTTTAATAAAGTACAAATTATGCAACTTGCATTCAAAATGAATCAATAACTCGCCGCTCAGAGGTATGGATAAATGGTGTAAATAACGAATTTTGGATTTTAATATCTCTGCGAGTTTTACAGATATCGAGATTTTTTAAATATTTTATTTGATTTATTATTTTCTTTTGTGCGTAATTCACAAATGGATAAGGAGAATTTTACTCTACGGAAGCTGTATAAATATGTGGTATTTGTATTTTTTCAAAGAGACAATAGATTCCCCCTCCCCTATGGAGTTGTAACTTATTTTATTAGATTTTGCACCATTTTTATGAAACTTTGCAACTGAAAATATGTATCTAGGGGCAATATTTAAGGAAATGACCTGGGTAAATCAATTATAATTTCCCAATTCACAATAAAAAGCTTTAACATAGCAGAAAGAAAAATATTAACAACATTTCTTTCTTTTGTGATGTTTGTTTACTTAATTGTTAACATTCAAAACAATAACAAAAATTAATGTGAACAACTTAATATTCTTAATAACACTACACAGCAAAGTAATTTTAAACACAGACATCGAAGAAAATGAATAAACAATGAATTTATAAAGTAATGATTATTGAAAGCGATTTTGTGTTTTGTACGTTTCTAACAAGTGTTCTATTTTAATTTTTAAAAAGTGAATATATTTTTTCTCTAAAAGTGATTGGTTAATACATTTTCCTGATTATGGAAAGATTTGATAACGGACATGGAACAACCCGATTCCAGGCAAAACTCGTAATTTTAAGGCTCAAGATAAAAAGAACAACAACACGATTAGAAAATTACACAATTAGAAAAACAACACGATTTGCTATTCATCGGAGATAATTCATCGAAGACAAAGGATCATTTGATTCTTTATTCGAAGCAAGACATCAGCTTAATGATGAAAAAAATAGCAGCGAAGCTTAGTGTAGCGAGCAAAGTGTCAATAGGTGATAAAATAATATGGCAAACATTATTGAATGAACACTTAGTGCCTCTTTTGATGTCGTATTATTTCAAAAGTACAGATACTTAAGTTTTTTTTATGAAGAAATATCAAATAACTTTGTTAGAGGTGGTAGAATACATTCATTTTCGAAAAGATAGAAAAGGGATTTAGAAGAGCAGAATATTAAAAGAGATGGTGAATGGACTGTCATATATGTATATAACTGCGGCGTATGTTGTGCCAATTTCAAAAGAAACACCGTATTAATTGATGAAAGAGATGTGGCTTCAGTATGCAATTTCAGCTATGCTCAAAAACTATTTTTGCTTATTGATAACTGGTGTAATTGGTGTGCCAGCTACATACTGTCCTCCGGAAGCGAAGCAAGTGGCTGAAGATCGAGATTTTATCAATGGATTCCATTTACAAGGAAAACGTTTGCATATTTAGAACGTTATATCAGCACACTATATTAGCTGACACATAACTTTAATTAGCACAACACACGTACAAAACGAAACATACACGATAGAACATTTATTTATTTATTTATTTATTTGAATAACATACATCCGACTTGTGTGCTTGACATGAATGCCTGCTTATAAGTCATCGTCAATAGAACATTTAGAATAGAACATAACTGGAATGTAAACAAAGTGAAGTTGTAGTACTTTTAAGTAGTGAAAGTTGTAGTAGTTTTTAAGTAGTGAAAGTTGTAGTAGTTTTTAAGTAGTGAAATTTATAGTTTATGCATAACACAAGGGAACCACTTTTGGTGTTGTTCGCACATATCATTGAGACTTGATGCATTTTAAAGCCTTGTATTAGGAAGTTTGGGAATCGGAAAAAAAAAATTATGTTAAAATCATATTTTTTGATTTCGCAGCAGCATAACTTTCTAAGAAACAAATTAACTAGAAGAAGAGGCCACTTATAGGATTATTAACATAGTTTTTTTTTTAAGAAAAGCATTTAAAAATATAAATTAGTTAATAATAGATAAAATATATTGAAAAAAGTTTAAAATTCCTTCAAAAAGTTATACATTTTTAAACTTCTAAACATCACACATTTTCAATTTTTACACCGTCGCACAGAGAAAAAAAAATGTACTTTTATATGCAATTTGTTTAAAAGCTGGATCTCAATTTGTTTTTATGTTATAACTTTTTTGTAGTTTTTTAAATGCTTTTCTTGAAAAATATCTTTTCTGGAAAACATCTTTTAATCGACATTTTCTTATTAGGCATTAAATAAGAATATAGATTAAAGAGATTATTACTTTTTTATATATGAAACAGTTAAAGTGATAATGGTGTAAATAAAATTTTCTTAAACGTTCAAAAACAATAGATTTACTTTTTCGAAAAGAAATGAATTCAGAAATATATCAGACAGTAGCTCGTTTGGATTTGAGAAAATCTTTAATAAATACTAAAAAATATTTTCATAAATCTACTATACATTTTCAAAAATTGTGATGTTTTTAACTTTCTGTTTTCTTTTTTTATTTTAAACTCTATTAAATTTTTAATAAATACTTATTTGAATATTGAAAGTCTAAGAATCTGAGTAATCATTAATGTTACTATTTTGTATTTTATGTAAAATATACAGTAAAATTATCCCCTAAATATGTATGCAGTATTCTTTAAAAAAATATATTAATTATATGATAAAAAATCTGATTTTTTTCGAAATAGTAGAAATTGTGTCGATTCAGACCGGGCCAGTTTTCGCTGATTTCTGTACACGCCGGCCCTAGAAATGTTAACGTATAAACGGACTGTGGCCGAGATCGGAAATTTCCACCTCTAGCATGTGGATACACGTGTCAATATGTTTGGAATTTGTGTGCATGTAATATATTTGTGTGCATGAAAACATATTTGTATACAACAATGTGCACATGGTGCACATTCATACCATCCGACACTGTGCAAGCATTGATGCTGGGTAACCATGCACGACTATTTAATAGCTGTAATTTCATGCTAAACACTTTAGAGTTTCATGCTTAGTTACATTCTTCTTTTTCATGTTAAACTACGTTATTCCTTTGTGATGTTCTGTAGACTATGAGTCGACGTTGGCATAGTGATTGTGCATTACTGTCTCTGGAAAACTCCTGTATCGCCTGGCCTGCACAATACGACAACAGGTACACTGGTCAACGAATGTATGGTTAGGAATACGGGGAACCAGATTGTTGAACCCAACTTCTACGATAGGACCTTAACAGGTGATCGTTACCTGCACCTGCTTCAAAATACGGTACGTAACTGGTGTGAAGACCTGCATCTTGGACATGCATGCCGGGTATGGTTCCAATATGATGGGGTCCCTCGACATACAACATCAAACGCCTTTTCTTATCGAGCCATCGAATTCTGTTAACATATAATTGGATATGATGATCCAGTAGAGTAGCCACCTCGTTCGCCGGACTTGTCTCCCAGGGACTTCTATATCTGGTATAACAACAAGGCACCTGTGTATGTGACTGAGCTCACTTCTCTAGTTGATCTGAAGTAGGGATCATCCATGCTTGTTGCATAGTTATACCTACTATGTGTCCGGCACTCAGTGCGGTCACAAATTCAATTGTGTATTGCCACCAATGGAAAACAATTTGAGCAGTATTTCTAGTAGATTCAGGCGTTTAAAACTTACATTTTTGATTGCCCATCGTTCTTTGATTTGATAATAAATTGACATTTATTACTTACCCATCATACGTAGTATAGGGTAAGTCTTGCAATCGTTTTGAAAATCGAAAAAATTTTTTTGACCGATTTACACGTTTTAGATAATGGAGATTCCGAAAAACATATTTTTAGAAAAAACATTTTGCCGTCCGTCTGTCGGTCTGTCTGTAAACGCTCTATCTCCCGAACAAATTGAGATAGAGACTTGAAATTTTGTATGTAGTTAGTATGTAAGAATGGGACGAAACCTATTTAATATCAGCAACCTCGATTATCCGGAACTATTTTTTTCGGACTCTCGAAAATTTCGTTCTGATGATATAAAAATTCTCGAATTTTTTTGTTCTAAGGAATGGACGTAAAAGGCAATAAAATAACACACATTTTGCATATAGAACGAATTCGATCGGATTATTAGTTGCCGAGATATTTGTAATCCTGTTTTCTACATTCTTCGATTTTTCATGACCCTGTATTTCATTCAAATTTCAATTCAGAGGTATATTTTAATTGGACGCTTAATCCGACGCAGTTAATTGTTAGTTAATAGAATTATTATTTTTGGAGTTGTAAGGATGTTTCTTTTACGCAGTTCGGTACTACTTGAGTAGTTTGGCGTTTTATATAATTTGTCGAAATTGGTACATCAGCAGTTCTTTAATATAGCATTACTATGTATATTAACAATATTTAAATTTTGTTTATGAATGCAGTGCATTGTATAAATAGTTTTCACATGTTTTATTTTCATATACATATCCATGATGGGTAAGTATTACGGTGGCCCCCAACGACTAGTTTTTCTGATTAATTTCAATGTTTCTTTCTTTGCTTTGTAAGACCCCTAAAAGTCAGCTCAAATTTTTAGATGAAATAACCCTCTTTGGTGATACCTTGATTTGACGATACCGTCTATAGAAGGTTTAGCTGTAAAAAGTATATTACACATTGATTTTGATCTCCAAGTATTATAATGCATATTTTAACTGATCTTCCAACAAAAGCCAAAATCATGTGCAAGTGTCAATTTTTGTAAAATTGAAGTCAAACTTTTTGTGTTATATCTATTATGTTATGTATAATTTTTTATTAAATATAACTATAGAAATCGGGGCACCATATAAAAAGTTAGATTTCGTACTTTTTATAAAATCAATTTTTTACTTTAAGTAATGTCCCAACAGGAGCATTTACCTCATTTGAAAAGTTTTTGTAATTGGAAGTACAGTAGAACCCCGCTAATTCGGACCCCGTTAATCCGGATAGGTTTGATCATTTATTTTCAAGTTTGAGAAGCGATTAGCTAATTTCCAAAACATTAACTTGTTTCATAGTCGTATTCTGAATAAAAGAAATCTTTTCGGAAGAATTAAGCAAAGTAAACATTTTTATTGTCTGTAAATATTCAATAAGTTTAACATAAAGGTGATTTCTGTAAGTATGTTTTATTTTATTTCATTTTTTTCTAATTCTCCGGATTTTCGATTATCCGGATCGGGTCTGGTCCCAATTAATCCGAATTATCGGGGTTTTACTGTATATGTCTATAACCAACGATTGAGAAATTAAAGGTCGGCGATAGATAATGCATTGCACCCTGTATATTATATTTAAGTATGAATTTTTTTTAACTTAGTGTTTATACATTTTTCTTTGTTCGACAAGACGTTGCGATTGTCTGAAAACATGCAAATAAATGACTCCTATGCACAGAAATAATTATTCCTGTAATATTCTAAAAGCCGCATTTCACTAATCATATTTATTTTTAATTTTTGTTGTTGTTGTTTAATTAATGACACTGAATTTTCTTTAATTGCTAATCAAAGTTCCATATCTTTCCAGTCCCTATTTCCAGATATAACTTAGCTTGCGGTGCAAAAACTATATGACATTTGAAATCTCTCCGGACTTTAGATTTTCTCTTGTTCAACAGAGTGTGGCGACTGTTTGTTAAAAAAATAAATAAATAAAAAAATAAATAAATAAATAAAATCTCGCCTTGGCTGGAAAAAAACATTGGCATGCAGCGGCAAAAAAATATTTTTTACTGAAGCCGTCCTTTTCGTAACATTTTATAAACATGTAGTATTACAATTTTTTCGTGTTATATTGAACTACTACGAATCTCACAAATTCGTTATAACATACAAAATCAACAGAATCTTTAACTTTTATCGTACAAATCAATAAAGAAATTTAACTTTTAATATTTCTTCGGATTAAACGCTTTTCTTTTGTCAAGCTACTTCTACTGCTTCGAAAAATAAATAAATAAATATAAATTTTATTTTTATAAATAATTCTTTTTGCACTATTTTAAAAAGTTTTATATTATTTAGCATTTAAAAATATTTTCGCAATTAGTTTATTTTTCTGCAGTTACTTTACCAACGTTGTTAAAATTCATTATTAAACAATTCCCATTATTTCTTAGCTTGCGTGTAAAAAACAATGTGATAGGATGTTTGAAATTTCTCCGGAGAAGGGTTTAGAATCACAAAAGGCTGGAAAGGAGATAAAAAGAAGGGGGGCAAATGGTTTCTAAATTGGGACTTTAAGAAA
Organism: Maratus speculifer; assembly: GCA_964019185.1. NCBI lineage: Eukaryota > Metazoa > Arthropoda > Arachnida > Araneae > Salticidae > Maratus > Maratus speculifer. Next base: position 275,102,832 of record OZ025296.1, on the reverse strand, counting down.
AATACATCGGGATACAAAATCGGGAAAATGCATTTTATTGTATAAAACACAACCTGTCTATATTGGAATCCTGTTTTAAGCATAAAAAATCCTCTTTTTTATCCCGTCCATAAGAATACCACACAGTTGCACCCGATAAGCCAAAAACTTGCTTAAAAATATTTTTTTTCCTGTTGCTTGTGATTTTATCATAGCAGGTTTTATTATATTTAAAAAAAATACAATATTCTTACATAATAAAACATCTGAAAAAGAATTCGATAAGGACCAATATAAATTCCTATTTAACAGGCATAATTGTATAGTATTCCTTTCGTAAGGTGAAATTTTTAATTAAAAAACAGAATTCCATTATAAACAGGCTCCGTTTACAAATATTTAACTGAACAAAGGAGAGGAAATTTTGTAAAAACAGAATTGACAAGAACTGAAAAAATGTCCGTTTCTGAAAATTTTTCATCTAAGCAAGTAGAATTTTAAGTTATGTCTTTCGATTTGATTATTAAAAAATTCCGTTATACACAGGTTCTGTACTAGGTCTCTTCTTTAACAGTAATAGAGCGAAACTAATTCTCCATCTGGCCAAAGCCAGGAGCGTTGGCATGGAGACGATAAAAATATTCTTTCCCCTGAAGCATTACTTTTCGCAACATTTTATAAAATATGTGATTTTTCTTTTTTTCTCTTTATTTCCTGTGATTAGTTTATTTCTTTACTTGTTTGTCAAAATTATTACAATTTTTTATCCCTCAAATTTCCTCTAATAGTCATCCTTAGTCACGTTCTTCTTTGAAGATTCTCTTCGTTGCGATCGTTTCAGAAATAATAAAATTAATTTAAATAATATTAACTAATAAAACTAAATAAATATAAATCACATGCATACATATAATCGTTTTGGTAATTTTTTTAAAGCCATATCTTATTTAACAATTTTTTTTTACATAATTAATTTATATCCCTACTGTTTCTTTAATTGCTTATCAATAATTTCTTAGTTCACAATTGCCGCCAGCTTTTCGCTTGCGTGCAAAAACAATACGATGTTCGACTTCTCTCCGGACTATAGATTTTCTCATGTTCAACTATGTGTTACGATCGTCTGCTAAAAATTTTTTTCTCCGTGTCCAGAAAAACGTTCGCCCATGCCGCGGAAAAACAACCGTTTTCTCTTCTGCAGCAACAATCCGGTTTCCGCAGATAATGATAACGACGATGATGGCAAGGCTACAACAGATGGTTGAGAAGAATCCCTCCCTCAGGTTATTAGCTTCCCTCCCTTTTCCCTCGAGACAAATGGACTGGACCCCCGAATGCGCTAGCTACATCCAGAAGTGCACCGCGTTTTAAAACAGAGAGAAAACACTGAATTAGTAGCTGTAATGCCGAAGGAGACATTAATTATTTTGTAGCAAAATCGATTGATGGAAAAGAGAGGGGGGGGGGGCGAGGTTAGAATGAGAAGGGAACGTTTGCTGGGCTTAGTGATGGGGGGGGGGCACGAATGGTGGGGGAGTTCCATCATTTAATGAGATTTTCATCGATATGGAAATAGAATTGTAGGTGCTGATTTGAAGCTGAGAGGGAACAGATTCGCGAATTTTCCTCTGCGTATGGATCTCAGATGCAAGTTAGGATTGGAGTTGAGCAGCTTTTTGTAATATTGCCAGCGAGATAATAAGTTTTAAATACCACATATGAAATGATTGTCTTTTAAATTACTTTAATAAAATGCCGTACCAAATGTAAACCATTGATTAATTATTAAAAAGGAATGTTAATTTAAAAAAAATCAATTATACAATCGGGAGTGTAGCTTCACATTTATTTAGGAAAGAGAGCAATACAGATTAATTTTCGAATTAATTGTTTCTCGTTTGTATCTGATTTTAAACATCAAGCAGCATTGGAGTTGAACAGGTTTTTGTAATACTGCTTGTTGACAAGAATCCCCCCCCCCCAAAAAAAAAGAAAGAGGTCCATGGCTTGATAATCATTCTAGGTCTTTCCTTCCTATATTGTTACATGCAATTCAAACATTTTCGATGCCTTACAATACATATATGAACATATATATACCTGTATATAAAGATCTAGCTTTCATCATTAATGAGGTTTTAAGTGCAAGTCATTCTAATTTAAAGTTAGAGAATATTGATTATAATAAGTGCAAACGAATTAAAATGCCCAAGCCGGGATTCGAACCCACAACCTTTGAATCACATTGTTAATATTCTACTGTTTCATCTACCTGTGATGAAGACCGGCAAGTATATGGGGTGACTTGAGTTGAGATGCCGTGTTGTACAAGACTCCGTATCATGTAGTTTTCTTATACGAGCACTATAGAGAATCTCCGCGCTACTTAGTTGTAAGCGAAACTGGTTTCTTGTTGATATTTTAATTTCCGTATGCGTTCTTTTTGCGATTGTTTTAATAGTGCTTTTTTATTCTTATTTCATCTTAACATCTCTGGTAAGTATGCAAAATCTTTCACACGACTAATCTATTTGCCTATCTAAGTCTTAGTTTAAATACCAGAGAAATAAATCTAATGTTTTTAGAGATTAGTACCTGCTTTTTCTGCAAAGCATAAATGGCCGCTTCTTCAGGTCAGTGGGGGCTCTAGTCTCTTTCAGTAAGCTATCTTTCTTACCCAAAACTGCGAGTAAGATGCCGAACAAAAAATTCGATGCTTTCTATAACATCTTTAAATGAAATATGTTTTAAATCATACATAAGATAGCAAACTTTAACAAGAAATCAATGAATAACAATTAAGGACATTTCCATGAAAACTTGTCATGTCTGTCACACGGCTAAAAATCGCTATGCTTGTTGGCCACCGTTATTTTCGAAAAGTTTGCTTCGCCCTATTCAATTGATGAGATACCTCCGATAAATTAAGTCCTCCGAAAAATACTGGCAGTAAAAAATCGTTGCATGTGATAGACATGACATAATTTCGTGGAATTAGCCCTAATAAAAAATGCGATTTTTAAGACAATTAAATCAAAAAGTACGGGATTTTCATCCAGTTTTCACCCTATCCGTCAGATTACTTTATTGGCAATAACATCAGGTTATTTACCAGATAACAACTCAATAGAACAAACCGCAGGAAATGGAACTCAATTTAAACGATATGTCCGCAGACATACTTTTATTTTTAACTCATTATGCTGACTGGTAAAGACATCATGCGAATTCAGTTTTTCAAACTGAGTGAAAAAAATAAAACCTTAGATGTCAATAATGTTGTCTGACTAAAGAACTGCAAGAAGCGTAAGTCACCGATTTTGACGAAAGTGGTATCGTTGGAAAGAAAGATCTCATCGTAAGCAGTAAAAAATTCAATGGAACTACCCGTCGCAAACGATTCATTTTCGAGATATCCGACATTTTGTGTCACATTGCTAATGCACACTGATGGGAAACTGTATTAAGTAACATAAATTATCAGATATCTCGAAAACGGCTCATTTCAGCTGGCTAGTTCACTAAGTTTTTTACTTCTTACAAAGATATCTTTGCAATGACACTATTTTTTATCAAAATCGAAAAAACATTTTTTTGCGGTCCCCCATTAAGTGTGCACTAGAACAGTATGCACTAGCTACGTGACGTAAATTATCGGATATCTCGAAAATAGCTCATTTCCGACGGGTAGTTCTATTGAGTTTTTTCTGCCTCATGATGATATCTTTACAACGATACCACTATCGTTAAAATCGAGTCTAAAATTTTTTGGGGTCCCCCGTTAAGTATGCTCTAGTTACGCGACATAAATTGTCGGATATCTCGAAAATGAATCATTTGCGAAGGGTAGTTCCATTGAGTTTTTTACTACTTACGATGAGATCTTTCCAACGATATCACTTTCGTCAAAATCGGTGACTCACACTTCTTGCAGTTCCCTAGTGAGTGAAATATGTCAGTCAGTCATCATTCCAGGTAGCTCAAATTGTAGAGCGTTGGCAATGCAAGTCAATGGTTCTGGGTTTGAGTCGGTATTTTCTTGGAAAGTTGGAAAAATTAAACTCATATGATGGTAACTTTTCCAAGCAGTATGTTTAAAATAATATTGAATAATTATAAAGTTAAAAATACCGTAAAAAGTCCTTTAATTCGGCATCTTAATGTCCGGCATGCTGGATAATCCGTCACGAGTTTCGGAAACACAATTGAATCGAAAAGAAATACAAGATTGGGTTGAAGCAGATTTTGATGAGCCGACAGAGGAAATATTTGACTGATGATGCTATTATTATGAGAGTTATCAATCCAACAGCCTGAAAAAGTTGGCTCTGATGAAGATTATGTGAAGGAGTCAAGCAACATCAGTTGAAATTAAATACAGGGGTGTAAAAATCTAGGCGCCAGCGGGCAATGTGTCACCACTAAATTTTATTAGTTTTTTTATCTTAATTTTTATTAGCATTCTTACAAAACTTTTAGACGAAATATTAAGAACCGAATGAAACCGCCTAAGGTTCCACCTGATGGAAAACTGTGTAGTTAACATTTCAAAAATGGAAAGAGATAAGGGAAAAAATGAGATTTCCAAAGTTGTACAGTATCATCGACTTTGTACGAAAAGACACATTGTGGACATTAATGGGAAGAATAGAACGACACATTTAAACGCCCTTTTATTTTTTAGAGATTTCTACTATGACGAGACAAAATGATCTTTAAAGAAAAAAAAAAAAAAAATGAGCAAATTACAACAACATACCATTATTTGAAATGTTCAAACTTCCCCCGTCAGCATCAATGCACATTTGGATGCACATTTTCCCGAAAAATAATCATTTCTCCTTCTGCCCGAGTTTCGTTAAGTCACAGTGTAGGAAACCACAAAAAAAAAAAAAAAAAAAAAAAAAAAAAAATGCGCTTAATTGTTCTATAATCTTCGTATTATTGTCCACAAGATTTCTTTTTTTGTACAAAATCGATGATGCTCTACAACTTTGTAAATCTTTTTTTTTACTTTCTCTTTCTGTTGTCGAGATAGTAATTCTAAATCCTAAGCTCCCTACCTGGTGGCGCCATAGGTGGTTTCATTCAGGGGCGCTTGGCAATTTTACTGTACTTAGACCACACAGTTACTTCGATAGCTGTCGCTTTTCTGAAATTATTGGGATAACAATGGACTTTAGTGGGCACACTCTATGTCTATATCTATAAAGAACTATAAAAGAAGAAAATATTAGGCACAACTCAGTTAATAATAGAATTGTATTTTTTATTAGATATCTAATATCATAAATGACAAAAAAAAAAAAAAAAAAAAAAAAAAAAAAAAAAAAAAAAAATTAAACGCTGCAAAAAGATTTCTAAACCTAAACTAAATATTTTGGTATAATACCCTTAATTCTTATAAAAAAGAAAGGTGTAATTATATATTTTATTTTTTGCAATTTTTGAAAGCATTCTCTAAACTTTTTAAGCAAGATTTTCATCATCACAAATTACAGAAAAAAACATTATCGAAGATTTAATGTTATATTATAAATGCTTAACAAAATCTAAAAACACAAAATATATTAACATTTTAAACATTATAATTCTACTTTTAAAAATAAATAATAAAAAATATACTTAAACTAGACATAAAATACCTTTGTATTCTTAACTTGAACTATTTTTTAAACATAAACATTAAAATAGTTCTAAAATATGCAAAAGTTTTCCATGCGCAAAATTCAAAAGAAATGAATTCAAAAAGAAGGCTTTTCAAATATATCTCAGAAAATAATTTTTCTTTGCGTCTTCACGAGGCCTCTCGAGAGCTACTTGGTATATATAATTTAATATTTTTGTCGCTGTAACACTTTAAATACGCAACACCGAAATTTAATAAAATCCTAGACTATTTTTATGTTCGTTCTATAAATCACAAATATTAAACAAACTTGTTTTACAATAAAAAGTTTAATCAAATGGAAAATGGTAGTTAAATATGTTGGTATAAAGAATAAAGTTGAAATTGTCAATATTTAAAGAATAAACGAGAGACATTCTTTTCAATTAATAGCAACTTCAGAAAGAAATTGAAACGTCGATGGTGTTGTGAATTCGAACGTCAGAATCTATATTTTAGCTTACTTTTCTGAGAAATAAGATATTTTATAACTTGTTTTCACTGCGACAAGGTTGACTTTAAATGTTTTGGTTTCGGAGAGATTTTTGATAATTTCGAGTTCGAGTTCGAGATGGCGAGATTTTTCAAATTAAAATCCTGAATAGTTTTATTGAAACAAGTATGCATTTAAATATTAATGAGTATATAATTGTCCATTTTTTACATAAGATAAAAGATAGAATTCTTATTGAAGATATAATCGTAAAGTACTTTCCCATGATTGAATTAAAATAAAATAATTAAAATAAAGCCAATATGGCACATTATATAGTTTCTAAATAAGAAAAAACTGGCAACTGAATGCGTTTGAAAGCAAAATTGAATTTAAAAATGAGTCATAAATTAAGCAATTTGTTATTTGAATACATCAACAATTCTTGAATCACGATACGTTCAGGACATTTTGCGCGAAGTGTCCACTTTGACAGCTTTTTATAAAATATATTTTGCCTTTATCAAAACACTGAACAATACGGCACATTATACAGTTCCTAAATAAGAGAACCTGTCAATTGGATACGTTTGAGAGCTAAAATGGATTTAAACATGAGTAAGAAAAAATGAAATTTGTCATATGAATATTTCTTATAATTTTCAATCACGATAAGTTCGGGAAATGCTGTTCAAAATACTCATTTCCGCAGCCTTTTTTGAAATAAATTCTGTCTTTATCAAGAAACTGGCCAATACATCAGATTATATAGCTTCTAAATAAGAGGACCTTCCATTTCGATGCGTTTTAAATCAAAAATTAATGTAAAAATGCGTCAGAATATAAACAGTTTGGATTTGAGGTTTTTTTCTTCAACTCCTATTATTGTTAAATTTATTTTTGCTAAAAGAATTGGTGTTATGAAAAAATTGTCAGTATAAAAGTTGTAGATATTATTGAGAAGATGTTAAATAAATTTAATTGGATTTGATAGTTTAAGAACTGACGAAGTTATGGATTTTATTCTTTCCCCTCTCTTTTGCTTTTGTTTTTAAATTTTTTTACCGGTAAGAGTTAGTCCTATCAAAAACTAGTAAATACAAAAGTTTTAGAGAATTGTGAGAACATTTATAAAAAATTTATTTGGATTTGACATCTTGAGAATTGACAAAGTTATGATTTTTTTTTCTCCCAAAAACCCTATTTTTTCGCCCTTTGAGCCCATTTTTAACTTTATGAAAAATCTGTCATGCATAAACTTTTGGCCCATTATTTAGAAGTAATATAAACTTTAAACTGATTCGATATCAATTTTCATAAAGTAGTTATGGGGGTTTTTCTGTTTTCACAAAATACCCCCTATTTCGACCCCCTCGGTCTGATTTTGCCCAATAACGAACTTGGCCGATATTTTATCCCCTTTGATTTTACGTATCAGGAGATTTGTGCAGAATTATGGTGGAGATTGGTGCAGATTTATATAAGTTATCGTTTCCATAGAAAAGTGATATATATATATATATATATATATATATATATATATATATATATATATATATATATATATATAGATAGATAGATAGATAGATAGATAGATAAACTTTTTTACTGGTGATAGTTTTGGGGTCTAGGAGTCATGATCGGTGTAGATCTGCAAAAAATTTTCAGAAATTCCAACATTGGTGCGAATGCAATAGGTAGTATTTCATACGAAATCTACCTAAAAATTAAATGCTGCAAAAAGTTTCATAAGCCTAAACTATATTTTGGAATATACCCTTAATTCGTGTAAAAACGAAATGTGTAATTGTATATTTTATTTTTTTCAATTTTTGAAAACAAATTACTTTGAGAATTATAACTATATATATATATATATTCTCTAAACTTTTTAAACAAGATTTTCTTCATAAAAATCACAAAGAAAAAAAAAAACATTATCGAAGTAATAATGCTATAATATAAATACTTAACAATATCTAAAACCACAAAATATATTAACATTTTAAACATTTTAACATTATAATTCTACTTTTAAAAATAAATTATAAAAAATATACTAGACATAAAACACCTTTGTATTCTTAACGTGAACTATTTTTTAAACATGAACATTAAAATAGTTCTAAAATATGCAGAAGTTTTCCATTTGCAAAATTCAAAGGAAATGAATTAGAAAAGAAAGCTTTTCATATATATATCAGAAAATATTTTTTCTTTGCGTCTTTAGAAGGCCTCTCGAGAGCTACTTGGTATATAATGTAATATTTTTGTCGTTGTAACACGTTAAATACGCAACTCGGAAATTTAATAAAATCCTAGACTTTTTTTTATGTTCACTCTATAAATTATAAATATTAAACAAACATGTTTCACAATAAAAAGTTTAATCAAATGGAAAATGGTAGATAAATATATTGATACAAAGAATAAAGTAGAAATTGTCAATATTTAAAGAATAAAAGAGAGACATTCTTTTCAATTAATAGCAACTTCAGAAAGAAATTGAAAAGTCGATGGTGTTGTGAATTCGAACGTTAGAATCTCTATTTTGGTTTACTTTTTTGAGAGATAAGAAATTCTGTAACTTGTTTTCATTGACTTTAAATGTTTCGCTTTCGGACTGATTTTTGATTATTTCGAGTTCGAGTTCGGGATGACGCGGTTTTTCAAATTAAAATCCTGAATAGTTTTATTGAAACAACTATGTATTTAAATACTAATGAGTATATAATTGTCCATTTTTACATAAGATAAAAGACAGAATTCCTATTGGAGAGAAAGTAGTAAAGTACTTTCCCATGTTGTATTAAAATAAGGATTTCTTTATTTCACTTTGGATTTAAGGTGACATGTGTCGCGTTCCGATCGGTTTTTAAGTAGACCAAATTAATTTTTCCGGTTAGGTTCGAGATTCCCTTTTGACTTTAAACAAACTTTTCGGATTCGGGTTGGGTTCGACTGACCCGTTCAAGGCTATAGTTTACGTTTTAATAGCAATTTCTCGTCTAAAATAGTTCATCTAGAAAAACGCCGTGTCTATATCACAATCTTGTCTTTGTATAGGATGTTTATAAAGTCCCGGACCCATTTTGATGTTTAATAACTCATAAAATAATAAAGATAGATTAAAATTAATAACATAAATGGTTAGATAGACTCAAAAAGTTTCATGACCCTTGTCAATGAACTTCCACGTGTGCCCCCTTCGACGCACGGAGAATATCAAGTCGATAGTCAATTTCACGCCAAGTAGCGGAAAGCATGTAGACATCCACAAAGGCTATTGCGGTTGTAATTCTAGCCTAAGTCATCAATGTTCGACACTCTCCTCCTGTAAACGTTGTCCTTTACTAATCCCCAAAGTCCAGCGGTGTTATATCAGGTGATCTGGGTGGCCAAGGAATGGGACCTCCTCGCCCAATCCATCTTCCTGGAAAATGGTCATTCAAAGAAGTATGAACGATGGTACGCCAATAAGGAAGTTTTGATCACCCAGATTAAGTGATATAACGCTATAAATTTAATAAAATCTTAGAACTTTTTTTGATTGTTCTATAAATTATAAATATCAAACAAATTTGCTTCACAAGAAAATGTTTAATCTAATGAAAAATGGTAGATAAATATATTGGTATAAAAATAAAGAAAATTGTCAATATTTAAAGAATAAACAAGAGAAATTCTTTAAATTAATATCAACTTCAGAAAGAAATTGTAAAGTCGACGGTGTTGAGAATTCTACAATCAGAATCTCTATTTTAGCTTACTTTTCTGAGAGATGAGAAATGTTATAACTTCTTTTCATTGCGTTAAAGTTGACTTTAAATGTTATGGTTTCGGACTGATTTTTGATTATTTCGAGTTCAGGTTCGGGTTAACACAATTTTTAAGAAGAAAGCTCTGAATGTTTTAAAATTGAAATAACTATGCATTGAAATATTAATCAGCGGATAAATGTTTATATATACAGAAAAATTCATAGATTTCATATTAGGGTAGAGTACTTTTCCATGATTGTTTTAAAATAGGGATTTTTTTTCATTTTGGATTTGTGTTGACATGGGTTGGGTTCAAGTCGGATTTTAAGTAGACGAAATTTAGTTTAAGTTTTACTAGCAATTTACCGTCCAAAATATCATCTAAAAAATTGTCGTGTATAAAGCATAGACTTATCTTTGAATTACAATATAATAAAATAAAAACATTTCCAAAATACGCTAGATAAATACGTTAGATTTTTCCATTTATAAATTCAAAATTAATGAATTTAACAAGAAACCTTTTCAAATATGTCTCAGAAAATAATTTTTCCTTGAGTCTTCACAAGATCTCTCGAGAGCTACTTGAATATACAATCCTTGGCAAAAAGTTTTCGATCAGTGTTATCAAGTTTATGATTTTTGCATTTCGAAGCATATATTTTGTGATTCATGAGCTTAGGAGCGTTTTACTATATGGTAAATAAAAGAACACGTATTAAAATATAAATGAAAAGTGAATTCAGTATAACAATCATATAATTTATAATTATACTGCATGCGAAAAAGTTTCCTTGTGAGAAAAAAATATCTGATCAAGACGGAAGTTGGAAAATAGTAATCGATCACTGAGGAAACAGGTTTGAAATTTGCATATTGAAGACAGGTAGGAGTGCCTGAGGTAGCGTACAATATCTGAATCCTATTTAAAAGAAGAAATCTTCCAGCTGCGAGATCAAAAACAGCTCTGAAATGCTGGACAATGGCTCGTGTGAATAAACTGTCTAGCGATTTCAAAATACGCATAATTAAATTAAACACGTGTCACACTTGTGACACGTGTTTGGATAAGCTGATGACGAGCTCTATTTTTGAAGCTCAAAACGCGTCCTGTTTATTTTTCTTTTTATGGTGATTTTACAAAGTTTTTTAGCTTATTTATCAATGATAACTGTGTCAATACGAGGACTAAATTTTCACTTCATTTACAGTTTGGAGATGTTTCGTCGGCAAGTTGTGTATTGTGTTACGTACAATAAACTGTGAAGTTTAAATCGACATTTTAGACAGTTTTCTGATTCCTAGCATCGATCAATTGTTGGGGATCAAAATAACTTCTTATTTCAAGATGACAACGCAGCTCTCTATCGCACCAAATCAGTGAAGAAATTTCTACAAAATGTTGGTAATATACCAATTCAAACCATGACTTAGCTGCCCAATAGTCCGGTCTTAAGAGCCCACAATAGTCACAGAAAAAGTACGCAAAAAGACCCGGATGACCATATAAAATCTATGGGAGCGTTCTTTTCTAATATCTCGCTCAAATTTTAATATTTTTGCATGATTTTTTTGCACAAGATAGCTGAGCGCAAGCCACAACCGGGCTAGTTTTTACTTTTTCGATTTTGGTTATATATTTTTTATATTACGATAGTTTCAGTTTCAGAACCGGTTTAAACCGGTTTCGAAAGTTAAAGTAATTTTTTAAAGAAAATCTGAAACAAAAATCGAAAAAGTAAAAACTAGCCCGGTTGTGGATTGCCCTCAGCTATCTTGTGCAAAAAAAGCATGCAAAAATATTAAAATTTGAGCGAGATATTAGAAAAGAACGCTCCCATAGACTTTACATGGTCATCCGGGTCTTTTTAAGTAATTTTTCTGTGACTATTGTGGGCTCTTAATCCCATCGAAAATCTGTGGAATATATTAAAAAGAAAAATCGATTTTCGACGAATTACAGATGCCATAGAACTTTGTAAAGCTACAAGGGATTGCAGGTATGAAGTTGCTCCCAATGCGTGCAAAAATTTTATTGAGTCCATTCCACTAAGAATTTCGGCTGTGATCTGAAATAAGAGTAGATTTTCGAAATATTGATTACAGTGATCGGATAATTTTTTCTTTGGTGTTTAAATTTCAATCACAATTTTTCTGTTTATAAATTGATGTATAATGATTTCTCTTTATTTAATATTGTTGTTCATTAAATATAATACAAATGTATTATAACTAATAATCATTTCATTTTTATGCAGTGAGAATAAATAATCTTTTCTTACAAAAGATGGGAGTTTTGATGTAATGATCAGAAACTTTATGCCAAGGTTTGTATATATATAATGTAATATTTCTGTTGCAACACATTAAATATAACTAGAAAATTTAATAAAATCTTAGACTTTTTTATGTTCGTTCAAAAATTATAACTATAAACAAACTTATCTCACAATAAAAAGTTTAATGAAATCGAAAATGGTAGATAAATATATTGATGTAAAGAATAAAATAGAAACTGTCAATATTTAAAGAAAAATCGAGAGAAATATAAACTAGAGTTCAATTTCATAGACATTTCATTTTAAACTAGAGTTCAGTTTTATTTTCAATTAATAGTTACTTCAGAAAGAAATTGAAAAGTCGACGGTGTTGAGAATTCGAATGTCAGAATCTAAATTTTAGTTTATTTTTCTGAGAGATAAAAAAGTGTATAACTTCTTTTCACTGCGGGAAGGTTGACTTTACTTGTTTCGGTTTCGGTTTTTTGGTTTTTTTCGGGGTCGAGTTCATGTTGACGTGATTTTTTCAAAAGAAAGTCATGAATATTTATGAATTAAAAAAACTATATGTTTGAATATTAAAGAGCATACATTTATTAATTCTTATAGAAAGAAGGTAAATTGATACAGGAGATGTAATTCGAGAATGCATGTTTGCATAATTGTATTAATCTATGGATACATTTTATTTCACTCCAGGTTCGAGTTTGAATATTTCCTGTTCAAGTCGGTTTCGGGTTAAATGTATCAGTCCGGGTTAAATTTTGGCATAACGATTTTTATTTTTCTTATTTATCTATAACGTCTTTTCATGTGGGTCGGGTTAACTTTTAATGCTTCAGTTTCCGGTTCAATCTTGACTTTTTCGAATCGAATTCGGGTTGACGCGATTTTTCTAAAAAACGTCCTGACTATTTTTGAATAAAAAAAGGTATATTATTTGATTGCCTATGTTTTGTTGATTTGTAATGCTGACCCTTTCCTAGATGAACAATTTTGGACGGCAAATTACTAGTGAAGCAAAGTTGAGCCCTGCCCGAAAGAGGTTATACTTGACCCGGATCCAAAATATGGTTTATTTCCATTTATTTCGAGTTTAAATCATAGTCGGTTTCAGATTTCGGGTTGACAAAATCATTTATGTCAGGTTCGATTCGAATTTTATGTTAATTTTAAATAGACTTCTCGATTTCGGGTCTAGTTCATCTTGACTTGTGTAAGATAGAAGTTTACGTTTCCCTTTTAACTTGCGTCCAAAATAGTCATTTACGAAAGTATCTATCTACAGCACAGACTTAAGCTGAAATTACACTATAATAAAATCAAAACATTTTTCAAGTATACGCTATAACTCTTTTCAAGTATAAAATTATATAAAAATTAATTAAAAAAGAATGCTTTTCAAACATATCTAAGAAAATAATTTTTCTTCGCTCATCCGTAATTTCTGTCGACAGATATTTGGTTTATATGATGTAATATTTTTGTCGCTGTTGTACGTTAAATATAACTTGGAAATTTAATAAAACCTTAGACTTTTTTATAGTTTTTTATATTCATTCTATAAATCATAAACATCAAACAAGCTTGTTTTGCAATATAAGTTTTAATCAGATGAAAAATGATAGATAAATGTATTGGAGAAAAAAATAAAGAAAATTGTCAATATTTAAAGAATAAACGATAGAAATTCCTTTCACTGAATAACAACTTCAGAAAGAAATTTAAATGTCGGATGTGTAAAGAATTCAAACGCAAAATCTGTATTCTAGTTTATTTTTATGAGAGATAAGACCTTTTTCTATCTTCTTTTCATTGCCGGAAGATTGACTACAAATATTTCTGTTTCGGACTGACTTTTGATTTTTTGGGGGTCAAGTTTGGATTCACGCGATTTTTCAAATGAAAGTTCTAAATATTTTTGAATTAAACAAAGTATATGTGTGATTGCTTATGTTGGACTGCTTATATTGTAGGTACAGTGCTTTCCTAAATAAATAATTATGGGCGGAAAATTACTCATGAAACATACAGTCCTGTATGGTTTAGGCTATACCCGGGGTGCAACCCGACTCGCTCAAGGTAATAGTTTACGTTTCCCTAGTAATTGATTCCAAAATAGTTTATTTAGGAGAGTATCTGTCTACAGCATAGACATGTGTTGAAATTACCCTATAATAATATCAAACCATTTCTTGAGTACGCAATATTTCTTTCCAAGTATAAAATTCAATAAAAAATGAATTCAAAATGAAAGTTTTCCAAACATATCCCAGAAAATAATTTTTCTTTGCACATTCGTAAATTCTCTCGAGAAAGATACTTGGTTTATATAATGTAATTTCTTTGTCGCTGTTATACGTTAAATGTAATGCGGAAATTTAATAAAATCTTAGACTTTTTCTGGAGTTTTTTATGTTCGTTCTATAAATCATAAATATCAACTAAACTTGTTTTGCAATGAAAGTTTTAATCAAATGAAAAAAGGTAGATAAATATATTGATGAAAAGAATAAAGAAAACAGTCAATATTTAAAGAATAAAAGAGATAAATTCTTTTCAATTAATACACACTTGATAAAGAAATTTCAATGTCGGATATGTAGAGAATTCGAACGCCAGAATTTGTGTTTTAGCTTGCTTTTTCTTAGAGATGAGAAATATGATATCTTCTTTCCCATTGCTGAAAAGTCAGTCTTTAAATTTTTCTACTTCGGACTGACTTTTGCTTTCTAAGGGGTCGACATTGGGTTGACGCGATTTTCCAAACGAAAGTTCTAAATATTTTTGAATTAAAGAAAGTATATGTTTGGTTGCCTATGTGTGTTTGTATAAATATTGACTGTTTTCTTTATTCTTTTCTTCAACATATTTATCTACCTTATTTTTTTTCATTTGATTAAAACTTCTATTGCGAAACAAGTTTGTTTGATGTTTATGATTTATAGAACGAACATAAAAAACTCCAAAAAAAGCCCTAAGATTTTATTAAATTTCCACATTATAGTTAACGTACAACAGCTACAAAGGAATTGCATTATATAAACCAAGTATCTCAAAAGAGAAAATTTATGAATGTGCAAAGAAAAATTATTTTCTGAAATATGTTTTGAAATTTTTCATTTTGAATTCATTTTTTATTGAATTTTATACTTGGAGAGAAATATAGCATACTTTAAAATGTTTTGATTTTATTATAAGATAATTTCAACACATGTTTATATGCTGTCGATAGATTCTTTCCTAAACAAACTATCTTGGAATCAAATTGTTAGAGAAACGTAAAATATTACTTTGAGCGAGTCGGGTTGCACTTTTAATCTGAATCAGAGAAGTCTGTCTAAAGTGAACCCGAACAGAACCTGACAAAAATTATTTTATGTTGTAGCAACAGTGTTTTCCTAAATAAACAATTCTGGACGGCAAATTACTCGTGAAACATATAGTCCATGTACGATTTGTGTTATACTCGGCCTGGAACTGAAATTGAGATTTACTTTTATCTTTACTTCGGGCATGGGTCACAGTCGATTTCTATTCGGATTTTGGGTTGACTAAATTATTTTTGTCAGGTTTGACTCAGGTTCACTTAAGGGTACAGTACTTTTAAAATCGCAAAAAATCATCAGATTGTCAAATTTTTATTTTTAGCATAATAACATGATATGAGCTCTCTGCTATTGAACGCAAAAAGAATTTTTCAATTTCGACTATTTTTACTGGAGTTACAAGCATTTTTTGTCCAATCAGCTGATTCTGCCACCCCCCTTTGTTTACTTTTTTCACCGATTCGCAGTCGTAAAATTTAGCTTAGTTTTCCGTTTTAGCTTACTCAATGTTATTATTTTGCACTGAATACTTATTAATTTTGAGATTTCGTAAAACAATACTTTAACTGCAACTTTTAACTGTTTCTTTTATATTTGTTAACAATGTATCTAGAGGAATTGCTTTTTGTCCCCAATCTTTTTAGAATTAAAATATATATATATATATTTCTCAACAATTATTTCATATATTTAACAAAATTTTTTACAATAAGAGGTATTTATACCATGAATATTTCCAGATAAGTTTAAAAAAATTCATCAGAAAATAAAAAAGTTAGTTTTGAGAAGATTTTTTAAAATTCAGATACTTTACGTCCTTTACATGAATTATTGTCGAAGCCACACATTTGATGTGAATTCATCATAAAAAACATAAAACACTTACATGTAAGCTAGAAATGATATTATATCGTTGTATATAACGGAAACTGCGTTAGTAGGAAAATATTAAGCAATTATAACCATTGTAGTTACTAAAATCTGTTTTCTCAGAATGAATATTTTCGTCGTTTTCATGATTTCAAAATGTTCCATGTGAAATTCTTTATGACCAATTTTTCTAATTTTTTTAATGCTTTCATATATGTGTTAACAAATGTTACTAGAGATAAACTTGTTTAGACGCATTTAAATTTTTAAAATTTCAGTTATATGGAATTTTTAATGATTTTTTAACGAAAAATACAAAAAAATTAAGTTAAAATCATTTTTTTAATGTTTTACACGTAATATGCTAAAAATGCTTAGTAACATTTATTTGTATGTATGAAAGGGTTATTATGGAAAATTTTTGAACAAGTATGTGAAAACTGGTTGCGCATGGAGCATTTTGAAATATTACCATTTTTCGTTAATAAAAAAAATCTATATGTCAAAAACTATTGAATATATTTTTTAAAAAAATTGTGAAATAAGAGATATATATAATATGACTATTTCCAGAAATTTTTAAAAAAATTCATTGAAAATTAAAAAAAAATTGTTTTGAGAGTCAACTGTACCCTTAACAGACTTCTTGGATTTGGTTCCGGTACAACACGACTCGTACAAAGTACAGTAAAACCTCCATAACGGACACTCCCGAATAGCGGACACCTCTATTTAACGGACAGTTTTCCAATCCCCACTCCCAAAACCTAAATTTTTGTATGTTTAACCTCTGAATAACGGACATTGCGAATAGCGGACACTTTATTCGGCGATAAAGGATGAAAAAGTATGTTTTAAAGAGATAAAAAAAAAAAATGGAAAAACAAGCAAAAAGGCCTCTGAATTTATCAGGACAACGTGTCACAAATTTTGTAATCATAGATAAATCTAGATAAAGAGCTGGGGAAAATCTCCCCTTCCCCCACGTTCAGTGCTAAATTCAGGGTGTTGCCCGGGAGGAATATCTCCCAGAGCATTGAAATGTCACCAAAGAATATTATGAGATTTTATGCTTTTAAAGGTCAAAAAGTGCAATCCTTCCCTTCCTGCCCGGAACTTTACAATGTCCAGTAACGTCACATAGAAAAATAAATTACATGTAATCGCAAGCAAAAGTAAACTTTTGTAATCGATTATTTCAGGAGAATATAATAAACAGTGGATAAAAGTGTGCACAAATTTATTTCAATTTTATTGATTAAAATATATTTTAAATTTCTGATTAATTATATAATAGAGGTTTTAGGACATATAAAAGTAAATTAATGAAACATAAAGCATTTCTTAGCACTTTTTGAATCTCTGAGGTTTTCCCAATAGCGGACCTCTCCGAATAGCGGACAATTTCTGCGTTCCCGAGGTGTCCGTTATTTAGAGGTTTTACTGTAATAGTTTACGTTTCCTTAATAATTTGCATCCAAAGCAGTGCATTTAGCAAAATATCTATCTACATAGACTTGTGTTTTGAAATTACACCGTAATAAAATCAAAATATTTCTAAAATGCTTTATACCTCTTTCCAAATATGAAATTCAATAAAAATGAATTCAAAAAGAAAGATTTTCAATTATATCCCAGAAAATATTTTTTCTTTGCACATATGAAAGTTCTCTCGAGAGATGACTTTGTTTGTATAACATAATATCTTTGTCGCTGTTGTGCATTAAATAGAAATAAGGAATTTAATAAAATCTTAGGCTTTTTTAGAGTATTTTTTTATGTTCGTTTTATAAATCATAAACATCAAACAAACTTGTTTCGCAATAAAAGTTTTAATTTTCATTTTTAGTTAAAAAATGAAAAATGTTAGATGAATATATTGGAGAAAAGAATATTGTCAGTATTTAAAGAATAACGAGATAAATTCTTTTCATTTAATAGCAACTTTAGAAAGAAATTTAAATTCGGATATGTAGAGAATTACGAACGTCAGAATTTGTGTTCTAGCTTGCTTTTTCTGAAAGATAAAAAATTCTATATCATTTGTTTACTGCGGGAAGCTTGACTTCTGTTTTGGACTGACTTTTAATTTTTTTGGGTCAAGTTTGAGTTGACGCGATTTTTCGGGCCTCCGTGGCTAAGTGGTTAAGACATCACGCCGCTGATCGTGAGGTTGTGGGTTCGAATCCCACTGGCTCCATTGCACACACTCTTTGTGCGGAGCTCCTGGTTGTACTTCTCTTGTGTTGTAATATTTCCTTGTGTGCTATCTCGTCCCTGTATATTGACGATGGCTTATAAGCAGGCTTCATGTCGAGCACACAAGTCAGATGTATGTTATTCAATAAAACAACGCGATTTTTCTAATGAAAATTCTAAACATTTTTGAATTAAACAAAGTATATGTTTGATTGCTTATGTTTGAATGCTTGCTTATGTTGTAGATACAGCGCTATCCTAAATGAATAATTCTGGGCGGCAAATTATATATGAAACATACTGTCCTGTACGTTTTGGGTTATACCCGACCCAGACCCCAAATAGAGATTTATTTTCCTTTATTTCGGACTTGGGTCATAGTCGGTTTCGGTTTTTATTTTGAGTTGACGAAATAATTTTTCTCCGGTTCGGTTCGGGTTCACTTTAGACAGACTTCTCTGATTCGGATTGGGTGCAACCCGACTCGCTCAAGGTAATAGTTTACGTTATTCTAGTAATTTGATTCCAAAATAGTTTATTTAGGAAAATATTTATCTACTGCTTATAAATGTGTTGAAATTACCCTATAATAAAATCAAAACATTTCTAAAGTACATTATATTTCTTTCCAAGTATAAAATTCAATAAAAATGAATTCAAAATGAAAGATTTCCAAACATATCTCAGAAAATAATATTTCTTTGCACATTCGTAAATTCTCGAGAGAGAGATACTTGGTTTATATAATGTCATTTCTTTGTCGCTATTGTACGTTAAATATACTGTATTTTCGGGTGTATAGTCCGCGGCTTATACAAGAAAAAAACCTCCCAAAAAGCCGCTGCGGGTTATACAAAGATTTTTTTTTTTTTTTAATTGGAAATCGTGATAATTTTTCTACAGTTTTTAAACCTTAAAAAATTTGAAAAACATCGAAATTTGTAAATTTTTTTCGCTATGCCTTGAAATTTAGAGAGTTCTCCCATGTTTGTAAAGGCTTTTTTTTAATGCTTAAATACAGTTATTTCTGGATTTGGAAGAACTGTCGCAACTATCGCCAAGTATTGCACTGATAGATGTATAATAGCCATTGTGTTTGTAGAGTACAAAATTCAAAATCCAGAATCCTTCCAATCTCGACAATTCTGAATTTAAGATCATTTTTAGTTTATTTTTCAAAAAATAATCTACCGACCCTGTTGCAAAGAACAAAAAAAAGTGCGTGATTTATATCATTTCTGAACGATTCAGAGCAGTCGTTCTTTATCGAAACGATTCCGAGGAATCGTTCCTTTACAGAATCGTTTCATTTCGGAAGGAGTTCAAGGAATCGAACTTTTCCGGAGTCGTTTCATTTTAGATAGAGGCCGAGGAATTTTTCCTTTTCGGAGTTGGTACCTTACCCTGTTGCAAAGAATAAAAAAAAGTGCGTGATTTATGTCATTTCAGAACGATTCCGAGCAGTCAGTCTTTTTCGAAACGATTCCAAGGAATCGTTCCTTTACAGAGTCGTTTCATTTCGGAAGGAGTTCAAGGAATCGAACTTTTCCGGAGTCGTTTCATTTCAGATAGAGTCCGAGGAATCGTTCCTTATCGGAGTTGGTGCATTTCGGATCGATTCCGAGGATTCGATCCTTTTGGGAACCAATGACCTAAGATACGTATACATTTTATGTCCCAAATTTTGAATTTATCACCGTTTTTTTTTTTAATTTTCGGAAAAATTTTAAAAAATATCACGCTTTTTTGAAAAAAAAAAAAAATGCGGGCAAACGCCGCATCGTTTCAATTTTATCTTAAAACACGTAAACGCCGCGGCGTTTCTTCCGAAAATTACGTACTGATAATCTTAATTTTTTAGCCCAGTTACTGTAGATATTATGCATCACGAAAAAATTTTGTAAATTTGTTAAAAATTATGACTAATGGCTTCTAATTTCGAACCCTGGTCGAAATATACGTTCGTAAATGGTGTATAGCCCGCGGACTGTACACCGATGCATCTCTGCGGGTTATACACGAACTTTTTTTACTGCACTGCTCGATTTAGGAGTGCGGGCTATACACCCGAAAATACGGTAATGCGGAAATTTAATAAAATCTTAGACTTTTTCTGGAGGATTTTTATGTCGTTCTATAAATCATAAACATCAAACAAACTTGTTTTGCAATGAAAGTTTTAATCAAATGAAAAAAGGTAGATAGATATATTGATGAAAATAATAAAGAAAACATTCAATGTTTAAAAAATAAACGAGAGAAATTCTTTTCAATTAATACCAACATGATAAAGAAATTCAGTGTCGGATTTATAGAGAAACGTCAGAGTCTGTGTTTTAGCTTGCTTTTTCTCAGAGTTAAGAAATGTTATATATTCTTTTGCACTGTGGGAAAATAAGACTTTAATTTTTTTCTGCTTCGGACTGATTTTTGATTCTTTAGGGGGTTGAGTTTGGGTTGACGCGAATTTTCAATGGAAAGTTCTAAATATTTTTGAATTAAAGAAAGTGTATGTTTGGTTGCCTTTGTTTGTTTGTTTATGCTGCAGATACAGCGCTTTCCTAAATAAACAATTCTGGACGGAAAATTTTTCGTGAAACATACAGTCCTGTACGCTTTGGGTTATACTCGGCCCGGACACGGAATAGAGATTTATTTTTACCTTTACTTCGGGCATGGGTCACAGTCGGTTTCTATTCGAATTTTTGATTGACGAAATTAGTTTTGTCAGGTTCATCTCTGGTTCACTCTAAATAGACGTCTCGGATTTCGGGTACAACACGACTCGCGGAAGGTAATAGTTCACGTTCCTTTAATAATATTCATCCAAAGTAGTCTATTTAGCAAAATATCTATCTATATACAGTGTAAAAAATTTGAGCCTTTTCCTGCATCGTCACTCCTCCGCTTTTATAGAATAGCTCTTTTTTGACTCATGAGAATGCTCCATAATAGGCTTAAGTAATCGTTTTCCATAAGAGCGGTGGAGTGACGATGCAGCAAAAGGGTCAAATTTTTTACAGTGTAAACTTGTGAGTTGAAATTACACTGTAATAAAATCAAAACATTTCTAAAATGCGTTATACCTCTTTCCAAATATAAAATTCAATAAAAATGAATTCAAAAAGAAAGATTTTCAATTATATCTCAGAAAATAGTTTTTCTTTGCACATACGAAAGTTTTCTCGAGAGATAACTTGGTTTGTATAACATAATATCTTTGTCGCTGTTGTACATTAAATATAACTAGGAAATTTAATAAAATCTTAGATTTTTTAGAGTTTTTATGTTCTTTTTATAAATCATAAACATCAAACAAACTTGTTTCGTAATAGAAGTTTTAATCAGATGAAAAATGTTAGATGAATATATTTGTGAAAAAGAATAAAGAAAACTGTCAGTATTTAAAGAATAAAAGAGATAAATTCTTTTAAGTTAATAGCAACTTCTGAGAGAAATTTAAAAATCGGATATGTAGAGTGTTGAAACGTCGGAATCTGTGTTCTAGCTTGCTTTTTCTGAGAAATAAGAAATCTTGTGTCTTTTTTTCATTGCTAGAAGATTGACTTTACATGCTTTTGTTTCTATATGATTTTTTATTCTCTCGGGGGTAAATTCTGGTTGAAGTGATTTTCCAAACGAAATGAAATTTGAATTAATTTTGAAAAAAAAATATTTTTTAATTAACAAAGTTTATGTTTGATTGCCTATACGTTTGACTGCATATGTTGTACATACAGCGCTTTCCTGAATAATTTTCCAAAATTTTGGTCGGCAAATTATTCGTGAAACATAGTCCTGTACGGTTTGTATTATACCTGACAGGGACACGAAATGAAGATTTATTTACTTTTAATTCGATCTTGGGCAATAGCCGGTTTCGGTTCTGGTTTTGGATTTATGAAATTATTTTTGTCAGGTGTGATTTGGGTTCATTCTAAACAGACTTTTCGGATTCGGGACGCGTACATCCGGACTCGTGTGGCGCTATTAATTTACGTTTCACTATACTAATTTGCCGTCAAGAATAGTTCATTTAGGAAAGCTTTTTGCTCTATCGTCACTCCCCCGCTTTTATTGAATATCTCTTTTTTGACTCATAAGAATGCTCCATAATAGGCTGAAGTAATCGTTTTCTATAAGAGCGGTGGAGTGACGATGCAGCAAAAGGGTCAATTTTTTTACAGTGTAAACTTGTGTGTTGAAATTACACTGTAATAAAATCAAACATGTGTTGGCAACATAGACTTGTGTTGGAATATTTGGTATAGATAATGTAATATTTTTGAGGCTTTAATAAGTTAAATATAACTTGTAAATTTAGTAAAATCTTATGTTCGTTCTATAAATTATAACTATTAAACTTGTTTCTCTGTAAAAAGATAAATGGTGTAAAGAATATTGTAGAAACTGCCTATATTTAAAGAATAAAAGAAAGAAGTTCTTTTCACTTGATAGCAGCTTTAGAAAAAAGTTTAGAAGTCGAAGGTGTTGAGAACTGGAATGTCAGTATCTGGATTTTATAATTTTTTTGCTTAATATTTGAAATTTTATATTCATTGTAGGTCGCATTGACTTTACGTTTTTCGATTTCGAGTTGATTTTTAATTCTTTCGTCTCGCTTTCGGGTTTATCTTCATTTTTCAAAGGTAAATTTCCAGGAAATATTCAATAGAAAGAACTACATACTTGAATATTAATGTCTATATGCATTCAACTCTATAAAAAAAAGGATAAAATTTATATCACAGATATAACACATATCACAGATAGTAGCTGTTCCGTTCATCTCCCGTCTGTTTGCCCGCATATACAACCGAATCGCTTGAAATTTACAATATATAATTACTGCTTAATTTTGTCGAGTCATTTCAAATTTTATGAAAATCGGATGCATAGTTTAATTGCAGGGACAATCAAAAGTACTTCTTTACATTACAACCACTGGGAAAAAATACTTTCTAGTGCATTGTAATGGTATTACACTCTTTCGAAGATACTACAATTGATATGCATCTATGAAGTATATACTAAACTATACATTTTGCACAGTCTGTGCTGCAAAGCATACTTTTTATTAATATATAGAGCCACACAAAAGTATTCGGTTATTAATGATATACACCGTTAAAAATTTTGCTCTAGTTTGAACCAAATTTTGGTGCTCAGTAGCTGCCACCATAAGAGGTGAAATCTCGTACCAAAATTTGGAGCTTCTTATTTCAATCTCGTTCCAACTATTGGAACCATGCTTCAACAGGAGCTCTATATGTTGGTTCAAGATTGAGCACCAAAATATTGTTCAAACTAGGACATGACTTTTAACAGTGTAGGGAGAATCATTGTTTGGGGTGTGTTTTAATTACATTAAACTATTTCACATTTTATGATATTTATATACGTTAATACGTTGCTGAGGTTTACTAGAAGTTAACTACTGCAGAATAGAAGGCATTTTGTATTTACAGGGACCCACAAAAGATTTCAGATACTGTATTGTACCCGAAGAACTGTATATTTTAAACACTTCGTTATAATACGAACGCACCTTATTTGCTACGTCTGACGTGCAATTTCCGTGTTGTTATCAGTGCGGTTCGGATAGAATGTAAATATTTTCGATTTTGAGTAAATTTTTTTCATTCTTTTGGGTCAAATTAGGTTGATTTAAGTTTTCAATAAAAATTCTTGAATATTTTTCAGTTGAAAAACTACATATATTAGGATATTAATGTCTATATATATATATTCGTTTTTATACAACAAAGATATATTTCGTTAAGAGTCATAATTGTAGACTACTTTTCCATAATTGACTCATTTGGATTCCGGTTTAAATGTTTCAATTTAGCTTTGAAACTTTTGGGGTTTCGTTCGTGTTTAGTGTTGACTTAATTATTTTTGGCTGATTTGGGTCAGGTTTCGTGTTGACTTTAAGTAGATTTTAGTAGAAGGTCTGGATCAAGTACAATCTGACCCGTTCAAAGCTTCATTTTACGACTCACTTGTTATTAGATAAGTACACAATTAATTGTCAAAAAATTTTCTTTTAGAAAAGCGTTCTACGTACTGCATAGACTTTTTTTTTTAATTACAACATAATAAAGTCAAAATAAATCTAAAATATGTACCATTTACACAATTTTTCCATTTGTAAAATTCAGTAGAAATGAATTATCAACAAGAGAGTTTTCCCAATATATTTTAAAAAATACATTTTCTTGGAGGCTTTCGAAGTTTTCTCGAGAGATTCTTAACAATATAATGAAACCCATCAGCATATGCGCCCCCTTCCATTAAGTTACCACACATGTGAGATAAATCTCATTCCAATTTGTCTACCATTATAATTTTGGGTACATGCGGTTAAAAAAACAAATCTATTTTTCTCTATTGTAAAACACATCAACACTTCTTCTTTTAAGGAAGCAAATAATGCTTTTCGTTATTTGTTTTACATTTTAAACTATTAATTATTCCTCAAAATTGATATTAATTACATTTAACATCCTTTCATCAATATATACAAGTAGCTTTTATGTTAGTATTTCATTAAAATTAGTTTAGTGCGTGTTATTCTGGAAGAAATGAAAGTGCTAAAATAAATGTCTGTACATGCGCGGGATTATTTAATCACAAAAAGTTTATTTCTTCCCTCCGAGCTAACAAAGAAAAAACATTGGTATATCCACACCTTCTTGTTTGAGATTTCGGGTTCGTGTTCAAATATGATGGAATCGGGTCATGTTTTGGAACTATGAAATTATTCTTGTTGGGTTCGGTTTGGCTTTAAGCAGACTTTCCCAGTATAGCTGGATCCTTGCAGAGCTTTCCTTAACTTTTACTAGTAATTTGTATATAAAATAGTTCACCAATTAAGAAAGCGCTCTACCTGCGGCATAGATTATAGGCTTGTCGTTGAACTACAACATTTTTTTTCTCTATTTGCCTTTAATTTAATTACTACAATTAATACGAATTCGATTATTTCACTTGAGGGGAAAAATTGCCCAAACCGGGATTCAAACCCAGAACCTTTGACTTACACTGTCACTGCGTGACCATTTGAGCTACTTGGGTTGAGAGGCGTACAGCGGCCCGTAAATATATCGGACATATCTTGCTCAGGTAACTGTATTGTTACTAACATCTGGTTTGCCAAGTAAAATAGACAGCTCCACAGAATAAATCACGGATAATGGGCTCGTTTTAAACGAGGGATACGTAGGTACACTTTTAAAAGTCTATTTTTCTTTAAGCTCGTTCTACTGATTGATAAATTTATCAATTGAATTCAGTTTTCCCAACTGAGAGAAAAAATGCCCAACCGTGGATTCCAAAAAGTCGAAGGTTTTGTAATACCATTATTTGTAAACAAAAAATTACAGTTTAAAGTTAGTGGCGTTCAAAAGGTTATAGTAACGAAGTAAGCAAAATCTCTTTACGTTGGACAAAACTGTCTACACTATTGAAGAAAGAAGCTCTTCAAAAAGTAATAAACAAAATGTAAAAGAAAAAATGTGTAGTTAAAAATGCATAAAAAAAGAAAAATAATGAGCGAAAATTATTGCTTTATTATATTTTTAAGAAGTAAAAACTATTCACATAAAGTTATTGAATTTTCTAAAATTTATTTTTTGTAGGGTTAAATGTAGCTATGTAAATATAGAAAGACATTCTAGAGATATACACTGTATGCATGAATATATATATATATATATATATATATACATATATATATATTTAAAGAATAAGAAACAGAAACAACTAAGTAACAGTTACTGTTACTTTAATTAAATAGTTCACAGCTTTAATATTTGTATTTGAATAAGGTATAAATGCACGAAATATTTTAATATGTCTTTTTTATGATAGCTTTAATTCATACACAATCGTTAAAACCGATTGTTATAGATGTAATTATGTGTTTAAAAAGAAATAAAATATAAACAAAATACTATTGTGATTTACAAAAAAATATATAAATTTTACGCGAAAACGTGATATTAAAAAAAAAAAAAAATCAAATATATTTATGCTAGTATATCCTTTAAAATGTTTTTCAAAAATTGCAATTTTAAATCCTATATTTATATTTAAACTAATTATTTCTCCAAAAAATATGTTTATAATACACATAAAAACACCTTTAAATTCTCAACTTGAACTACTTTTTAAAAATGAATATCAAAATATTTCTAAAACATACAGTTTTCATCTGTAAAATTAAAAGCAAATGTTTCTAAAAAAAAAAAAAAAAAAAAAAAAAAAAAAAAAAAAAAAAAGCTTTTTAAACATATTCTCAGAAAATAATTTTCTCGGCACCTATGCAAGGGCACTCGAGATATTTAGAATATGTAATGTAATATTTTTGTTATTAACACGCTTTAAATATAACTCGACATTTTCATACATTCTTACATTTTTTTCTTTAATTTTTTTCTCAACATCTTTCTATTGTAATTTTGTATAAATTATATATTTCAAGTAAACTAGTTTTGCAATAGAAAGTTTAATCAAATAAAAGATGGTAAATAAATACGTTGGTGTAATCAGATAAAGTGCAATGTCAATATTTATTAATGAGTAGGTCGAAGCGATTTTTTAAAACAAATAATAACTTTAGAAAAAAATTTAAGAAACGAAGGCTTCGACAGTCAGAATGTCAAAAATCTGGATTACGGTTCATTTTTTCTAGAAGCACAAATAATTTAAAAAAACTAATAAAAGAGTAATATTTCGGGTTCAAGTTCAAATGAGACGGGATCTATCAGGGTGTGTTTTTGATCGACGAAATTATTCTTGTTGTGTTTGGTTTGGCTTTAATCAAGTTTCCCGGGTACAACTAGACCTGTGAAGGGCTTTTGTTAAGTTTTACTCATAAATTGTTTAGAAAATAGTTCATCTAATAGGAAAACATCTACCTAGTGTATATTGTCTTGTCGTTGAACTAAAACATTTTTTCTATTTGCCTATAATTTAACTAGTACAGCTAATATGAAATCAAATTTTTCCAGTGAGATAAAAATGCCCAAAGCGGGCATTGCCCAATGCCCAGAACGCTTGATTTACACTGTTCATTGCGCTACCGTTGTTGATATTTGTGGGGCTGTGAACCGTACAGTGGCTGGACAGAACAACTCACAGGTAATGAGGTTCCTTTTAAATGAGGAGTACATAAGTACATTATTACTTTAAAACTCATTCTATTGATTGGCAAAGCCGTGCAAAGCGGGGAACGAAGGTGGCAATCGCCCCGGTGCGGAAATTGAGAGGCGCCAAATTTGGAATCCAAAAGGGATTGCATTGTACTGTTTCATATATTTTTTTTTCATAAGTGTTTTCCAGATCCCCTTTGCCAATGCAATATTTTTTTATGTTATTTAGTTGTTAAAATTGATCCTTTTAAAG
This sequence comes from Maratus speculifer, assembly GCA_964019185.1. Lineage (NCBI taxonomy): Eukaryota > Metazoa > Arthropoda > Arachnida > Araneae > Salticidae > Maratus > Maratus speculifer. Next base: position 275,074,903 of record OZ025296.1, on the reverse strand, counting down.
TTTCAAAATAAACGCCAAACATGTATTATGTAGAATTTATTTGTGTTTTTACACTTTTCAAATCTGTGACATTTCTCAGAAAGAGAAATGTATTAGGGGGTTGGGGGGGGGGGACGCCAAATTAAATTTTCGCTAAGGCGCAATTTTCTCTCCGCACGCCGCTGCTGATTGGTAAAGTTATTATACGAATTCAATTTTACCAACTGAGCGAAAAAATTCCCAACCGCGGATTCGAATCCAGAAGGTTGAAAGTTTTGTAACGCCACATTTTGTAAAGCAAAAATTACAGTTAAAAGTTAGTGGTATTCAAAAGCTGTCAGTAACGAATTAAACAAACTCTTCTTGCCCGAGCGGCGCGGCGTTGGGACAAAACTGTCTAATGTATTAAAGAAAGATGCTCTTCCAAAAAATAATTAACCAACTGTAAAATAATGGAAGTATAATTAAAAATACCTCAAAAAAGAAAATATAGCGCGAAAAGTATTGCTTTATTATGTTTTTAAAAGGTGAAAGATTATTCATATAATGGTACTGAATTTTTTTGATTTATTTTTCGTAGTGAACGTAGTTATGTAAATATAGAAAGATATTTTAGAGAGATATATTATATGCGTGAATATATACATATTAGTATTCTTTAATTAATTTTGATTTTATGTGTGTTGGTAGTCCCAAATTCGTACACTTTTGCTTTCTCATGGCAAATACGAAGATGAAACCACAAACTCCATTTATAGATCCAAAGTATTTGGGACATGAAGATTCTGCTTTGGTTCTACAAATTCCATTTGTATTCATATTATTCTTTTTCCTTCCATATTCAATGTGATATAAGTTATTAAATTCAATAGTTAATTTCAAATGGTTAATATTGTTTGCTAATAATGGTCTTATATATATATAATCGCATAAAAAATAAAAACACCTAAGTTAAAATTAAAGTTATGTTCATTTATCAGTTCACAGTTTTAATATTTGTATTTTAACAAGGTATAAATACACGAAATATTTGAATGCATCTGAAAATCTATTATTTTTATGATAGCTTTAATTCATGTACAATTTTAAAAAACGGTTGTTACAAATGTAATAGGTATTAAAAAAAGAAAGAAAAGTAAGCAAAATACTATTGAGATTTAAAAAACATTCTAAATTTTAAGCGAAATTAATCTCTATAAAAAAATTCGAACCTATTCATGTTAATATTGTTACACTATACAGCCCTTAAAATGATTTTCAAAAATTGCAATTTAAAGTCATATATTTATATTAAAAAACATTATTTCTTAAAAAATATGTTTATCATACACATAAAAACACCTTTGAATCCTTAACTTGAACTATTTTTTTAAATGAATATCAAAATAATTTTAAAACATACAGTTTCTATCCGTAAAATTAAAAGTAATTGTATTAAAAAAAAAAAAAAAAAAAAAAAAAAAAAAAAAGCTGCTTTTTTAAACATATTTCTGAAAATAATTTTTCTTTGCGCCTATGCAAGGGCACTCAAGATTTGTATTTATATTATTGATTTGTATTATTTAGAATATGTATTATTTAGAATATGTAATGTAATATTTTTGTTATTATCACACGTTAAATACAACTCGACATTTTAATACATTCTTAGGCTTTCTTTTTTAAAAATTTTCTCAGCATCTTTTTCTTCTATTTTTGTATAAATTATGTATTTCAAATAAACTAATTTTACATCAGAAAGTTTAATCAAAAGAAATATGATAAATAAATACGTTGGCATAATAGGATAAAATGGAATGTCAATATTTATTTAAAAAGTAAGTCGGGGCGATTTTTTAAAGTTAATAATTTTAGAAAAAATTAAGAAACGAAAACTCCGACAGTCCGAATGTCAAAAATGTGGATTGCGGTTCATTTTTTTTCTAAAAGTATAACTTAAAAAAAAAAAAAAACTAATGAAGGAAATTGACTTTATAAAATAATATCAATAATAAAAGTAATATAAAAGAATATAAAATATAAAATAAAGGTATCTTACTTAATTACAATATTCTACTAAGTTAAATCAAACGAAATTTAAATTTTAAGCAAACTTAAGATTTTGTTTATCATTTTTTTAATAGTCATTAAATGTTAACTTTTATTCATAAAAGAATTTCTCTGTTTCTTTTTGTAACTATTAAAACTATGTGTTGTATTTATCGTCAGTAGCTTTTGTCCTTTGTTCAAACTGGTCAAACTAGACTAAGTTTTGTAACATCACTTTTTGAGAAGCAAAAATTACCGTTAAAAATTAATGGTAATCAAAAGGTTCTTATAACGAAGTAAGCAAACTCTTCTTGCAAAACTGTCAAAAGTATCAAAGAAATAATCAACCAACTGTAAATAAAAAAAAAATTAGTATAATTAAAAATACACGAAGAAATAAAAATATCGTTCGAAAATTAGTGCTTTATTATATTTTTAAGAGGTGAAAATTTATTCACATAATGTTATTGGTTTTTAAAAAAAATTATTTACTGTAGTAATTGTAGTCATGTAAATCTAGACATTCTAGAGATATACATTAGATGCATATAATAGAATAAAAAATTTAAATAGGTAAGTTAAAATTACAGTTACATTAATTCAATAATCCACAGCTTTAGAATTTCCATTTGAACAAAGTACATATGCGCGAAATATTTTACATATAAAAATCTACTTTTTTATAATAGCTTTAATTCATATACAGTTGTTAAAAAAGGTTCTTGCAGGTGTAATTATGTGTTAAAAAGTAATAAAAGAAGTAAAATGTTATAGTGATTCACAAAAAATTCTAAATTTTAAGCGAAAACATTTTCTTAAAAAAAGTCCCGAATATTTTTATATTAGTATTGTTATACTATACAGCTATTAAAATGTTTTTCAAAAAATTGCAATTTAAAATCATATAATTTATATTTAAAAAAATATATTTCTCTAAAAATATGTTTATCATACACATAAAAACATCTTTAAATCCTCAACTTGAACTGTATTTTAAAAAATAAATATCAAAATTATTCTAAAAAATATATTTTTCTTCTGTAAAATTAAATGAATTTAAAAAGAAAGCTTTTGAAACGTATCTCAAAAAATAATTTTTCTTTGCGCCTTAGCAAGGGTACTCGAGATATTTAGAATATGTAATGTAATATTTTTGTTGTTATCACGCGTTAAATACAACTCGACATTTTAATACATTCTTAGCCCTTTTTTTTTTTTTTTTTTTTTTTTTACATTTTTTCTCAACATTTTTTTCTTTTAATTTTGTATGAATTCTGTATTTCAAATAAACTAGTTTTGCAATAGAAAGTTTAATCAGAAGAAAGATGATAAATAAATACGTTAGTCTAATCGGATACAGTGGAATGTTAATATTTATTTAAAAAGTAAGTCGAAGCGATTTTCTTAAGTTAATAATTATAGAAAAAAGAAAGAAAGAAAGAAAGAAAAAGAAACGAAGGATCCGACCGTCTAACCGTCTAAAAATCTGGATTGCGATTCATTTTTTCAAGAAACATAATTTTTTTCAAGAAACACAATTCAATAAAAAGAAACTAATGAAGAAAATTAACTTTATATAATAACATTAATAATAAAAAATAATATAAATGATATAAATAATGTGATAAAATCAAGATATCTTACTTAATTACAATATTGTATCAAGTGAAATCAAATGAAGTTTTAATTTTAACCGCTTCTCTGTTTTGCGAATCATGATTTACAAGTAACACGTACGGGCCTCGATACTCGAATCACAATTCATTATTCTCTCCAGTAAACTTATATTGTAAATTTTACATTATTTAATCCGAGCACTTTTCTGATTTAATTAGGCAAAAATTTCTGTTTTGAAAAACCAGTGATAAAAGATTAAAAATTCTGCAAAAGACATGAAAACATATAGACATTATTTGGAAGTCTTTTTTTTTTTTTTTTTTTTTTTTTTTTCAAAAATATCGATCACACTACAATTGCTCAGACACAAAAATAAACACATTTCGGAACGTTTTTTGTCCCGAAATTTACAACACATTAATATGTGTGCATTTTTTATTTTGTGATTGTGTTCAAAAGTGTTGCTCTTTAGAAATGTGTTCTTAATATGCTACAAAATACTACTATCTAGAAATGTGTTCCAAAAATAGTGTTGTTAATTGTGTTGATGTTGAAATAGTGCTGTAAATAGTGTTGATGAAAATAGTTTCTTAAAATAGTGTTCTACTGTGGAACACTTTGTCCCCAGATTAATAACACATTGTAAACACCACACAATTGAGAACACTATCAACAATTTTAACACTATTTCGAAAACACATTTTCTCATTTTGTAATTTTAACAACAATTTCTTGCACAGTATTTTTATTTTGTACAAGACATTCGCAAAATATTCACAACACAATCGAAAACGAATTGCAAATTGCGAAACGAAAATGCAAAAGTGTTTCATGCTTTTGCAATACAGTTAAGTGATTAAACAAACTTCAGATTTGGCTTATCATTTTTTGAAATAGTCATTAAATGTTAACTTTTATTCATAAGAGAATTTCTCTGGTTCTTTTTTTTTTTTTTTTTTTTTTTTTTGTTTTTCATTAATATAACTATTAAAAAAATTCTGTTGTTTTTATTGTCAATAGCTTTTTTCCATCGTTTGAACTGGCGAAACTAGATTAAGTTTTGGACTGTTTCTTCGAAAATAATATGAAAGTATCTAATGCTTCGAAAATAATACGCAATGGAAAAATTTCTTATCAGTAAAGAACTTTTTCTATGTCATGGGATAATTATGAATAGATAATGTGCATGTGACGTCACGCACCCTAAAAAGGATGTACTTCTCAACTTGTTTTTGGCAAAAATAATAATTCTTGGAGAGTTAGTAATACATAACGTATTATTTCCTGCGTATAATAAAAAACAAATGAAATTTATTATATCGACGTGAAAATTACATTTAGTTTAGAATTTTCTAATGCAGTTTAATTGGAATTTTTGCAAACAGCAAGTTGAGTTGTCTCGAAAAAAGCCACTTAGTTTACAAACATGCACATTATTTATAACATTAATATTAAAATATGATAGTTCTAAAAGATGCTAAAGTTTCCATTTGAAAATTTAACAGGAAGAGTATTTTAAAATAAAGCTTTTCCAGCATATCTATCCAGCATATTCTTTGTGTCTACGAAAAATCTCTCACGAGATACTCGAGTTATGTAATGTAATATCTGTGTTCCTATAATGTATAAATGCAACTCGAATTTTTAATACATTCTTGCACTCTTTTTTAAGGCTTTTTTTATTATTGTGGTATAAATTAAATGTATCAAATAAACTCGTTTTATAGTGAAGAGTTTAATTAAATGAAAGATAATAAATAAGAATATTAAAGAAATGGGCAATGTAAAATTATCAAATTTTTTTAAAAGTATGAACAAGAACTTTTATTACTTAATTTATAATAATTTTAGACGATTTATACATAGTATTCGAGGCGGGTTGTTGAAAATCTTGATTGGAGCTCACTAGAAGAAAAACCGAATGTGTAGATGGTAAATATTTTAGAAATTAAAAAAAGGTATTAGTAAAAAATAATTAACTAAATGATTAAAAAATACATTTAAAAAAATACAGCAAATAAAAAAAAATACAAGGACATCACAAGGATTCAGATTGATATAGCAAACCATGGTCGGAAACGTTGTCCTGGTGCGATAGTGACGAAGAAAACCCACATAAAAGACAGGACACGAATAAAGAAAGAAAACATCTTTATTATTATTAGTACAACAAAAAACTAAGAAAAAAGAACATTAAAGAGATAATGATCATTATCAAAGTAGCTGTCCAAAATTATGACCCTTTCCGTGATGCATGGAGGTGTATCTCTAATGCATGGAAGATCTAATGTTCTCTAGAAAATACCGCGAATGTCCCGAACTTCCCCAGAAGCTGCCACGATGCGTGCAACAAATTCCTCAGAACTTTCCAACGTTGTCTTGGTATTTTCGCAGCACTAAGAATAATAAACATGTTTTCTTTCTCTGTTTGTGTCCTTTCTTTCTTGTGTTTTATGTTATCACTACCGTGCCAGGAAAGCATTTCCAACTATGGATTGCTGTGTAATTCTGAATCCTTGTGATATCCTCTACCTCCCCTGAAAATTTGTTCGTATATTTCTGGGACACCCGGTATATTTATAATCTGAAGGCTTTTCGATGTGGTTAGTAAGTAATCTAAAAATATATATAGAGTGTTTCAGCATAGTGGTTACAAATTTTCACAAGAGACAGAGAACTCCTAAACGATAGGAAATTACATAGCAATGCATTTTCAGGAATGCTTTGTACACGCTTTGAAACGTGCGATGTAGTGACAAGGTAAAACACAAGAACGGAAAGGCACGAACAGAGTGAAAAAACATGTTTAGTATTCTCAGTACCTCAAAAATGCTGACAATGCTGAACACTGCTGGGGAACTTGTTACACGCATCTTTGCAGCTGCTGTTTCAGTTAGGGACATTTCCGATATTTTCCAGAACATTAGATCTTCCATGCACTGGAGATACGAAGTCTGTATTACTGCCTAGGGTCGTAATTTTGACTTTCATTGATGATGATCGTTGATTCTTTTTTTGTTGTTCTTATTTCTTAGCATTCTGCTGTACTAAGAATAATAAACATGTTTTCTAATCCTGTTCGTGTCCCTCCTTTCATGCGTTTCGTGTCGTCACTACCCCGTCAGTAAAACTTTTCCGATCATGCATTGATGTATGATTCTCCATCGTCTAGCTGTACTCTGTCTCTCCTGAAACATTGTAACTGCTGTACTGAAACACCCTGTACATAAGAAATATATTACAGTTTTCAATAAAAAATGTTTTTCTCCTATGTCCTGTAACCGAAGTATTCCAGATTAGTTCATTTGTACAGATAAATGGGTTGTATAAGCTGATATAAATCAATGATTTTCTGAAATATGAACAGTAATATATCTTCATTCAACTAGTATAATCAAGAGACTTACCCATCAACATGCAATCGTTTTATCCGATCATTATAACTTTTCTCCTCTATGTAATAGAAGTTGCATTTTCTTATGACTATACTAACAGAACGTCATGAACTAAAAATACTTTTTTAATCAGTCTCTATGTAAGCTCCTAACTGTAAACATAGCAGAATGTTTTCTGCATTTAACATAATTTTGTTTAATTATTTGAATATGTAAATTTTTAATTTTAACATTTTTTTTTCATTAAGTTATAGTTTTAGTACTTAAGAGAGAATTTATTCTACACAATTAGATCCATCGTATTATTTTATTTCTTGCGATGATCTACCACCATGGAAAATTCTTTATGACGGACCAATCAAGTTAAGGGGATTTACCTTATCTAATTTTTAAAGTACATTTTATTACTTAAAGAACAGAAACTTAAAAAATTTGTAAGTTTTATAAAATAAGTCGGTTTTAAAAAAGACATTATTTATTACTTTAATGCTCCCAAAATGCTTAACATAAAATATCTACAATTTTATACGTAGTATGATTCAAAAGTTCGGGAGAAAGTTGTAAAAAACATTTCCCTGTATAGTTCACAGCATCGAAGCATATTCAACATCAAAATTCTCACCTTAGGCGACGATACACTTCTGCAGGCGTTCATATAACTTCTGGAACCATCGCTGGAAGCCATTTTTTGCAGCTTCTCAAAAAGCCTCCTGCGATGTTATTTTCAACGCATCTGATAACTAAAAACAACGTCTCTGTAAATGTTTTTTTTCATTTTTGGAACAGGTAAAAGCCACACTGGGCTATGTCCAGTTGATAGGTGGTATGTGGAAGTACATTAGTGCGACTTTTGACGAGAAATTGTTTTAACAGCTGGTATCGATGTGCTGGTGCGTTCTCAAGCAGAAAGGATACTTTCCGTAAAATAGTTCCGCTCAGGCCAATGTCTGTTCTCTGCGGAGGTTGTCCAAGGCGCTTATCGTCTTCGATGGATTCTCGGTCCTCTTTAAAACGACGATACCATTCATAAACCTTGTGTCTCATCATAGTAGATTCATCTTAAACCTTTCTTAGTAGTTTCAAAATCTCCATTGGAGTTTTACATTATTGTTGTCAGAATTTAATGCTGCCAGGCTTTAAAAAAAAATCCATCTTTCTTACGTCGCGGAGCAAAGATAACTAATTTCCGAAGTTTACAGTTGTGCGTGCTGTGCGGTCACATGACATGGACTAAAACAACATATGAGAATTAGGGGAGGGTCGGGAGAATACATTTCAGGCGGTTTTACATTAAGCACTTGCTTCCGTTGTCTAGAATGGCCGCAGTCCCCGTAATTTTTTAATCCTACTACGTATTTACAAATACATAAATAAAATAATAAATAAAAATTTTAAGCAAATCAGTAGCGAAACTGAATATACAAATACCTGTTATGAACAATTTTTATTTGAAAAATATAAGGTACCCTGGGGTAATAACGCCACGTTAAGGTTCTACCAATTTTCACGGCTCAGTTTTAGATTGTATTTTTCAAACAAATATATGATTTGATACAGCAACTCATCGACTATCTATATAAAAAAAAATTATTTAACAGATATGTATTCATAAAATGTAATGGCGTGATTTCTTGACCAATGCTATTTGGCGTTATCACCCACCTATATGGGCAATAACGCCATGCAAACAAAACTATGAAATAAGATGGAATAATTGCATGTAGATTGCCCAATTCTAAAAATACAAACTCTACAAACTTAGAAATTGACAAATTGCATTCTAAACTATTGAAAATGTTCAATTTTTTGTGAAAGTGTAAGAAAAATAAAGGTGTGGTGTGTGTGTGTGTGTGGGGAGGGGATGAGGCAAAAGAATATCAGACCGTGAGCTTCTTTTTGCTTAAAAAGGACCGATTAAATAGAATTATTAGAAACATTGCACAGTTTTAACTGTGTTTATTTGAATCAGTCTTTAGGATGCAGCTCGACCACTGTAGGAAATCAACCGGGGTATTAATGCCAAGGATTGGCGTTATTACCCCGTTATAGTTATTGCGCTGTAGATTTTAAATTACAAACTATCTCGAGAAGATATCCAAAATCGTCAACAAAATTTTGAAAGTCCATGAAATGTACTACAAATTTATGTAATTAACAAAGTATTTCCGGATAAAAAAAAATAGTCTTCACATCACAAAACGTATCTCGCAAATTTTAGATCAAGCGTTAATTTTAGTTGCTTGTAAAAACAATAAGGCCTAAAAATGATATAAATTAACTTGAAGCTGTTTTTTGCGATTTATATGACTCAAAACCCTTCTGCGCATAGCACATGGGTGTCATATACTAGATTATTTCATAATTATGCATAATATTAGCACTTGGCGTTATTACCCCGCCTGGCGTTATTACACCAGACCACCTTATTTATTTCAAGCATGTAAAAACTATTTAAAACTTAGATTTAAACTCCGTCGTATTGAAATTTATTTTTTAAATATACAAATTTTACTCCATTTTTATGAAAAATGATAAATAAAAGAAAATATGCTTTTCGAACTTATTTTTAAAGTAATTTCTTTTTGCTTCAAAGAGAAAAAAAAAAACTCTCAAGAAATCTTTAGAATTTGTATTTTTTTTTCTTATTCTATGTTATGCAAAATGATAAAAAATACTTCTTTTGAAATGTTTTAAAGTACATTTTAGAAATTCATCTAAATCTCTGTTCGAGCATAATAAAATGTTAAATTAAAATATCGTTGCTCGACGAAAAACTTTTAGAAGTTGGTGTATATATTATTTTATTTTAGCTTCTACTTTTGTTGAAATAATGCTAAATTTTATGATAGTTTAAATTTAATCATATTTTTTTTTCTTCTAATAATTAAATTTTAACTGGAATTTTTATCTAAAAAAATGAATTATAAAATGCATTAATCTGTGCATTACTTATTATAACCAGGGTTGCGGGGTGGGAGTTGGGGTCCCATTTTTTGGGTAAAAGAGTCGGAGTCTGAGTCGCTAAAAACATCAGAGCAAAGATTATGGGATTTAATGCAAATTCCGACTCCGACTTTAAATGTTAGACAGTTTGAAGTGAAATTATATCAGTTATATATAATTTTAAATCCGTAAAAGGAATTATTATTGTTAATATTGGATTATATCGGGCTACTCAAGTTTAAAAATTTCCAATCATCTGTCCAGCGTATGCATTAGATGAAAACTGTTTTTTTATTGAAAACTCTAGTTGATCCCGAATTATTTCAGAACTAGTAAAATTTTCATCTTTATTTATTTTTCTTTCCATCAAAATTTTTCTGCTCTAGAAGACTCGAATTAACATAAAAATTCTAAAGAATTTCCCTTTTCAACTCCACAGGTCCGAAACAGTAAAATTTCTGTTTTGTTTGTTTCTTCGATTTCCATTTTTGTATTTCTCGGGTTTGTGTGATGTGAAATTGAAAAATTAGTAAAACGGAAAATATTTTTTTCTCTCTCTTTTTAATTTCAAAGCTCCAAAATAGTGAGATTGTTGTTTTATTTTTCTTGCATTCACTCATAATTTTAACCAATATTATTTTTAATTGACTACTGAGGCAGTCCGGAGTCGGACTCGGACTCGGGCATTTTTCTCAATGACTCCGCAACCCTGATTATAACACTAGCTGACTCGTGAGACAGTGTACGGGGCCGTGATGAATGACCCTTAAATTAACCTCTGATTTTTTACTTTTATTTCTGTTTTATCTGAATTTATATTTTTAAATGAAAAAAAAAATATTGAACAGGAAATGTATGGTGCTATTTAATATTTTATTATTCTGCTTAATTTGATTTTCGGAGATTAAGAAGGGAACGTTCCCAGGTGTAAGTTGCCGATTTGGACGAGTGTGGTATCAATAGAAGGATCTCGTAATGTACGTTAAGAATTACAATGGAACTACCCGTCCGAATCCAACCGTTTTCGAGATATCAGTACTTGAAGAATGAATGAATAAATAAATAAACTGACAGGCAGAATATAAGTTGTTTGCGAGTCAAACCAGCCTAAGAAAAACATTATATTTTACAAACTATAAATACATATTGTTTATCCATTACGTACGCCACACATTAGCCAAAAAATTTGCATAAAAAAAGTGCTGGAAATAACAAAAATAGATGAAAGACTTTCCGAATGCAGCCGTATGCGAAAACTTCGTAGAATGCGAAGTACCTGTCTAAAAGAGCTAACTGGCAATGTGCGGGTGAAAAGGATTTTGCTCATAGCTCAGGAAAGGTATTCGCAGAAGGATTAAAAACAATGCAAAGAAATTTTTAATTTGAGAATAATTTATATATCTGACTGTCTATTTATTTATTTTGTCATTCACACTTCAAGTATTGATATCTCGAAAACGGTTGGATTCGGACGGGTAGTACCATTGTATATTTTTTACGTACGTGACGAGATCTTTCTTTTGATATCACACTCGTCCAAATTTACAACTTACACCTGGAAACTTTCCTTAATAAAATAAATTTTATTCTGGAGAGCACCAAAAGCAGTCAAAACTGCGACGAAACATATTTTTTACAGATTTTTTTTGTTAAAATTTTCATGGATCTTACTTTGAAAAAAAATATTTCAATCCATCCGAACGTTTACATATATATATAGGAGATTTAAATATGGTCTGTTGGTGTGTTCAAAAATTATTGTATTAAAATATAGACGTTTTGTTACTTTTAGAGTAGAAAAATATCGTCTGGTGAGACGAGAAATGACCGGCGTCTGTCGGTGCATTTAAACGCGTTAAAATTTATATTTTTAAAAATCGACTGAACCATCCATCGATTAGAAGAAGATTTCAGCTTTAAGATCATATTATTGGTTTGTCGGTGCTTGTAAAATTGCACCATGGAGGGACGAACCCGACACAAAATACGCAGGTTTTTATTAATTTCATTGAAATTTTCACACATTTTATTTTGTAAAAATATTTGTGCCCTTCCGAATGTTTTAGGATGTGCTTGAATTTTTGTAGATGAAGAAAATCTTTTCTATTTAGATGCTCCAAAAAGATTGCGTTAAAATATAGACGGTTTAATTACTTTTAGCATTAAAAAAATATCGTCTCAGTAAGGCGAGAAGTATCTTCATATTTGAAACGGTTAAATTTTGTATTTTTTAAAGCCAATTACATCATCAATTGTAAGGAGGTTTCAGCTTTAAGAATTGCGTCGAAATTCGACGAAAGAAAATCTTTTAAAAAGAACTGTTTCATTTATTTACAATTAATCTTAAAAAAAAAAAAAAAATAGATACAGTAAAAAGTATATCTTATATCGTAATTCACCGGTTTTTATAACATACGTATTTTAATTTCTATTTTTTTCAATTTTAAGAGAAAATGGAGTGATTCTCTTGCCTCAATTACAAAATTGGTAATAAAAATTATAAAAAAATTAATATATCAAAAATAAATTGAGATACAGCTTTGAAATAAATTGCATTTAAAAGTACATTTTTTTATATATACGAAAATGCAAAAATTTGTAGTACTGAAAATCACAAATCCGAAGGATAAAAAGTGTTGCGCATTTTAATTTCTATTCTTTTTTTTTCAATTTTAAGAGAAAATGGAATGTTTCTGTTGCCACAATTACAAAATTGGCACTAAAAACTATATAAAAAAATTAATATCTCAAAAATAAATTGAGATACAGCTTTCAAACAAATTGCATTTAAAAGTATACTTTTTTTCTCTATATGACAGTATAAAAATTTAAAATGTGCGATGTTTAGAAGCTTAAAATTCGCAGTAGCGAAAATTGCAAAACCGAAATTGCAGGGGAAATAAAGTGTTGCCATTCGCAAAATGACGCATGCGTTACGCACAGATACGTTTGGCCTTTATAATATAGATACTTTTGGTGCTTCGGTACATCTAAAAGTGAACTTGGAGTGGCGTTGCAAAAAGGTAAAAAAAAAAAACTTTTTTGGAAAAAGGACACTTTTTGATGTTTTTTTTTTTCAGCATGTCAAGTGCGATACATTTTTTTTTAATTGATTGCAGCCTTTCAGATATTACGAGTACGAGCTTTCAAAATATCCTCCGTTTTTAACTTTATTAAGAATAACGATATAAGTTAATAAATAAACACAAAATACCCCCACAAAATTTCTCTTCATTTTCAACGGATGTCTAAATAAGGCTTCTGCGCAGGGACCAGCACTTTTCAGGGGTGTTCCTAATTATATAAATATGTAGCACCTATATAGTAAGTTGTTCAGTCCGTCCGTCTGTTTGTCTCTTCGTCCGATCGCTTGTAAAAGAGCAAAAACTACCCAACCGAATCATCTGAAATTTAAAATATATAATTGTTGCATAATTTTATCGAGTCATTTCAAGTTTTATGAAAATCGGATGTATAGTTCGATGTATATTTTCATTTTGGATTGAAAGAAGTAAAATTAAAACCATTTTACTAAAAGACTTTGAAAATCCTAAAAATTTTAAGAACACATTCTTAATTATTTTAAAAACTTTTCACTCAGATCTATAACGTAAGATATTTTTAAAGAAACAGGTTAGCTACACATTTTTGGAAAGTTTCAGCTGTTTAGCTAAAATAAAATCTTAGAAAAGTGTACGAAAGCATAAAAAAACGCATTTCGATAAAAAGGCAAAAAAAAAAAAAAAAAAAAAAAGTATGCACATCTGCATTGCTTAAAATATTGTACATTAATCGTAATATTAACCGACTTCAAGGAGGAGGTTATGATTTCGACCTGTATATATTTCTTGTTCACTCATAAATTCTTTAAATATGAATCGATTTTAATAATTCTCTATTTGTTCGAAAGTATGAGACACCCATGTAGTCCCATTTTAATTTTATTAAATTCTGATGATTAGAGTTTTTTTAAATAAAAAAATGTGGATTTGATAAAAAAAAAAAAAAATGATGATTTGTCGCAAATCATCCTTCATTGTTGCAACCGTTTTCAAATCATAAGCATATTAAAATTATGCATTCATTTGCGTTAGCGCCAAGTTGTCCCCAAGCTTGATTTTTTTTAAAAGTCGGTTAGTATTTTTTTTTTAAGCATAATTATTATTTTACCATATTATTTTATCTCTCCGGTATTTTTTATAGTCTATCAATGAATTTTCACAATCCGGAATATAATTTTTCGGGTGCTATCCATTCACAGGTAAACATTTTCATGCTGAATAAACATATTTTCTACAGTCAAATAAGATGAATTATCAGCAGTAACATGTTAAGGCTCCGCTGCAGTGAAATTCTTCGTTCGCGAAATCCCATGTTAATCTGGGGCATAACTTTGAAGCGTGATAGCTTATTACGTAATAAAATTATCAAAATACCGTTGTCACCATCAGAAAGTAGACGTCAGATGCCGATGATGTGCGTTTTTAAAATTTGCCTTCATAAATTTTAAGTACATAAAAAATCCCTATAAACTTCGAAATTTTCATTTGATTAAATTTTATCGTCTTCTTAAAGTTTAGGCAGACAATTTTTAAAAATGCATATCATCGGCATCTGACATCTAGTTTCTGATGGTGAAAAAGGTATTTTGATAACTATATTAGGTAATGCGTCATCGCGCTTCAAAGTTTCCCCGTAGATTAACATGGAATTTCGCGAACGGGGAGTTTCACTGCAGCGGCCCCTTAACATTAAAATTCATATTATTTTGATACTCTTATATGTCGAAATTCAATTATGCTGCTGAAAATGTTTAATTGATAATTGAGTATGCGAAAAACTGATTTTTTGGTTTGACAAAACAAATCATTACACATTATAAAAAACTAATCAGAAACTTACCTGAAAATCAGTAGCCGCAAAATAAATTTTATTTTTATATTAATCCTTCTTTCAATTTAAAACTATGTTTCTGAGGTTTCTAATGATAATCAGCGCTTTTTAGAATCATCGGAAATTCGTAAGAGGTAATTGTATATTTTCGTTTAAGATTATATTGCATTTTAGTTGATTAAAAAACATTTGTTTTTTTAGGTGCATTAGTAATTATATAAGTACGTAGCACCTAGAGTCGTCATTCTGTCCGTCCGTGATGTGTCTGTCTATCCGTTCAACTGTTCGTCCGTACATAACAACGCAAAAACTATTCAACCGAATCATTCGAAATTTAAAATATATAATTGTTGCATATTTTTTTCGAATCATTTAAAATTTTATGAAAATCAAATGCATAGTTCAATTACCGGAACAATCAACAGTATTCCGTTACATTACGGCATACGGAAAAAATAAAACAGTTTTTAGAAACACGCTTTTGTATATAATGAAATTAATATGCATTAATGAATCACACTGAAATATACATTTCGTAGAGTATGCGATTGTAAAGAATATATATTATTCATTAACAGGGCCACAGAAAACATTTCCGTCACATAATGGTATAGAGGAAAAATTTTTCGGGACATAATTTAACTATGTCAAATTATTTCAGATGTACTGAAATTGATATAAATTGCTGAGGCTTGCTAAAAGATACTTCGTGTATAATAGAAAATCTATAGTATTTATAGTGACGATTTTGCATAGTATACTGTATCCTAATTCTAATTTATAAAACTAGTTATAGTGCGAACGACTCTCATTTGCCACGGTTGACGTACAATTTCCGACTTGCTTTTTTTTTTTCATGAAACTTTTAGTGATATTACGCGAAAAACTTAGACAAATGTTCTGTGCTGATAAAACTTGAACAAAAATATCCCTGACCAAAACTACTTAATTTTTATAGCGCAATTAAATACCTTCTTTTGCAGGTTTCTTTAATTAGCTGAAAAGCATATCATTTATAGGTCTGCATCACTTTACATAATGCACGTGTAATGAAGTTTTATGATATCTAAAAAACACATGTGTTACTAGATTACAGGAAATGTAAAAGCAAAGGGGAAAGAAAAAACTCCTACGCTGTAGAAATGTGAGGAAATGAATTATTTTCATTAACAAGAATTCCGGTGGGTATAAAAATAGAGAAATGCCTCACAAAAAAATCCCGTAAATACACACATAGAGGTGAAAAATGATCCAGTTTTTTTTACGAAAAAAGAAATTAAATTATGACCAACTGTGATAGATGAGGATGTTTCATATATTTCACTTTCTGTAATATATTTCACGCGTTTTTTAGCAACAAGATTTCAAGCCATTTTAGGGATATGGCAGATAAAAATAGCCTGATATCATGAAAAATAGAGATTGTTAAAAAGTACATAAATAAGTAAGTCGTGATTATAAACTGCATTGCATTTATTAAAGTTGAGAAATATGAATTTGAAATTTGAAATGTAAGTGTGTTTAATAATTGATGATTGTGATAAACACCTAAATTTTTTCATTGTTATTTATTATCTTCAGAAAACTTTGAAAACTATTTCATTTTTAGATGCGTTCGTAATTAGGTGAGTACGTATTACGTAAATTTGCTGTATTATTGATTGATTGGTTCTTTTTAGTGGCGCCAACTTTTGGAAAAATATTGAGTTGGCTCAAAAATATTGGTTGGGCTCAAAAATATTTTTGTGAAATGGTGTGACCAATTTATTTTTCTTTGAAGGGTTGACAGATGGCGAAAGATGAAAATTTTAAGTCAAGCTATCATGTTTAAATAACGCTGCAATTTTATTAAATTATATTCTCATGCGCTTTTTCTTATGAAGACACTGATATTTATTACAATTTCATGATATCATGAACATGACTACAAAAGGAATTAGCAGAAAGTTAAACATGGAGCAAAAAATTTCAGTCATTTGGGATTTATGGATGCCAATCGCAGAATTAAAACACATGTTCATTGACAAAATAAATTTTATTCTAAGGAGAGAAAGCATATTAAAATAATAATGAAATAAATAACTAGAATAATGAAAATCAGATCGTTATGATTCAAAATTATTGGGTGGGCTCGGGCCCCACGGGCCCATATAAGTTGGCGCCACTGGTTCTGTTTTTTATGGCACAAAACTCAAAAAGGGACATGATCGGTGTCCTCGCTGTCGCTCGCCATTGCGCCAAATTGCGGCTAAATTCTAAATTTTGCGAGCAAACAAGCGATTAGATTCGCCAAATTGCTAGTGCTAATTTTTTTTCTTTTTTCTCTCTTTTCTTTTTCGTTTTTTATTTATTTTTTTGTTTATTAATTTTTATTATTTGTGTGTGTGTGTTGATTATGATGTTCAATTGCACCGTACTGTCAGAATGGAAACTATTCTTAAGTTTCTTAAGCTTTCGTTGGAGAACAATGAATTTAGCAGATACCATAGACTTCATTTGTAAAAACGATCTGCAACAACTTGATTTTTCAGATTCATTGTATGTAATATCATAAAACTCTGAATTAACTTAGGAAGTTTTATTTCATAACATTTTAATGAGTTAAATCTGTTTTAGAATTTTAACCTTTGAAGAAACTTTGGTTATTTTAAAACATATTGAAAAAAAAGGGAATACATAAAAAATTAAAGATTTTTTTTAGTGCTACATGGCGAATTTATTTGACTAATACTTTTTTTGGCGAATGTTTTTATTTTTAATTAGCCAAATTACTAACATTGGTCAAATGTCAGCGAGAACACTGGACATGATACGCCAGAATATACTATAACAAAAGAAAACATAAATTTAAACGTGAAACTGTATTTCTCAGTTATAACAAATTTACACACTTAAACCATTCAATATGCGCCATTAAATTATACATGAGAGTATGTATTTTGAGATTGACACACCAAGGTGTGCATTTGGTAATTTATGCGCCATTTTAACCTACAGACAAATATTTTTTGTGTCATCAGTATGTCTGTTTTAATATGTTAGTTTTACGCATTTTTTAGAGTGTATGTCCTAGTGTCTAGCTTTGATTACTTTAACTTAAACTTTGAAGAAAGAACACATATTTAAATATCATAGCACTGAAGGTCTAAATACAAGCATTATTCGTCATACCGAGAGTTGGACGAAAAATATAGAGCAAATTATTCTGCAACTTGAATTTAAGCGAAAGTTTTGTGAATCATAATAAATACAGATAACTTTTTTATACAAATGTAATATGATGTATTTTTTCCCTCCAAAAGGTACATTCTAATGCATCACACAATATTTTAAACGATTTTGTAATAACGCGAACTTAAGATTCAATATTGATAGTTCACTGCAAGATAATGCTTTTCTTAAACTTGAAACAAGAATGCAATCCAACTTTTGTTGTATTTTAAAGTCATACTTTGAATAATATTAGTATTAAGACTTTTATTATAGGTTGAAATAAGGGTATTAATTGTTCATGTTGGCTTTGGAGAGTTACGGACAAATTGTATGGATCTTTAGTTATAATTAATATTCCTAAATTCTAAAAAATATATGTCTAAAATAGCCATTTTTACATTTGTATTTGCGTAAATTTGTAAAATTAAACCTTTGTTATAAAATATACACATTTGTCGCTAAAAATTATATATGTTTATGTGTGATTATTGGTTTAATAGAGGTGTGTAATTTCTTATCCCTTCAAAAACTAAACAAATGTGTAAATGGCAGAAAATATTACTCATTTACTTGAATTGATATACGTTAAAATAATTTAAAAATTTTGCATAATACACAAATATCTGAGTATTTTGCATAATATACCGAAATACGTCTAAGAATTTTTCTCAAATATCTGCGTAAGAATGGGATATTACACACAAGTATTTGCAAAAATTTTACACATCTGTGTGCATAGCAACAGAAAACGTTACGCAGGTTTATGCGTAACTTTTTTACGCAAAAGTATTTTACATAAAACATGTGTGAACATAATATTACACAGAAATATGTTAACATATGCCAACACAATAAATTTCGATATTTGAGTTGTAGATCGTGAGTTCAAATCTTATTTTTGTAAGTATACTGTAAACGCTCAAGCACAAAAATAAACACATTTCAGAATACTTTTTGCTCCCAAATTCACAACACATTAAAGTGTTGTGATGTATTTTTTGGGTTGTGATTGTGTTCTTAATATATTGCAAAAGTATTGCACTCTAGAAATGTGCTCTTAATATGTTGCGAAGTATTGCTATGTAGAAATATGTTCTAAAAATAGTGTTGTTGATTGTGTTGTAAATAGTGTTGATGAAAATAGTTTTTTGAAATTGTGTTGTGTTGCACAACACTTTGTCTCCATATTTACAACACATTTTAAACACTACACAGCTTAGAACACTATAAAACAACACATGTAAAACACTTTCAAAATACTTTCTACATCGACCCTTTAAAATTACATAATTTTAAAAATGAATGATTTGAAATATGTTTTGCAAACGCATTTTCTCCTCTTTTAATTTTTAACAACACTTTTCACACAATCTTTTTATTTTGTACAACACATTCACAACACATTCACTACACAATCGAAAAACGATTTTAGTTAGAAATGTTGATTTTTATGTTCAGTTAGTGTTGAAAAGTGTTTCATGCGTTTGCAGTTTATCTTTCATACGTGTTCTTGATTTATGTATTTTTCAAAATTTGTGACTGGATTTGATACGAAAAAATATCTTACAAAAATAATACCAGCGTTGCGATTTCCGTATTTGGAATTTTTTTATAATTTACAGTGTATTTATTCAGATTATCAGATTTTATTCATAAATTATGCCTGTACTATTTTAGGGCTTCAAAACAACTTTAACAGAGAAATGGCATGTCGTAGATGTAATTTCAGATGATCTTGTCTCTTCTAAGTTAAAATTACACTTTTTTGTGTAATTTGTTTTTGTGTTTTTTAAAATTACACACCAAAAACAAATATGCTGGAAAGGGAACAAACACACCAAGAACAGGTGTCTGTTCTTCATAGAAAGATATTTTGCGATTATAAAAATATTTTGTTCAAAATTTATATCCCTGACTATAAGCAAGTTATTTACTATGTACACAAAATCAGTTATTTTTTTATATTATGCAAATATATGTATACTCATGTGCAATTTACACCTTTAACTGTATAATTCTGAGTTATCTGATAACATTTTACACATTTAAACTGCTTAATGCGCTATACAGAAAAATTCATATTTTGAAATTGACACACGTGGGCGTGTATTTGAAAATTTACACATCTTTCTACACATGCAGACACATAGTTTTTGTATCATTAGTATACCTGTTTTAATGTGTAAATATACGAATTTATTTCTTAGAATATAGCAGAAATCCTTAAGGTAAATTTTTTAAGATACAGTATCAATGTGTAACATTGAATTTAAACAACAGGATTCAGTGATAAAGTTGTTGTGTGTCGTCGATTCGGAACAAAATCGATGCTGTGTATTTGGATGCGAAAAAATGTCGGCTGAAAGAACGAATGTATATAAAACCAGTATTTGAGACCATATTTTGATTAAGAAATAACGTTCTAAAAAACATTTCTGTGAAAATTTTGATGCAAGGTATCTTTTAACCAATTCATTTTAACTTGATATTAATTTTAAGTTCAATGTAAAATAAACATCCGTTTTTTATTTATGTTTTGTTGTTGGGGAGGGGGGGACTGAGAGATTTCAATTTAACGTCAAAGTCTGGTATCAATGGTTAATTTTCTACAATTAAATCCATAGTAAAAAAAAAAAAAAAAAAAAAAAAAAAAAAATGAGAAATTGGTATTTGGTGAAGATTATTTTTAAAAATCTTTATTAGTATCATTTTAGCTTTACATAAACACGTAAATGTATAAATAACGTAAACTTTAGAAACATATACATCGTTTTAATATTGAGTAACATTTCTGTAAATATTATATTTATAAAACAAATCGGTACTATTTGATTATCCCGTCGACCAAAAAAACTATCGTCAAACTACAATATTAAATGCCAATAATGGCTGATCATAAATGTCACATTTACTTGATATTAAATACATTACAAGTGTTTGTTACGTGATCAAGAGATTTTTGATTCGAAGTTTTATGTGTATTTTTATTAATTGTTTACTAATTTACTTTTTCTTTCGTTATTTTAAATAAAAATTATCTCTGTTTGTATAATTCGCTAAATAGTTTCGCATCTTTAATATTTTGGCAAAATTGGGCTATAAGATAACCAAGTAGCAGCATAAAATGCTTAAACAAATATCAAAATTTGAAATGTTACATTTTCGTAAATTAAAATATATAAAATAATACTGAAACTAACTATCGATAAAGTAAGCGCCGTTATTTACTGACTATGAATTTTTAGAATGAATACTGTCAAAATAATGATGATAATGATAAAATAATTCCCATTTTTACCTAAAAAATAAACAAAAATTTGTTAATGAACAAAATTTGTAAATTATCGTAAATGTACACTGTAAAACATTTGTGTTACATTATTCCATAAAATAGGTAGCAGCTACGGCTTCCACTTTACGGAGTAATTTTTCACTTATATAATGGTGTAATTTAAACATATATTACTGGTGTAACTTTGCAATGTTACAACGGTTATATCGGTTAAAGTACTCCATAAAATTGGAGGCAGCAAGGCTGCCACTAATTTTATGGAGTAACGCTACACAAATGATTTACAGTGTATGCTGAACGTGTAATTCATTATAAAATGGCCTCTTGCGACAAAACTTTTATTATTTCTTTCTTTCTTTCTTTATTTATTTTCTAAAAACAACTTTTTCTTTTATTATGTCTTTAGAAAATTCTCAACGTTGTTAATAATACTTTCGTTTGTAATCAACTTTAAAATAGTGCTGTTTAATTATAGACTCTGTATATACTCCAGAGAAATAGTTTTAATTCACCTAAGGGATGCATATAGTTATTCATTATGTTTGAAATACTGTAACATCACTCAAATGCATCAGAAATTGTTCTTTCCCATCGACCATAATGTAACAGAAAGCTTTTGTGTGTTTCCCTAAATTTATTACTAATGTTATACACTTCATTTTCAATACTGATCATTCTATTGCAAACATCAGTAACATATACAATTAGAATAGCAATTCGTGTATATTTACAAGAATTAAAGCACGGTTAGATAAGTAAACAGAACAAATCTAATTCATAAGTTTGGAGCAAACATTTTAACCGTGTTTGCTCTCAAATATATATATATGAATTATTCTTACTTTTATTAACTCTGTATTAAATTTCATAGAAATAAACAATTAAAAAAATCTAATTTAAACCAATTTTAAAATTTTAGGTTACAATCAAAAAGTGTTTCCCCCAAAGCCTGCATTCATTCAAACAGTCATTTCTCCAGTCTGCCAATCACAGTTGTCCTGAATGGTCACAGGATCCTTGTCGACTGCACAAAGGCAGCATTGAAATTTCACCTGTTTTATATTGTCCCTAAATAAAATGGACCTTGAAAGTAAAGACTTTAAGGCTCCTCAGTGATGGGTGAATTGTCCAAAATAAAAATAACATATATGTTCATATGCTTTTGCATTTTTTGTACGTATCGAATTCAAACATTGAAAACCTCTAAATAACGGACACCTCGGGAATGCAGAAAATGTCCGCTATTCGGAGGTGTTCGCTATTGGGAAAACTTCAACGATACAAAAATCGCTAAGAAATACTTAATGTTTCATTAATCGACGGTTATACAGGGTGTATCTAAACTACTGGGCAAAACTTTAAGGGGTGGTAGTACACATGAAAACAAATAATATTAAATGGGAAACTAAGGGTCCCAAACGTCTTCCGAAGGAGATAGGTGCCATCAAAGTTTAGGGTGCAAAATTTGAAATGATTATAAAAAACGGAAAAATTGGTCGATTCGTTTGCGGTTTTCACGAAAATTATTCTTTATGTCAGTGTTGTTTTGAAAATAAATTATAAAGATAAATTTTAAAAAATGCCGATAGAGGGCGCTTTAGACATTGGAGTAACGAACCATTATTTTTTACCGTTATTTTTTGCATCTCATTAAATTTTTTTAGAAGTTTAGACATAAACTTAAATTTTGAGCTCAAAATCAGTGGTTAAGTAGCGCAAAGTGAACTGTGTTCAATAGGAGTGGTTAGGTTCAAATTTCAAATGATTATAAAAAACAGAAAAATTGGTCAATTGATTTGCGGTTTTCACTAAAATTATTCTTTATGTCAGTATTGCGTTAAAAATAAATTATATAGATAAATTCTTAAAAATGCCGATAAAGGGCGCTTTAGACTTTGGAGTAAAGTACAACTATTTTTTACCGTTATTTTTTGCACCTCATTAAACTTTTTTAGAAGCTTAGACATAAACTTAAATTTTTAGCTGAAAATCTGAATCGTCGAGAGTGGTTAAGTCGCGCAAACTGAACTGTGTTCAATGGGGGTGGGGAGGTTCAAATTTGAAATGATTATAAAAAACAGAAAAACCGGTCAATTCGTTTGTGGTTTTCTCTAACACCATTCTTTATGTCAGTATTTCCTTGAAAATAAATTTTAAAGATAAATTTCAAAAAATTCCGTTAGAGGGCGCCTGAAACTTTAGAGTAACAAACAACTATTTTTAACTGTTATTTTTTTTAATCTAAATAAATGTTTTAAAAACTTTTTGAGCTCAAAATCTGAATCGTTTTGAGTAATTAAGTAACGAAAAATTGAACTGTGTTCATAGGGTGGGCAGGGTAACATTTCAACTCCTGAACAGAGTATGTGCTCTTCAGTGTGCGCTTCTTAACCCCTTCCAACGATTCAGAATTTGAGCTCAAAATTTAAGTCTAAGCTTTTGCAAGAATTTAACTAGATACAAAAAATAACAGTTAAAAATTGTTGTCGGTTACTCTAAAGTTTAAGGCGCCCTCTAGCGGAATTTTTTGAAATTTATCTTTAAAATTTATTTTCAAAGAAATAGTGACATAAAGAATGGTTTTAGAAAAAACCGCAAACGAATCGGACCAATTTTTCTGTTTTGTATAATCATTTGAAATTTCAGCCTTCCCACCCCCATTGAACACAGTTTAGTTAGCGCTACTTAACCACTCTCAACGATTCAGATTTTCTGCACAAAATTTAAGTTTATGTCCAAGCTTAAAAATTTTTTTATGAGATGCAAAAAATAACGGTGAAAAATAGTTGTACGTTACTCCAAAGTCTAAAGCGCCATCTATCGACATTTTTTGAAATTTATGTTTATAATTTATTTTCAAGGCAATCCTGACATAAAGAATAGTTTTAGTGAAAACCGTAAATCAATTGACCAATTTTTCTGTTTTTTATAATCATTTGAAATTTGAACCTACCCAGTCCTATTGAACACAGTTCAGTTTGCGCTACTTAACCACAGATTTTGAGCTCAAAATTTAAGTTTATGTCTAAACTAATAAAAAAAATTAATGAGATGCAAAAAATAACGGTAAAAAATAGTTATTTGTTACTCCAAAGTCTAAAGCGCCCTCTATCGGCATTTTTTAAAATTTATCTTTATAATTTATTTTCAAGACAATACTGAAATAAAGAATAGTTTTCGTGAAAACCGCAAACGAATCGATCAATTTTTCCGTTTTTTATAATCATTTCAAATTTTGGACACTGAACTTTGATGGCGCCTATCTCCTTCGGAAGACGTTTGGGACCCTTAGTTTCCCATTTAATATTATTTGTCTTTATGTGTACTATCACCCCTTAAAGATTTGCCCAGTAGTTTAGATACACCCTGTATATTCTAGGACCTCTATTATATGATTAATGAGAAATTAAAATTACTTTTTAAGCAATAAAACTTAAACAAAATTGTGCACACCTTTAGCTGCTGTTTATTACATTCTTATTTAAATAAAAAAAATCTGTTACAAAAGTTTATTTTTGCTTGCGATTACATATAATTTGTTTTCCAATGTGAAGTTAATGATCATTACAGAGTTCCGAGCGGGGGTAGGAATAACACTTTTTGATCATTAAAAACATAAAATCATAAATCTTTATGGGAAATCCTACACTGTAAAACATTTGTGTAACGTTACTCCATAAAACTGGTGGCAGCCTTGCTGCCTCCAATTTGGTGGAGTATTTTAACCGATATAATCGGTGTAACATTGCAATGTTACACCAGTAATGCATGTTTTTATTACACCATTTGTAAGTGAAAAATTACTCAATGAAGTATAAATCGTAGCTGCCACCAATTTTATGGAGTAACGTTACCACAAATGTTTTACAGTGTACATTTGAATGTTCTGGGAGAAGTCCCTCCCACGCAACTCCCTGAATTCAACAATAAACTAAGGAGAAATTTCCTCAGCCTACCCTCTACATTTATTTGTGATAAAAAAATTGTGACACATTGCCCTGATAAATTTAGAAATCTTTTTTCTTTTTTTCTTTTCATTTTTTTTTCTTGTTAAAAAATACTTTTTCATCCTTTATCACTGAAAATAGTGTCCGCTATTTAGAATGTCCGTTATTCAGAGGTTAAACATACAAAAATTTAGGTTTTAGGAGTGGGGATTGGAGAACTGTCCGTTAAATAGACGTGTCCGCTATTCGGGAGTGTCCGTTATGGAGGTTTTACAATAAACTAAGGAGAAATTTCCTCAGCCCACCCTCTACATTTATTTGTGATAAAAAAAATTGTGACACATTGTCCTGATAAATTTAGAAATCTTTTTACTTTTTTTCTTTTTTTCTTTTCATTTTTTTTTCTTGTTAAAAAATACTTTTTCATCCTTTATCACTGAAAATAGTGTCCGCTATTTAGAATGTCCGTTATTCAGAGGTTAAACATACAAAAATTTAGGTTTTAGGAGTGGGGATTGGAGAACTGTCCGTTAAATAGAGGTGTCCGCTATTCGGAAGTGTCCGTTATGGAGGTTTTACTGTACTATTATACTTTCCAGTTAGAGGACACAGTTTTCCCCCGGCAGGTCGTGTGTTTGGTCGTGTTGAAAAGATCCTCAAGAAAAGTGTTACGATCAAAATCAAATGAACAATATTATGAAATGTACAAAACCGTTGGTGATATGAAAATTTAGGAAACTGATTGGGAACTTTTGAACACTAAATCTCTAAATATGTACTTTCGAAACCTACCAAGAATTTCACAGTTGAAACGGATTGTTTAAGAGAAAAATAAGAAACCTGGTAAGGTAGAAGGCTTCCAGAATTATAGATTTCAAGATCTAATTGAAGAATCTGGCGTAATTCTTTTGAAAAAGGGAGTTACTGTTGTCTGTGTTCAAAGGGTTGTTTTAAAATCTCTTCCTCTTAGCCACGCCATGTATCAGTTGAAAAAAAATGTTGACAAACTTTTGAAACTAATGGTGACAAAATCAACCTGATGATGTCTTAAAATGGAACATTATCTATGACTTACCAACCTGTAGGGAAGAGGAAGGGGAACTGTGTGACTGCCTAGATAATGGTTTTAAAATTTGAAGTAGCCTTTTGGCAAACAAATATTTCTTTAGTAAATGTTTAATGAATATTACTAGGTACCATAATCTGTCATTTTATTTTATCAATAATCAACTGAAGTTCAGTATTTGCTCAAATAAAATAATGCTTTTATATTATTTGTTAGTTAGAAATTATTTCATTCAAAAAGCATTTTATCCAATAATGTCAAACAATCTGAGTCGACCTCTGAATTCGGCCAAAACGTGATTTCTCTAATTTTTAAATACATTTTATTAATTAGTTTTAAGTTCAATATCTTACGTATGATTGGAATTCTCTCGAATAACAGTAATAAAAATACACAGATAAAACTTAGTATTGAATATATGTTTTTTTTTTTTTTTTTTTAAAGCTTTTTGCATTTTATGAAAGTTTGTATGTAAAGGAAGTATTGAATATATGTTTTTTTTTTTTTTTAAGCTTTTTGCATTTTATGAAAATTTGTATGTAAAGGGGAAAACATGATTTGCATATTTTCTCCAGATTTGCATTCCATCGTATACTTATGTAGTTGAATATTTAAAGAATAAACAAAAATCACCTTTTCTTTTCTTAAGTAAAATTGAATGATAAATAAAGCTTTATGTAAACGCAAAAACATTGTTTTCCTCAAAATATTTCATTCATCTATCGAGACCTTTAAGTTGCGCATAAAATTTCAATACGTTTCCACATACTCTACGACATTATTTACAACTTGTTGACCTTTGTAAAAAAAATGTCACAAATCATAAAACTAGAATGAACAATCGAAACAGAGACGCTGTAAACTAAGTATTTTGTATTCATAAACGATCCTTACATTTGTCGTTATTGCATTGTCATTTATGTTTTATGAAACATATAAATCTTCTAGCAGAAGGAAATGCTTCAGTGCGCATGTCACATAAAAAAAAAAAAATAAATTAGAATAGCAAGATTCGAAACAATAGAAAAGTATTTTTTTCCTTCTTTTATAACTTTACGTCCGATGGCAACAGAATTTTTTATCGTTTGAATCTTTGTTTATACATATAAGTACGGGGTTATTAATGAGTGTTATAAAATGATCTGTTGTAAAAATTTCGTTTATTCAGCTATGACATGTTGTTACATTGAAAGATGGAGTTGTTCAACAAACTCATTAAACTAAAATATGACTAATGACAAATATGTAAATTATTGAATTATAGAATTACAGAACTTTTCAGCTAGTTAAAAAAATATAAATGAAATAAAATTATAAATATGTATAAAGCGCTAAAGTGTCCAGAAATGGGTAAAATTAAAAATATGTATACAGTATGTTCGTAATAGAACAATCAGTATTGAAAATGAAATGTATAGCATAAGTAATTCATTTAATAGGGACACACAAAAGCTTTCTTTTACATTATACACTATGAGAAAGAATAATTTCCGATGCATTTCAGTGATGTTACAGTACTTGAAACATAATGAATGACTATATGCATCCCTTAGGTGAATTAAATATTATTTCTCAAGAATATATATGGTGTCTATAATTAAATGACGCTATTTTAAAGTTAAGAACAAACAAAAGTAGTGTTAACCAATTGTGGAATTTTTAAAAGCCATAATAAAGGGAGGTAATTTTGTTTAGGTAAAATCAAAATTAGTTCAAAATTTCACCGCAAGAGGACATCTTTAACGAATTACACATTTAACATACATTCGCGATAGTTTATAAATTTTGTTTATTAACGTTACCGAACCGTAAACATAGTATTTCAGGACATTTTTTCATCATATCCCAGGACATACTGCGGTCAACTGTGGAACATGCTATTTAACGATTACAAACGGCCATCATGTGGAATATGTTTTATTGTAATAAAATTTTTAAACTATCGTAAATGTGTGCTAAATGTGTGTTAAATGTGTGCATAAAATGTGTGCTAAATTCACTGAAAAAGACGTCTATTACCAAAATTTTAAACCATTCTTTTTCATTCAAAAAATTTCCAAGCCTTTGTTATGTCCTTCACAAAATTTCACATTTTTCTGAAAGAAAGTTTTGTTTCTAGGCTACTTTAAAATAGGATCATTTAACCATGGACAAAGTATAGAATATTTTGTATTTATAATTACTTTTCAAAATAATTCCATTGCATTACATACATACACATATAAAGATTGGGATCACGTGTGTTTATTATACTGGACACATAATTTATTTTTACACACCAGTGCGAAGCATATCGAATTCCACAGAACATCATATCCGAGTAAAAGAAGAAATGATATAATTAGATGGACCACTCACAGAATAATATCTCATGAAATGCAATGAATTGGTTTAATTAATAGGCTTGCAAGAATTCATTAGTTCAGAGTGAAAATAATGTTAATTCCTTGTGAAAATTTCCATTTAAATAAACCAGCAATGTGGATCTTCAATAGCTTTATTTGCTGTCAAGTAGATAGAAAGAGTTCCACTAGTTTTGGACTCATATCTGATCCTTTACCTATCTTAGCAACAGGATAAAGATGTATCATACCAGAGACGCACAGTCACTTGTCAAAAATATTTAACCCAGGTGACAAGAATTCTTTTAGCAGCTTAATAAAAGTAGAATTCTATTTTCCGGCTCAGCATAATGGCATTATATTAGAATAAAACTTTCTCAACATGTTTTTTTATTTGCAAAATAAAAAAATAAATAATAATAATCATTATAAATTACTACCAAAATAATAGTTTCATAGATTTGATTCGAAGTTCTTAAAGAGCACTACGCGTCAATAGTAGAAACATTCGCCAAGCGAGCAAGCGATCACTATGAACCATTTAAGCAACACAGAACACTGTTTAAAAAATTTGAAACTTTTACTGCAGCGTCACTCCACCACTTTTATAAAAAAGATTACTTCATTGTACTATGTAGCATTAACAATGGTAAAAATAGATATATTTTATAAAAACTGTGGAGTGACGATGCAGCAAAAGTTTCAAATTTTTAACATTGAAGCTTCGCTCGACGATGCGCCGCTAATAAAACAAAAATTCAGCTCCGTGCTAATAAAAAATGATTAAACAGTTTTAAAAAGTTTCTGCCAGCGAAAAGTTAAAATAAACGATCTGTGTTAGTTGCTTGAGAGCAGAATTTCTCAGCAAAAATAACATCTATTACTACATGAAGACATATACTAATCAACTACAGTATGTCCCACATAAATAAAGCTACCACGATTCTGTGCTGTTATCGGAGACGAAACAAAACCACGAGAACGAAAGAAATATATTAAGAAAGACTGTATAGAAATGCATATTTACAAGGAATAACTCACTCCCTGCCCCACTTGATCAAGATGAAAAATGAATGCATAAAAATGAGGGGGGGAGAGTGTCCTGCCGAAATAAAGCCACTACTGTTAGTAGCAATTATATCCGCAATGTTTACACATGACTTGGAATATACGTTGTGGCATACTATTTACGAATCGCTGGAAGACATTAGCATCAGTATTATCTCAGGCCTCAATGATGGCGTTCATCAGTTTTGCCTCAGACTTGAACTGTCTGCCATTGGCATTTAAAGCTCTACTGAGGATACTCCGAACATTTTCTTGGGGACTGAGATGAAGGTACAGGACAGGCTATTCCATAATATGTTCTCAATTATCGAAAAAACTATTCCTAGGAGGATTTTGGAAAGATTATGGAGCCGTTTTCCTGCTGCAAAATCCAATTTACCCCATCAATTCTCTTTTCAGTTGGCAATAAATGGATTTTTAGCATTTTTTCTTGATAATTGGTAGCCTACATGCGGTTTGAGGGAAGAACCAGGTTATGTTCAGAAATATAGCTGAAGCCATCCAACTCTATTAATAAGCCCCCATCGTACTGCCTTTTGAAAAAATTTCCTCTCATTTCCTCATTTCGTACCAATCGAAAGCAAGACAGTAAGAGTCATACAAACTATTTTTTTTTATTATCTGGGAATATAACACCATGCCACTGATCCTTCCACGTTTGATGATATTTAACCCCATCGACTCTGATTTGCATGTGGATAGGAATCAACATGGGTAAGCTCAACATGGGTATATGGAGGCTGGGTGGGGCTTGTTGTGCTCAAACCAATTAGTAGGCCTCCCCACCTGGCTGAATCTGGGTAGATGGAGGCTGCTAGCATGTCCATAGAAATCTACTGTTAGCAATAAATTACATTGCTAATCCAGCAGATTTATATAAATAGACATAAAAATGTTGTGATATCGAAGAAAATTCAAAATCTGTTTAATATATAGCTATTTATTGCCTTAAGCAATTCATAGAATACAAAATATTTTTTTAATATGTTTATTGTATGAGTATGTATATATGTATATCGCATTGAGCAAAATAAATGAAAATGTTTAAGAAATACAACATGCATTAACTTATTTAGGCATATAAGTAAAAATTTTAACAAGGATCATAAGAATATTATGTATTTGGAGTTCACATTTTTAGCCTGCTGTCCAAGACCTTTGAATTCATGTTTCTGCATCGTCAGTCATTATAGTTTTGATGCAGTGGCGGACTGGAATGTTCGTCTCCCCAGTCCCTGTTTACTCCATATTTTTTTTAAAGTCTTTCAACATCCGCAGAACGCTTATTCAAATCATGCTCTTTTGCTTTTTGTTGTTAAACTATAGTTACTGCATTATCTAATACTTACGTAAGCATTCTCGTGACCCCCCATCTCCCCCTTTTCAGAAAAAATAAGCAGACACTGGACTCCCCCTCCCCACCCCTGGCTGCCTACGTAGTACTTGAACGACTTCCAAGACATGATTTGGCAGATCGATTGCGTTTTAATATGCGAATGGAGTTTTAACTAATTCTGGAATTTCAGCTGTGAACTCGATGAGGTGATTGTCCGTTCTGCCACTTTCCCTTATATTAGGATGATCTATTAATTATTCGCATAAAATTTTATTTTATGGATCATTAAAATTGTTCACACCTTTAGAAATAAGCGTCTGAGTACCTCCTATAATTTTATAGTTGCTACGCAACTGTTATAAGATCATTTAAAGTAAAATATATATATATATATATCTTGTTCAATCCCACAATAATAACAAAACTATGCCGGTAGCTATTACAACAAAAACAACAGCGATCGCTTGGCGAGTAAAAAAAAAAAAATAGAAATGAAGAAAACCTACTAACCCAGAGCTGAAAGAAAAAGACACAAGTTTTTCCCCTTTCAGTGAAAGTTGTTCGGCCATTTCCGCTCAGGAAAACTAGACCGCTGTTGACAGCAAACGATTTCTCCTGGGTGGAGTAGGTAGGATGGGAGATGAGAAGGGGGTGGCTGTGAAGAAGATGCGGCGTCTAGAGGTCAGGTACCCCAAGACTTGACCTTGGAGAATCATGTATTATTTGTTTCTTTCGCAAGCAACAGGTGCTATTCATGCCCTTCGGGTATCTTCCGTCGTGTAGTTAGATTGGAGATTGTCTTTTTTTTTTGTTCTATAAATTAACAAATTGTTTGACAGATTAGTCTGGAGTTATTTTTAATGCTGAAACTGGCAATTGAAAATAAATTTAATCTTTTCTTTTCATTTTTTCCTCTTTTGTTTTGGCATTTATTTATGAATAGTAAAAATTCGAAACATAAGTATATCAAAGCTCAGTAAAAATCTAACCTCGAAGATTCCATATATTATGCAAAATATTATTTACATTGTATTTGATTCAGTATGAAACATTTACAACAGAGCATCTACAATTGGATTCTCATAAACATGTCATTAAGGAATGTGCAAATAATAAATATTGATCTTATACTGCTTAAAAGATAACTCATTCGGTAATATTCTCTCTAATGATAGGTTAGGAGCAAATGAATGACATTTTGTAACAGTTATTTATTGATAGAAATGAATAATTATATTAAGACAGTGTATGCAATTATAATGTCATTACAAAAATATTTTACAAGAGCGAAAATAGATAGATTTTATGGTAAATACATACAAGTATTCAAGATATCTATTCATGTAATTATCCAATAGTATATTTTTGTCAGTTATCAGGATCGGGAGGTTATGACAAATTAAATGCCATAGAACATATAACTTTTAGCGAACGCTCCAATACATTTTTAATGTTCACAACAAATATACGCACAAATTGGAACTTTTTAAACATTAGTTCGCAACCCCTGTTAGTCGAATGCTATGCAGATCAAAGCTAGTCGGATGTGGGAATCCTAAAA
The DNA here is from genome assembly GCA_964019185.1 of Maratus speculifer. Classification (NCBI taxonomy): domain Eukaryota; kingdom Metazoa; phylum Arthropoda; class Arachnida; order Araneae; family Salticidae; genus Maratus; species Maratus speculifer. The sequence continues at coordinate 275,042,223 of OZ025296.1, read as the reverse complement.
CTTTCTTTTATCTCATGCATGTTAGTACTAAAAAAAAATAAAAAAAAAATAAATATATATATATATAGGAGCGTTAACGGTTAGGTAATTTACAACAAAATTTAATCAGAAACAATTTATGTCAAGTTCTAACTAAATTTTAAGTCTGGGGAAAAATACGTGCGGTAGTTTTTCAGATAGAATCATTGCAGAAATCGTAAATAATTATGGATAGAAGCGACACCTATTGAACGATATTGCTCCAAAAACTAAAGAATAACAATATATATCAGGGACAGACTGAATCTGAAGTTTGATAAAAATTCGTGCATTAGTTTCTGAGCTAGTGCTGTTGCGATAATCATGAATAATGCTGCATAGCAGCGCTTCATGGCGGTCAATATTCACCAAAATGTAATCAGATCCATATTATATAAAGGACTAAAATAATTTCAAGTTTTATGAAAATCCGTCTATTAGTTCTTGAGCTATAGCTATTGCAGAAAAGGGAAAATTCCGCATAGCAGCGTCACTTATTGACAACACCAAAACAAAAACAGAACTAGTTCATATCAAGGATTTATTGAATCTAACGATTGATGAAAATCCATGCATTAATTCTTGATAGAGCTGTTGTGGAAATTCTGAAAAAATGCAGCATAACAGCGTCATCTATAGAGCGATAGAGTGACTCACAGACAGGTATTTTGCAAAAACATATTTTTGGTGTTCTCTGACCTCTAAAACGTGTAAATCCATCGAATACCAGAGTACGAGAATTTGCACGAATCCAATACTTGTAAAGATAGAAGATAAATGTAGATAGATCTTGTAAAGATCGAATAAAGCAAAAACATGTTTTAGAACACGTATACCGCCCACCCGCGAGAAAAGTGACACATCTCGACTAAAATAAATTTCACAGAAGAGGCAAAAAAAAGTTTGCGTGATTTTACTGTATCGTGGAATTATAGAACTTAGTTTTGCGTATAGGAATCAAACCGTGTATAAGAGCATAAAACCATTAAGAATGAAGACGTAGATTAAGACTTGGAGGGTTGCGTCATATTACTACCCTCAGCTGCTGTATAAAATAGATATATATTGCAATAAAATGATTTTCGGTGTAACTACACTTCTGAAACTTTTTGTGTAGCAAAACGCACCTATGGCAGGATTATTAGCGGAATAAAATAGAAAATTAAATTTTGCAAGATTCGTCACTTTTTTGCGGTTGAGCTATATTACATTACGTTAGTATACTGTATAAAAATAAAACTACATATTATTAAATAAAGTATGTTAACATGTTAACATGTCAAAGGAGAGTGTGATACATATAACTGTGATACATGTAATACATGTCAAAGGATATTTATTGTTGTTTTACTACCCTGTGCTATGCGATTGCTACTTTACGAGGACTCCTGATGGAATTTTCTTACTAAGTAGTATGATTGAAAGCAGTTGTTACATTCGATTGACAAGATTCTAAATAATTACGTCAGATGTTTCATATATATATATGTATTACACTCTTTATTATTTATTTATAGTTTATTTCCTACTTTTTAGTACTTAAAATATTTCATTGTGCAGTTTCAAAACCAGTTGGCGTATTTTAGTAAGAATGATTTGGCGCACAATTAACACCACTGTTGTAACTTGTATACAAGTGTAACAATATTGTTTATCTAAAAGAATATTTGACGATCTATCATCTGTGACCAGACAACAGAAAAATACAGAGTTTCCGAAATGCATCTTTGCATTTAAAAATAAATAAATAAAAATAAACACACAATAATACAGTTTTACAATGGATACAATTTTTTATAGAGCTACACGAAAGAAATTAGTTAAATAATTTCTTACTGCGACAAAATATATTTTAATTATGTTACATTATTTCAAATGCAAGAAATTGATATCCAATACTAGGTTTACTGCAAGAAACTTGCTGCAGAATATGATGCGCATAATATTTATTGTTCATTTACAGGGACAGACAAAAGTTTTCGATACAGTACTGCATCGGATATACTATGCCTATTAGTGATAACTGCTGTAAGCACATCTTCAGTTAAAATAGGCGTTTTTAAATTTAGCTAAGTTTTTGCATATTATGTGGTGTGAAAAGGTACTGTAGAATATAGATCATGTACGAATCTACGCAAACGAATTTTTAAGCATCGCTGAATCACTCAATATGAGCATGAATTACTTTAAAGGTTATTTTTACTTGAGTTATGCATTTTCAAGTTGAATTGTATTTAGTATAATAAGAGATTTTTGTCGGAATTATGTATGATTTTAATGTTTTATTTAAACGTTTGTTTAGTTTTAAGACTTTAGAATATTTTATACACCATTTAGTAAACTTGTCTTTTTTTATTTTCACTTTTATATGCATCATATTTTACATTTCAAAACTATACATTTGATACACAAAACACCTTTAAAACCCCGTTGCATTTACAAAATACTTTGTTATGTTGTTTTACACTTTCCATTTTCAATTAGTAACTGAAAGAACACGGGCAAACTTTAGCAATGGAAAACTTAATTTCATAAGTAAATTACTTTTCTTACATCTGCGAACTTTCCTATAATTTATCTATTTGCACAGTATTTCATAAAACTTGCATCGTATATATAAATGTTCGTTTGCATAAATACATTATTTATATTACATAGATTCTCGCAAAGTTATGAATCATAAAATATTCCGTTCATAATCTATTCCCTTTCATTCGGCGAAGGCCTAATAAAATAAATTACATTTTTCAGCTCTTTACCACAAAAGGGTTTATTAATATCATATCAGAAACTGAAAGAATTTCTGATAATTAAATTATCTCCTAAGTCGATTCTCTTTTGAAGAAAGTAATTACGTTTTCTCGAGATGGGGAAATAATAATATACGATAGGACGAGAAATATAAACAACTTTAATTCTTCCTTAGCTTCATTTGTGATCCAATATTAATTAGTACATAATTAATATAGAATCTTTAATGTAAATTTCAAATTACATAATTTCTGATCTTCGAAGAAACGTAGCTGATGATTGGTTAAGCATTCAGTGAGCAACCTAAAGTTTAAAGGTGAATTTTAAAGAATTCTAGTATTTTTTATTCCATGGACAATTTTTTTATAAAACATTTGTGAATGAATTACTTTGGTTAATTATTCAGAGATGTAGTAGAGGCAAATAAAGGAAGTATACAATGGTATATACACCATATACATTCAATATTTTTAAGAACCACTGTATACCTTCTATATTTCACCTAAAGCTATACCGTTTAATCTATAGCATTTACTCTCAGAGTATAGAGTATGACGGATAACTCTGGTTATTTTACGATAACATCACTGTACTTCTTGTACACTGTTAAAAATTTTGTTCTAGTTTGGTGCTTAATTAGCTGTCACCATGAGATGGTGAAATCTCGTTCCAACATTTGGAGCTTCCTATTTCAACCTCTACCAACTATTGGAACTATCCCTCAACAGGAGCTCCAAATATTGGTTCAAGATTTCACCATCTTACAGCGATAACAATTGAGCACCAAAATTTCGTTCAAATTAGGACAACATTTTTAACAGTGTATCTAAGATGGAACGATGCAAAACAACTTAATTATTATTAAATATATTATTTATAAGTGCACAATTGCAAATGAAAAAAATCAAGCAGACCATAAATAACATAAAAAGCTACATGTTTCGTTGAAGTCAGTCGTTCTTCATCAGACAAGAATCAAATCAAAATACATTGGTACATACTGAAAAAAACCAGCATCACTTAGAAAAATTATTAATTTAAAGCATACAGATTAATTAGTAAATTAATTTTAAAGGTTAATAAAGTTGAATATATTTTTCAGCTCTAAACCACAAAAAGGTTTGTTAATTAAATTATCTCATAAGTCGATTCTCTTTTGAAGAAAATAATTAAATTTTCTCGAGATGGGAAATATAATATGATAGGACGAGAAATATAAACAATTTTAATTATTCCTTAGCTTCATTTGCGATCCAATATTAATTAGTACATAATTAATATAGAATCTTTAATGTATATTACAAATTACATAACTTCTGGTCTTCGAAGAAACGTAGCTGATGATTAGTTAAGCATTTAGCACACAACCTAAAGTTTAAAGGTGAATTTTAAGAAATTTTACTTTTCTATTATCCCATGCACAAACTTTTTAATAAAACATTCGTGAATCAACTACTGTGGTTAATTCTTCAGATATTTAGTACAGACAAATAAAGAAAGTATGCGTTGGTATACACTGTATATCTGGAAAAAAAAATATTTTAAAGAATTGTTATAAAATTTCGATGCATATTTATTGAATCAAAATTTTTTGTTTGAGTAATGGAAAACATACAATAATAAAACTGTATTGTATTTGTACTTGCAAAAGCATTAAGCCGAATCAGGTTGGTAGGTTGTGTTTATGACAACCAATTATCAACCCGTTGGATATGGGCCCAAGATAGGGATGCATCCTCCGTGGGGGTCTTACTAAGGGAACCTGAGAATCGAAGGAGGAAATTTTAATTTAAATATACTCAGTGAATAAGAAAGAAGAAAAAGGTTGCTTCATTAATATATTTAACTTTTTGCGATCACGTAATGGCAAATAACTGCCCAAACTTCATACACATGATTTTATTTGTATATTCTATTCGAACCAATATATTTTAAAAGTAAGTGTTTGAGTACATTTTTCTTGCGCATACTAACAAAATCGAAATAAAAAAGTTTCTTAAAAAGAGAAAAGGTGATGGAAACCGAATAAATACATTTAAGAAAGGCATGTGCCTTGGAGGAATACCTCAACGCAAAGGGTTGAAAACACTGGTTTAAATTTCTCGAAATCTCTTTAATAATCTCACTTTTTTTGAAGACTTTCTGAATAATGTACGCTGGGCCTTTAGGCTAATACTTTGGCTTCGGCAAGGATATTCATTATTATTTTTTCTCTGAATAATTCAGCAAACAACGTGAAAGGTGAAGACATTTTATGTTACTTTATGTAAAGATAAATGCATATGTGAAAAAGAAAACAAAATGTCATAAACAATTATTAATTTGAAATTTATTTGACGCGTATTATGCATGAATACATGTACTTGGAAACAACTGTGCATTTTATTAACATAATTTTGACAAAACTTGGCAACCAATCCCAATTGTTAGATTTTTGACCTCCATAAATAGTAAAATACTCTATGAACGTCGTTGAAAAACACAAGGACAAAAGAAATATTTTATGATCACGATATAAAGAAGAATTATTATAAAAAGCATATTGTTAAAAAAGGATAGAAATAAAATTGCCAAGCTTAAAAAAATCTTAGTTTTTTTTTCTATTCACTTTTTTCCCCAAGATAATTCAGGATAATTCAGATAACAACAGGATATATTCCGTTAAAAGAAATAAAGCGTTACTTTATGTTGTAAGGTCAGTGTTACTAGTTCATTACTTTAAAATAATAACAACAATAATAATAATAATAATAAAATTCTTTTATTGCTATGACTAAAGAAAAAAAAAGAAGGAAAATATATTATAGAAAATGAAAAACTACAATAGAGAACCTAAAATGATACAGCTAGAACGGAAGAAAAATCTAAATCTTCTTTTTACCCCATATAATGAGCAGAGAACACAAATATAGTTTCGATAGAAATTAACCTCTTTAGACTTGATAGTGTCCTTGTGTCTTACTAGATATGTAATTTTCGCCATTACCGCTACTATTTTCACGTATCTCCCCCCCCTCTCCCCCAGGGGTATGCGTACTCCAAGTCGAGATCCGCTAGTAGTAGGAAAATAACAGTTTAAGGACATGCGGCGGCGGCACTGCGGCACCGTGCCGCCGCCGCACCACGCAGCAACCGTCCCTCCGCATCCCTCCGCGTCCCGCCGCCACCACCATGCCACCGCCGCCCTCCTGGTCCCTCCTGTGGTACCCCTGCGCCCACCGTGCATCCCCCACCACAAACGCCCCCTAGTGGAAAAAAGGAACATTCTATTATAACAGGATAGGTGAACAACCTTCCCTAATTAAAAATATTATCAATCACATCTCAACTCGGAATCATACTATATGATGAAGATTAAATTTATATTTGAATTTTGAACAACCATAATTTTAATGAGTATTATTAATTAAGCGAAACACCGGAAAAATATCAGTTTTTAACCATTTTATTTAGATTTCTTCAACTACAAGATGAGATTATCAATTTAACTCAAGAAAGTTAAACATATATTTGAATTTTGCTGCATAGACATCTTAATGAGTAGTATTAATTAAGTAAAAACAATAGAAAATATCCAGTTTTATAGAAAAAGACTGATTTCTTACGATTTTTATCAACTATATGATCAATGTAACGACTTAAAAGTTGAAAGTTAAACATGTATCCTAGTTTTTCAACAGCTATAGCCTTAATGAGTATCGTTAATTAAGTAAAAAAACAATGGAAAATATCAAGTTTTATGGAAAAAGACTGCTCTCTTACGATTTTTATCAACTTAAGAGAGAAAACTTAAACATACATTTCAGTTTTTCAACAGCTATAACCTTAATGAGCATTCATAATTAAGTAAAAAACAATGGAAAATATCGATTTTTATAGAAAAAGGCTGATTTCTTACGATTTTTATCAACTGCAACATCAGTGTATCGACTTACAAGTTGAAAGTTAAACATGCATTCTAGTTTTTCAACAGCTATAATCTTAATGAGCATTCATAATTAAGTAAAAAACAATGGAAAATATCAAGTTTTATAGAAAAAGACTGATTTCTTACGATTTTTTCAACTCAAACTTCAGACTATCAATTTGGTAGAAAGAAATTTAAGCATGCATTCGAGTTTTGGACAACCATTTCCTTCATGAACATTATTAATTAAGCAAAACAACAGAAAATATTAAATTTTTAACTGATTTCTTCATATTTATTTATTTTTTTTTATATATATATAAAATCAGAATACACAACTTAAAATAGAAATTTAAACATATTTTTTAATTTTTGAACAGTCGTTACCTCAAAGAATTTCAATAATTGAACAATTAACAAAGGAAACTAATGATTTTTTAACGAAAAAAGACGAATTAAACGAATTTGGTTAACTTTTACTCTAAATGGAAATTTCATCATACTTTTATATACTAACTAAGTAGAATTTTAATGCATAAACGAACACATTTCAGTAAATATTCAACGCACACGCAAATATGAAAACAACACCTGCTTCTTGTGACGTCATATTGAAACCAAAAGTTATTCCTCCGAAGTCCCTCACCATACCTTTTCACCCCCATCTCCCCCAATTTTTTACCTTAGGTAGGGAAATGGACAATGCAATGACCTCTCATTCTTGTATATTTAGAAGTCTGGGAGAAAAAAAGAGACATTTTATACACTCCAATTTCATAACAGTTACCGCAATATCCCAAAATTTGAATTTTGGAAGACATAATCAGTATAATTAATTAAACAAAATAATAAAAATATTATTTTTTAAGGTGAAAAGGTGAATTTAAGCGAATTTGATTAGTTTTACAATAGTCTTTTGAGTCACAACTTGGAAATATAGATTTCTAACAGAAGAATTAAACGTATATTTTAATTTTAGCAACAAAAACTTAACAAGTATCATTAATTTAACAAAAATAAATATCAATTTTAAAGAAAAGACGAATTTGAATAATTTTACACTAGTATTTTGAAAAGCAACATAGAAATATCAATACTTATTCACATATTTCACTTATTCACTGTATTCAGTACTATATTTAATAAATATGGATACAATTTAAGAATTTTCTAATCTATAATTAAATATTAGCTGTATATTTAATGTTACCCATGTTTTCAACATTAGTTCATAATCGTGAATTTTGTATTTTAAATACCATGTATTCAGGTTCAGATTATTTTCACTTGAAATCATACAGAATTTTTTAACAGAGTTTGTTTTTGAAATCATTGAAGCAACTGTATTTAATATTTTTAACACCAATTTTCTAAGATTTTCTAACATTTTCCGATTATACATTCTTCAGAAGTACATTTCTAAATGTTACAATCACTTTACATATCGAAAAGATATCATTGAAGCAACTGTATTTAATATTTTTAATACCAATTTTCTAAGATTTTTTAACATTTTCCGGTTATACATTCCTCAAAAGTTATTATTACGTATTCTAAACAATAGAAAATATTAATTTTAAGAATAAAAAGACGAATTTAAACAAATTTTATTAGTTTTACACTATTTTTTCTCACCTCCAACACGGATATATCAATTTTAACAGAAGAATTAAACGTATATTTTAGTTTTTAACAACAAAAAATGTAATAAGTATCATTAATTAAACAAAAATAAATATCAATTTTCAAGAAAAGACAATTTTTTACACAAATTTTCAACTTTGAAATACATTTGCTTACATATATTGTTACAGTATATTACTAAACTTAAACTTTTTAAAAAGTTTGAATGTCTTTACAAAGGTTCATACTTATATTTTTCACGTCTTGACTGCATTCGAAATCTTACAACAAAAGTATACTTTTATTATTATTATTATTATTATTCTAGAAAACCTAAAAAATCGTTTCTTGCTGCTTTAGACACTTGACATATTAAAACTACTCTACCCATAGTATTAATCAAATTACTTCCATTAATCAAATCACTTCCATAGTATTAATCAAATTATATGTTTCATCTTGCACTTGATCTTAATGTTTTCATCTTGCATCTGAATTATCGTCCATCGAGTTTTTTAAATAATAATATATTTATAGTTTTTGATTATACATAGCATGTACAAATACAATCTTTAATTTTAACATTTCATATTTCAAATAACCTATTTCCGAAACCAAGCTATGTGAATTTTACCACAATGCTTATTATCATAGAATAATTTGTGTTTCACACTTTTCTAAAAATTATCAGATATGTACCCCTCAGAGAAATTACTATCATATGAATAAATGAAGAAAATTTAATTTATATTAAATGTACACGAAATTGATTGCAATATACATGTATTTAATAAAAATAAATAGGCGATTATTTATACATTAAACCTTTACTAAATATATATTTCTTTCATTATACAGATGTTTCAACAAGATGAATCAAAACAGCAGCAAACTTCAGAAATTAATGACCCGAATGATTCATCCCTAGCACATGCAACGTTAACGAATAACACATATGTGAGTACTTATATGAGAAATACTAGAATTCGTATATGAAACGTAATTAGAGTAAATACAAAATGATTTGTCTTACTACCTACACTTTAACAAGTGCTTTTTACCTATATTATTGAAGAGAATCCTAACTGTGTCCATTTATTTCTACTACAGATGTGCTCTATTTGCTACAAACACTTCTTAAGTAAATGGAATTTAACAGAACATACAAAAATCTATACAGGTGAAAAACCTTACACTTGGAAAGATTACCATAAATGCTGTTTTCAAGGAGACGTGAATCAAAAATACACACATCATCATATAAAGCATCATCAGATATATGTAAACTTAGCGAAGATATTCAAAAATTAGTCAGACTTTTGAAGAATTTAGAAATAAAGGAAGATATTTAGGCTATTTATCCATCATATTTTCACAACATTTACCACAATATCTCAAACTTAAAATTTGGAAGACATACACACTGCTGAAAAGTAATTTTGTGATTCTTCTAACCAGTATGAATGTATAGATGTTATTTTGCAGTGTATTCTTTAAATGCTCACATTAAATATTCTTTTATATGCATATATCGTTGTGTTTATTTTTCTAATACCTATTACATTAATGAAATACATAACATTTTAAGTGAAATAACACTCTCACAACTTAAAAAATGCATAAGAACATACAAAAATAAACAGATGTATGAAAAAATATGCAAGTTTACAAAATATTTTCATTGTTTTCTAGAAATATTAACAAAAAATATTTACAATATGAAAAAATTGTAAAAGTGAAAAGAAAAACATAAATGTAAAAACAAAAACCACAAAGTGAAAAACTCATAACAAAGTTTTTGAAAAAAAAAAATATTTACAACAAAATTTTTTTTACAAAAACCAAAACTTCCAAAAATATTTTTTTCAAAAAATTTTTTTTTCAAAAACATTTTTTACAAAAAATTTTTTTTTCAAAATAAGTTTTTACAAAAGTAAAAAAAAGAAAATCACAACGTTAAAAAAATGAAAAATTTTTGTTAAAAAAAGTGTAAAAAAATTGCAAAAAAATGTTGCAAAAATTTCAAAAAAAGTTATGAAAAAAGCTTCAAAAATTTTGTTGTTTTTAATAGCAAATGCAATGGCGAAACCATTGCATACTGCATTAAAACCAACGAAATTTTTGAAGCTTTTTTCATAACTTTTTTGAAATTTTTGCAACATTTTTTTGCAATTTTTTTACACTTTTTTTAACAAAAATTTTTCATTTTTTTAACGTTGTGATTTTCTTTTTTTTACTTTTGTAAAAACTTATTTTGAAAAAAAATTTTTTTGTAAAAAATGTTTTTGAAAAAAAAATTTTTTGAAAAAAATATTTTTGGAAGTTTTGGTTTTTGTAAAAAAAATTTTGTTGTAAATATTTTTTTTTTCAAAAACTTTGTTATGAGTTTTTCACTTTGTGGTTTTTGTTTTTACATTTATGTTTTTCTTTTCACTTTTACAATTTTTTCATATTGTAAATATTTTTTGTTAATATTTCTAGAAAACAATGAAAATATTTTGTAAACTTGCATATTTTTTCATACATCTGTTTATTTTTGTATGTTCTTATGCATTTTTTAAGTTGTGAGAGTGTTATTTCACTTAAAATGTTATGTATTTCATTAATGTAATAGGTATTAGAAAAATAAACACAACGATATATGCATATAAAAGAATATTTAATGTGAGCATTTAAAGAATACACTGCAAAATAACATCTATACATTCATACTGGTTAGAAGAATCACAAAATTACTTTTCAGCAGTGTGTATGTCTTCCAAATTTTAAGTTTGAGATATTGTGGTAAATGTTGTGAAAATATGATGGATAAATAGCCTAAATATCTTCCTTTATTTCTAAATTCTTCAAAAGTCTGACTAATTTTTGAATATCTTCGCTAAGTTTACATATATCTGATGATGCTTTATATGATGATGTGTGTATTTTTGATTCACGTCTCCTTGAAAACAGCATTTATGGTAATCTTTCCAAGTGTAAGGTTTTTCACCTGTATAGATTTTTGTATGTTCTGTTAAATTCCATTTACTTAAGAAGTGTTTGTAGCAAATAGAGCACATCTGTAGTAGAAATAAATGGACACAGTTAGGATTCTCTTCAATAATATAGGTAAAAAGCACTTGTTAAAGTGTAGGTAGTAAGACAAATCATTTTGTATTTACTCTAATTACGTTTCATATACGAATTCTAGTATTTCTCATATAAGTACTCACATATGTGTTATTCGTTAACGTTGCATGTGCTAGGGATGAATCATTCGGGTCATTAATTTCTGAAGTTTGCTGCTGTTTTGATTCATCTTGTTGAAACATCTGTATAATGAAAGAAATATATATTTAGTAAAGGTTTAATGTATAAATAATCGCCTATTTATTTTTATTAAATACATGTATATTGCAATCAATTTCGTGTACATTTAATATAAATTAAATTTTCTTCATTTATTCATATGATAGTAATTTCTCTGAGGGGTACATATCTGATAATTTTTAGAAAAGTGTGAAACACAAATTATTCTATGATAATAAGCATTGTGGTAAAATTCACATAGCTTGGTTTCGGAAATAGGTTATTTGAAATATGAAATGTTAAAATTAAAGATTGTATTTGTACATGCTATGTATAATCAAAAACTATAAATATATTATTATTTAAAAAACTCGATGGACGATAATTCAGATGCAAGATGAAAACATTAAGATCAAGTGCAAGATGAAACATATAATTTGATTAATACTATGGAAGTGCTAACTCAAGATAAACCATGTATACTATATATCATTAAAACTATAAAGATAGTATTTATATTTTAAGCAACTTGATGCACGATAATTCAGAAGTGCGAGATGAAACATCTGATGAATTGATTAAAAATATGAGTAGATTAGTTTTAATACATTAGATGATTATAGCAGTAAGAAATTTCGTGTAGGAGCAATGCGTACATGATGAAAATCGAATGGAATCAATTGACTTCAACTCCTGATCCAAGTTAGTATTTATCTCACGTGTGTAATGTGGAAATATAAAAGGTGAAGAATCAAGTTTGATGTAAATAAATATTGTGGTATTGGTTTAAAAACTAAAAAAGTATTGAATTTTACTGAATTAGAAAGCATAAAATTTGATTAAATAATGTTTTATGTAAATAATTAAGTTTAAATGTGATAAAATTATGAAAATCAGTTTGTAAACTCTCATTTTTATAAGTACTACTATGAAAATATTCTTTTAATATAGAATTTCTGCTTATTAATGAGACTAAAAAATTATTTTTTTTTAATTTTGAATATTTATTGAGTGTATGTAATACTAGGATTAAAATCTTACAAATTCGGTGTTAAATTTTTCAAGAAATTGTGGTTTGTAATCCAGAAAAAGGTGTGATTTTAATAAATTTGTAAATATGTTCATTATTTTTTTTTTTTTAGTTATTTCTCTAACTTGTCATTCATTTGTTAATTTTTGTAATTTTTGTAGAAAAAATGATTTGAATTTTCGGTAATCTGTACTATTTTTTTGTCCAACAGTTGATTTTTTTGATTATTAGTATTCTTATTCAGCAGTAATTTCACGTATGAAGTTATTAAATATTAAATATCTATTAATTTTCTTTACTGTTTCATATGATAGTAATATTTCTGAGGAACAGGTATGTAATAACTACTAGACTTTGATTGACTTGATTTTCTGATAAACGTTTGAAAAGAGTTGTAAGTATGTAATGATGCAATATCTATATACTATCGAGAGTCGAGATTGAAGTAGATAAGTATTGGAGTAATAGTCAATTCTTTGTTGAATTTCAAGAAATTGTGTGAGAACATGGTTTTTTACATTAAGTTTATGTAATTTCAGTTACAGTTTTTCGACAATCAACCTAAAAATGGATAATTATCATAGTTAAAAGTTATGATGAAAAGATGTAAGCAATATTAATGTTAAAAAGTTCGTCTAATGTTTGCTCTTATGTTGTGAAAATTTCGAATAGTTTGATTTGAAATATGAAATGTTTGTAAAAATTAAACTTTGTATTCGTGTATGTTTTGCATTATTAAATTGTAAAGATAATATTCATATTTGGAAAATGTTGTTGGGTGTTTTAATAATTTTTTGATAAGTAGATAAAAACAGATGTTAAAATTCTGTGCTATTAAAATATATAGGATCAAGAATAAAGTTTGATGAAAATAAGTATTGTAAAAATTCAGAAATTTTGAAGTGTAAGATGAATCATGTCCTAATTTGATTAATTATATGGGTAGAGTAGTTTTAATATGTCAAGTGTCTAAAGCAGCAAGAAACGATTTTTTAGGTTTTCTAGAATAATAATAATAATAATAATAAAAGTATACTTTTGTTGTAAGATTTCGAATGCAGTCAAGACGTGAAAAATATAAGTATGAACCTTTGTAAAGACATTCAAACTTTTTAAAAAGTTTAAGTTTAGTAATATACTGTAACAATATATGTAAGCAAATGTATTTCAAAGTTGAAAATTTGTGTAAAAAATTGTCTTTTCTTGAAAATTGATATTTATTTTTGTTTAATTAATGATACTTATTACATTTTTTGTTGTTAAAAACTAAAATATACGTTTAATTCTTCTGTTAAAATTGATATATCCGTGTTGGAGGTGAGAAAAAATAGTGTAAAACTAATAAAATTTGTTTAAATTCGTCTTTTTATTCTTAAAATTAATATTTTCTATTGTTTAGAATACGTAATAATAACTTTTGAGGAATGTATAACCGGAAAATGTTAAAAAATCTTAGAAAATTGGTATTAAAAATATTAAATACAGTTGCTTCAATGATATCTTTTCGATATGTAAAGTGATTGTAACATTTAGAAATGTACTTCTGAAGAATGTATAATCGGAAAATGTTAGAAAATCTTAGAAAATTGGTGTTAAAAATATTAAATACAGTTGCTTCAATGATTTCAAAAACAAACTCTGTTAAAAAATTCTGTATGATTTCAAGTGAAAATAATCTGAACCTGAATACATGGTATTTAAAATACAAAATTCACGATTATGAACTAATGTTGAAAACATGGGTAACATTAAATATACAGCTAATATTTAATTATAGATTAGAAAATTCTTAAATTGTATCCATATTTATTAAATATAGTACTGAATACAGTGAATAAGTGAAATATGTGAATAAGTATTGATATTTCTATGTTGCTTTTCAAAATACTAGTGTAAAATTATTCAAATTCGTCTTTTCTTTAAAATTGATATTTATTTTTGTTAAATTAATGATACTTGTTAAGTTTTTGTTGCTAAAATTAAAATATACGTTTAATTCTTCTGTTAGAAATCTATATTTCCAAGTTGTGACTCAAAAGACTATTGTAAAACTAATCAAATTCGCTTAAATTCACCTTTTCACCTTAAAAAATAATATTTTTATTATTTTGTTTAATTAATTATACTGATTATGTCTTCCAAAATTCAAATTTTGGGATATTGCGGTAACTGTTATGAAATTGGAGTGTATAAAATGTCTCTTTTTTTCTCCCAGACTTCTAAATATACAAGAATGAGAGGTCATTGCATTGTCCATTTCCCTACCTAAGGTAAAAAATTGGGGGAGATGGGGGTGAAAAGGTATGGTGAGGGACTTCGGAGGAATAACTTTTGGTTTCAATATGACGTCACAAGAAGCAGGTGTTGTTTTCATATTTGCGTGTGCGTTGAATATTTACTGAAATGTGTTCGTTTATGCATTAAAATTCTACTTAGTTAGTATATAAAAGTATGATGAAATTTCCATTTAGAGTAAAAGTTAACCAAATTCGTTTAATTCGTCTTTTTTCGTTAAAAAATCATTAGTTTCCTTTGTTAATTGTTCAATTATTGAAATTCTTTGAGGTAACGACTGTTCAAAAATTAAAAAATATGTTTAAATTTCTATTTTAAGTTGTGTATTCTGATTTTATATATATATAAAAAAAAATAAATAAATATGAAGAAATCAGTTAAAAATTTAATATTTTCTGTTGTTTTGCTTAATTAATAATGTTCATGAAGGAAATGGTTGTCCAAAACTCGAATGCATGCTTAAATTTCTTTCTACCAAATTGATAGTCTGAAGTTTGAGTTGAAAAAATCGTAAGAAATCAGTCTTTTTCTATAAAACTTGATATTTTCCATTGTTTTTTACTTAATTATGAATGCTCATTAAGATTATAGCTGTTGAAAAACTAGAATGCATGTTTAACTTTCAACTTGTAAGTCGATACACTGATGTTGCAGTTGATAAAAATCGTAAGAAATCAGCCTTTTTCTATAAAAATCGATATTTTCCATTGTTTTTTACTTAATTATGAATGCTCATTAAGGTTATAGCTGTTGAAAAACTGAAATGTATGTTTAAGTTTTCTCTCTTAAGTTGATAAAAATCGTAAGAGAGCAGTCTTTTTCCATAAAACTTGATATTTTCCATTGTTTTTTTACTTAATTAACGATACTCATTAAGGCTATAGCTGTTGAAAAACTAGGATACATGTTTAACTTTCAACTTTTAAGTCGTTACATTGATCATATAGTTGATAAAAATCGTAAGAAATCAGTCTTTTTCTATAAAACTGGATATTTTCTATTGTTTTTACTTAATTAATACTACTCATTAAGATGTCTATGCAGCAAAATTCAAATATATGTTTAACTTTCTTGAGTTAAATTGATAATCTCATCTTGTAGTTGAAGAAATCTAAATAAAATGGTTAAAAACTGATATTTTTCCGGTGTTTCGCTTAATTAATAATACTCATTAAAATTATGGTTGTTCAAAATTCAAATATAAATTTAATCTTCATCATATAGTATGATTCCGAGTTGAGATGTGATTGATAATATTTTTAATTAGGGAAGGTTGTTCACCTATCCTGTTATAATAGAATGTTCCTTTTTTCCACTAGGGGGCGTTTGTGGTGGGGGATGCACGGTGGGCGCAGGGGTACCGCAGGAGGGACCAGGAGGGCGGCGGTGGCATGGTGGTGGCGGCGGGACGCGGAGGGATGCGGAGGGACGGTTGCTGCGTGGTGCGGCGGCGGCACGGTGCCGCAGTGCCGCCGCCGCATGTCCTTAAACTGTTATTTTCCTACTACTTCCGCTGAACTACTGGAAGGATATGAATTACTTTCGGTGTCACCCTATGTTAAAGAATGTTAAAAATACAAATATCACAAATTTTAATATCCCACAAAAGAAAAGATTGTTGAATAATAATCATAAAATAATATTAGAAAAAAAAAGTGTCTTGAGTTTATGGTGTCGCCCAGCAAAAATTTGTGAGTCAACTATTTTTAGAAAAAGGACCCTTTCATTTTAATTCTGACCTACAAAACACGTTTATAGATAGTAATTATCATTTTAAATGGAATTTGAAATAAAAACAATATAATTTAAGAATTCCAAACAGGTTTTGAAGTAGATCACTATTTTAAGCAACAGGAACTCATGATAAGGAATGCAGAATTCAGAAAAATAAATTAACCCATTAAAGACGGAATTATTTTTTCTTTTTAAAATACAAAAATTACGTACAACTTTTAAAGAAAAGCAATATTTATCTTAATTTATAGCAGAATTTTTGTCATTAAACAGAGTGAAAATTTGTGTTCTAAAATTCTCGCATCCAAATAACAAAAGGATTAACAGCAATCCTGCGACCATATGGTAACGTCAGTCCTGAATGGGTTAATAAGTTTGGAAAAAGAAAAGAAATTACATTTCTTTCTAAGATATCTTTAAAAGTTCAATAAACAATAAGGTGCTCAAATACACTCTTAAAATGTAAGAGTTGATTTGGCTTCTCAGGAAAGAGCTGTAATTTTTTCGATCCTAAATGAGTTGTTTTTCAAACGATTAAACCTTCTTGACTTAAATTGGTTATTTAAATAGCTCAACTTGATTTAAATTGCTTAAAAACAACTCTTTTACTCGAGTTATTTCAACTCTTTTCGAGAAGCTGCCTTTCAATACGTGAGATGAGTGGATTTCGGCTCAACTTGAGTTATTTTGTAGCTGACTTTTTAAGAGAGTAACGTGCTCAGAACCGTTGTTTATTATCACCAGCAAATTTTTATTGTAAATTTTGTATTGTTTAATCAGAGCATTTTCAGATTATATTAGTAAAAAATTTCTGTTTTCAAAAAACGGTGATAAAAAATTAAAAATTTTGAAAAAAAAAAAAAAAAAAAAAAAACCACTTACTTTGAAGAGATTAAGGGTGATCCTGGACATAATTTAAAATAATTTTTGCTTATTAGGTTGAATTTTTTAATTTTTTTTGTAAAAGTAAATTATTTCTAAACAAAATCACATGATAAAATTTCTTAAAATTTTTTTAATTTAAAATTTATTAAAAAATTATTGTAGTTAAAAATCGCTATAACTCAAAATATCATTTGTAGAAATTCTTTTCCTTTCTTTTAAATAAAGAAAATATATGAGTTTTAAGTTTGATTCGTCCTTTTTAAAAATATTAATTAAAACAAAAATTTAAAATATTTAAAGTTAAAAAAGTAATTAAATTTTTTTTTCTCAAAAACAAATATTTTTTTTTAAAATTTGCTGAATCAAAATTAAACTAAAACAATTGAAAAAGACGTGTGATAAATTTGAATCTTTTATTTGAACGGTTCTTGACTTATAACAATTTAAATCGACAAACGGAGAGAAAACTCACGTGAAGAAAAAGGCATTTCCAAGACGTCATTTCCATAACTACCATTGCATAAAAGCTAGATTTCGAAAGCAAACCAAAATATAATATTTCTTGTTCCAATTAAGATAGAAACATGATTTAAATATCATTTTAAGTAGAGAAAGACAAGAAAAATTTAATGTAATAATTTTTTAATATAAAATTTGGAAATTTTGCGTCGGACTTTGAAATCGTACTGATAAAGCCAGGGGACAAAAAATGATACTTGTTTTTGTATCTTGAATGTGTAACACAATAAAGGTTGCCGGGTTTTTAATTTACTAACTCGGAAATTTTGCACATTTTATTTCTTGTTTCAGTTTTCTACTTTTTAAGTGCGTTCGTAATTATATAAAGACGTAGCACCTGTAGTCACCGTCTGGTCCGTGCGTCTGTCCGCATTTAACAACACAAAAACTACTCAACAGAATGGCTTGGAATTTATTGTGTAGAAGTGTTGCAGAATTTTGCAAAATTATTTCAAATTTTATAAAAATTGAATCAAAACTTTAAAATATATTAATAAACGTTTAGTTCATTCCATAAAATTTTAGCATATGTACCATAATTTTTAGCGTACAATCCGCGGATCAAATAATAATTTTTCGACCCAGAAATTTTTTAAAAAGAAATGTATTTTTTTAGATCGCCGTAAATATTTGTCTTCAATCACTAAATAAGATTTCTGGGTACAAAAAGAATTGTTTGATTAGCGGATTATACGCCGGAAAGTACAGTACTTCATTCAGTGATTCCCACGATAGATAGTGCTTCTAGGTTGTCGTGGAGATGGCATCGTATTTAAAATAAAGCTCTATTATTTCCGCATTACACAATTTAATATATTACCTTCGTCTCAAATTAGATGCTACATTTAAGTTGAAAATTTTGTCCCAAATTAGTTTCTTCATCTCAAGTAGGTGGAGTCATAGATAACTTCTGGTGCAATCGACACCAGTAAAATTATACTAGAATAAATATAATGTATACTAGGTGCCAGAAGCAATGTTAACTCGAATGTGAAGTAACAAAAATAAGAAATAATGATTTAGAAAATATCCTGGAGAAGGAAATTGATAATATAGAGCGCAATGCTGTTCTGGAATGTTTGCAGCGATGTTTCAAAAAATGGTAAATTAAACCATAATACCATAAATGCTGTAGCTATTAAATTAATGTTCATAGTCATATCCCGTTAGCAGGCAAAGACGTCAAAAATAAAGTATAAGGAAATTTACAATGTAAGTTAAAAAAAAAAAAAAAAATTTAAATGCAGACGAATTTTTTTTTTTCTCAGCTACTGAGCAAAATCAAAGATATGACAATAAAATGAAGACAATCATTGCAAAGATTATCATATGCTGTTATAATTCGTAAATCAATATTGCACAGAATTATCAAGGCTGATAAAGTGTTGGAGCGCATTTCATCCACCATTAAACCAAGTCCAATAGAAAAAAAAAAAAAAAAAAACTCGACAGAATTTGATTTTGTTTTCAGCATGTTCAAGCTAAAAGTTACTTTTTAGATATGTTGGAATGAAATGTTCGGAAATAAATTCACAATTAATTAGCTTGAAGATAGTTTTATGTGATTACGATTAAAATAATCTTTACAGAATGGGGAGTGGCTTAAAAGCGTGTGAACCGGGATTTTTTAAACTAACTTAATACTAATTTATGGAATGATGAAGGGAATGTTAGGTAAATAAATGTTGTTGATTGATAGTATAGCTCTCTGAAAAATATTCAAAAAAAATCATAAAGCCTTAAATATCAATAATCAGTACAAAAGTATTCAAATGTCGCAACTAATTTGGCACTCCTCTGAGGGAGTATGTACAATCACAATAAATTTTGATTCATACATTTTTTCATAAGAGTACAACCGTTATTGCACCAAGACTTGAATATTTATAAAACTAGTTAGGATACGAACGCAACTCATTTGCCACGTTTGACGTGCAGTTTCTGGCTTTTTATGTTTCATAATGTTTTGTTGCTGCAGTTACATAACCAGTTAGCTTATTTTGGCGAGCGTAATTTGGCGCACATTTCAATTCCGTGGGATTTACTGCATCTGGATCGCTAACGAGAAAATGCATAATTAAATAATTAATTTATAAGTAAGTTCTAACAATATTAAGATGCTGTATTATCATCGGAAGCACCCCTTTGTAAATTGTTTTTGTTAATTCTACCATATCAGGAAGCTTGTTAAAAATCGATTACAAGATTATGTTTTTGCATACAAAAACCACAAGTTAAGTTCAATAAATGAACGTAATAAACTTCAAATCATGAAAAAATCGACAAATGCTAATATCTAAAATCTATTTAGGATAATTGATCGCTTAAAATTAAATTCCGAAATAACTTTTATCCATATTCCATAATAAAATATGATTTGTACGCTTAATATTGGTTAGTGATAAAGAGATAATGAACCTCAAATGATAAAAATATGATTAAATCTTATATCTCTAAAATTCATTCAGGATATTAGCTTTAATTCCCCCTGTTCGATAGCAAATCGCATTTAATAAATGCTAAGCCTATATTTGTTCTCTTACCTTGATTCCATTCCGCTGAGAGTGAATAATTCATTTCTACAGCTACTATTTTGCCAGCTGGTCAAGAAACTTTATCGAAAGGCCTGAATAAACATATTTATCAGAAAAATATGCAATTCGTTTTCAGAGATATAGGAAATCTCTGTTTGTACAGAAACAGATTTAAACAAAAAAGGTCATCTGAAATCAGTAAAATGAAAAATAATGAAAAATGCTTCAAGCACGGATTGTGAAACACTTCCAAACACATTCAGAATTAAGGAAAGATATGAATGGGGGGAAAAGTTCCATATCCTGTTCCTTTTTTTTTTGGGGGGGGGGCGAGTTTTTTATGGTGATAAATGCTTCAATGTGGTTCTTGTACATGTTTTGGGGATAGTTTTATATATTACTGAAATGAACTTTTTTGTTGTTGTTGATTTGGGACGTTATTTATTGCATGTATAGGTACTTTTCGGATAGCCGAGTGCCAGTGTTATATATACATATATATCCATACATATATATACGTATATAACAGTATATGGAACTCTTCCCTAAATATATATATATAGATACATATTTAAAATCCATTTTTGTCCGTCCTAACGAAAAATTTGATAAAATTGGCTCTATTTTAAAATATCGCCAATTGCGCCAACCGGAACAGGATACGGAACTCTTATAATAAAGGGTGCAATCATATGGCAAATATGCGAAATTTTAGACTCGTTTCTCTAAAACTACCTGATCAATTTTGATGAAATTTGGAACTCATATTCAGTGGATTAGGCTCAAGACTTATGGCAAACAGTTTTTTCTGCGACTAAATTTTCTTATTTTTGAATGTTGGCAATTTTTCATAAAATTTCCATTTTTGTTTTCTAAAATTAATAAACTTAAAAAAAAAAAAAAAAAAAAAAAAAAAAACTGTGTGCCCCATATGATCTGTATTTTATACTCTACCACATTTTTCTAAATCGAAATTGTTTGAGTATTTTAGAAGTTAATGGGTTTTTTCATGAAAAGTAAAATTTTTCGGAGATCTAAAAAACTTCTAACTTGTCTAAAGTTCTTGCATAGTTTTATCAATTGCATGATTTAAAGTAATATACAATCGACACCGGTTTTAACATATTTTCAGTGGACCAAAAAAATAAAGTCCATTATAACCGAAATACGTTATATGTAATAACCAATAAAATGCAAATCTTAACATGAAAGAAAAAAGCGTATAACAGAAAATGCAATAAGAAAATTTTTAAAGAGTAATATTATGAGTTTTTCAAATTAAAATAGAAGAAAAGGAAACACTTTATTACCTACGTCTTTATTTAGAAATATTCTGGGTTTTTTTCGTTGTTTACTTATGTTATACTACTATTGTATATCCACAATAGCATACAGGATGATTATAAATTGATATTAAAATTTACAGGACTATTAAAAGATGATAAAAAAGTATAACTCTGTTGGTAATCGGAAATCAAAAATAACAATTGGAAGTTTAAATTCAACTCAGTTATAAGCGTTCAATGGGAGCTCCTCCAGAAACACGAACGATATCGAGGTGGTACGACAATTCATCCCACATTTTGTTCAGCATTACAAATATGCGTGTCCCAAGTTTTTCAACATCAGTTAGTAGTGGTTGAACAAACACCTGATCTTTGACGCGGCCCTACAAAAGAAAAGAAATGAATTATTTTTAAATGTTAGTACGACACCATTAAAATGCATTTAAAGGGGTCAAAGTTGACATTTTTTTTTAATTTTTGAGTTAATATTCTAAATTTTTTGTGATGTTAACCATATTATTTGTAAATAAAATCACATGATTAAACTTCTCATAGTTAAAAATAATAATAATAATAAAATTTATTTAAAAAATGGAGTAAATTAAAATCGTTATAACTAAAAAATATTTGCAGATTTTATTTATTTTTTAATTTAAATAAACAGAAGTATGTAAGCGTTATTTTGATTCAGAATTTTTAAAAATATAACTTTGAATAAAATTTAGAAATATTAAAATGTATGTAACTTAAAAAAAATCATATCTTGGAAAGTAAATATATTTTTTAAAAGTTTATGACTAAAAATTAAATTGAAAAAAAAAATTGAAAACTACATGTTCTAAGTTTGAACAAGTTATCTTTAACAGTTCTTTAGTCATAATAATTTAAATATGAGAAACGGTGAAAAAACGCATCATGAAGAAAAAAGCATTTTCACTGAAAGTCATTTCCATGATAACCATTGCTTGAAAACTAAATTTTAAAAATAAACTGAAACAATAAATAAATAAAAATAAAAATACTGTTCCAGTTAAAATAGAAACACTATTTAAATATCATTTTAGGAAAAAAAAAATGCAATAAAATGTTTTCTTGGAAATTTGAACATTTTTGTTTCTTGCACACCTTTAAAACATTTACTGCCTAGGCACCATAATTTATCCAAATTATTTTGTGTGATATTTCCTAATGACAGGAGTGTTACTAACATCATTTAATAGTTTATATGTGATTTTTAATTGGAAGCATGCTGCAGTAATATCTGTTTCATATCTTTTTTAAATATCAGTATAATCCTGATAGATTAAAAGTAAAAACTCTTTCAAAGATTTGAAAATATCATTTTTTCAAACTTTCTGATGCAAAAATAAGCATATCTTTTATTTGAAAAAACAAAAGTATAAATGCCACAGAGACTTTTTTTTTTAGAAATTCTACATTTAGTACATAATTATCTTTTCTTTTTCTTTCTAACTATTAAACATTAAAGTTGAAAATTAGATATGGAACTTAAATAAAAAAATTAGACCATGACCTGAGTTACCAGTAAAATCCATTTATTAATTTCTGATGAAACTTAGATTAAAAATATAATTAGATCTTAATTCGCCATGTTCCGCTTGACATGTTTCTATTGTCGAAACTCGAGAGCTATCAGTTTTTTAAAAACTAGCAAAACAGAGAGACTTTCAGAGAAAATGATATAACACTTAAACAGATTTAACGCATAGTGATAAAAAAGCTAGGTTGGGATTAGGGGGGTTTATGAAAAAAATTTTGGAGATTTGGTTTAGATTATTTTTTATTTTTGAATTTTTGGAGATGTTTAGAAAATATTATACTACATCAAGATTTAACTGATGAGTAATATGAATTGAATATTATGCAAAACAGCATTCGTTATGTTTCAGACAATGAAATATTCTTTAAACTCTAATTAATCTATTTGGATAGCTATTGTTAATTTAATTAACGCAAAAGAATTTTTTCTAAAAATTGAAAAAAAAAATCTCACCCGAAATGGTTAAAATGCATATAAAACATTTACTGCCTAGGCACCATAATTTATCCATATTGTTTTGTGCGACTTTGCCTAATAACACGTGTGTTACACACATCATTTAATAATTTATATATGATTTTTTAAATTATAATTTACATATGATTCAATTTTTTTTTTAATTTGAAGGTATGACTTTTTAAAACTTTTTGATACAAAAATAAGCATTATTTGAAAAAAAACCGAAAGTACAAAAGTCAAACTGAATTTCTTTAGAAACTCTACATCACTATTTAATTATCTTTTTTCTTTCTAACTCTCAAACAATAAATCTGAAAGTTAGATATTTAATTTGGTTAAAAAATAGACCATGACCTCAGCCACGAATAAATTTCATTTATTAATTTCTGCTGAAACTTATAAAAATTAAAAATATAATTAGATCTCAATTCGCCATGTTCCGCTTGACATGTTTCTATTGTCAAAACTCGAGAGCTATCCATTTTTGAAAACTAGTGAAACACTTTCAGAGAAAATGATATAACACTTAAACAGATTTAACGCATAGTGATAAAAAAGCTAGGTTGGGATTAGGGGGGTTTATGAAAAAAAGGTAAAAAAATAGACCAATTGGATCAACCACTTGAAAAACAAAAGAACCACAACAGCTGTTGCTGTTACGATGAGGTAGAAAAAAAAAAGTCACGGAACCTCTCTACAAAAAAATGCAGGTTAGCAGATGGTAGTCTCCGTTATTCCTAGATTTGCGCGTTCAACGAAACCAAACTCGGCTTTCAAGCGCCATTTTTGTTCACAATGCACAATCAGAAAAAGAAGAAACAATAATAATTAGAGATCGACCGAAAATTTGGTTTCGTTTTCGTTTTCGACTCAATATTTGAGTTTAAGTGAAAATTCGTTTTCGGCGAAAATAACTATTGAAAATTCGGCCGGACTGAAACTGATCTCAGTGTTGTAGCTTATGAATGCAAAGACATAATTAACATAAAATGGATTAATTGAATGAATCCATTTTAGAAAACAATTCACATTTTATAATATCTTTGAATTTAGCTTGTTTTTTAGATTGCAACTTTACTGAATGATAAAACGGGTTCATACAATATATGGTTATTTGGCGTATTTTACAGCACAATAAATACACTTTTTGTACAATAAGACTAGCTGATTTAATAGGGGCACATAATGAACAAGAAACATGTTGCAAAATTTTGAGCTTCTAAACTACCTGATTTACGTATAGTGTATAGTGATGTAAGTTATTTGCGAAACAAAAACATAGCTACATGAAGGAAAAAAACTTTCTTTAGTGAAAGCGATGCCAAAGCAGTAAATTGAATGCGCGTACCTTTTTTTTACGTTTTAATAAATATCTAAAATTTTACTCAGTGGTGAAAAAATAAAAAAAGGTCTGTCAATCAGTGCCAACAGCTACAAACTGTAACTTTTGGTAGCTGATATGTACAATGTTGCTTTTTCAGCCAGTTTCACAAGCTGGCATTATCTGCGGTTCATTTAAAAAATAAAGCACGTTGAAAAACCTGCTCCTATGGAAAATGTGCCCTATGGAAAATATGCCCTATGGAAAGATGTGAAATTCGAAAACTTGATTATGTAAGCCATTTGGAATGGAACTGTGTTTTCTATTTTTTGATCAATAAAATATTTTTTGAGTTATAAGCATTTTTGATCACGTTGCACAGTGTTTTTCCTCCCCCCGTTCATTGGTTTTCCAACTTTCGTCGGGAAATTAGGTTCAAAATGCTCACTTTGACAGTATTTCCTAAAACATCTATTGCGTTTGCAAGTAGAATAAAAAAGGAAAAAGTGAGTGCGATCCTACAGTTTCTGAACACCTTTTAATTTCATGCATTTCCGAACAAAAATAAATGAAAACTTATGTAATAAAGTTGCACTTTTAGATTAAAGAATAGCCTTAATCTACGAAAATGTACAATAATCACAAACGCAAATATATAACTTGTTCCAAGTCTCCTAAAATTCCGAAAAATGTTCCCGTTTGTCTTCAGAAACCTCGGATAATTTATTTTCGAAATTTAAAAACAAATTTACAAAAATAACATTTTATTAGCTACCCGTCATTTTCAGAAAAGTTTCATAATAATTTTTATAATGCGTTAATTACTTCTCTATACCCGGAAAATAGGTTTTTTAGATTCTATGCAATCTCACGCATACATTTTCAGCTACATAACAAAAGTGTGCATGCAACTGTAATAAAATAATGTTAATTTTGACATTAGTGTTAATGCTGTTAATATTGCATGTTTGTTAAACATGTTTTCAGAGTAACAAAAAATTTACTTGAGAGCGGATAGCACCTGAAAAAAAATAATATCGTAGACTCCCTCAAATTGCACAGCTTGGGACCATAAGTTATGAGGATTTTAGAATTTTGTGAACTTCTGGTCATTTCTTTACTTACATTTTTAAAACAATACTTTGCATGTAATTATTGAAGCAATCGAAACTATAATGAATGCTTACAACATAATAAAATATTATAATAAGTAATAAACTAAAATAATAAAGATTTAAATAATTTTTAAAATTTTTAAAATAGTAAAAACAAAGGTCAAGTTAATAATCAATAATGTAAGATTAAATATTCATTAAGAAGATAAAATTCAATTTTTGCTACATTATTTAACGAAACTCTCATAAAGGTACATTACTAATCCACATCAAAATCACAAAATAAGAAAGTTTTATTTCGGGTTTAGCCAGACTTTATAATAGAAAAAAAACTTGGTTAATATATTTATATATTTATCAAGAGATTGTGATTACTAGTAATATTAGCAATATCTTGAAAATTTTCAGAAAATAAATTTATTCTTCCTTCATGAAAAAACATGAATTGAGAAATATTAACAAAAGTAACAAATTAAAATATAAATGGAATTGATATAAAACTAAAAATGTCAAATTTTGTCCTTATATCTGAATTGCATGTTGCATGTATTTACATCCGTAAATTATATGTCGATTTTAGAGAGTTGTGAATTCGAGGGAGTCTACTGTATTCCGATTTTAGAAAACTGTTTATTGCAGTACAAAAGCTGCTCAGAATCGTTTTTGAAAATGACGAAAATTTATTTTTTAAATTATTCTTTAAGGGAACATAGTATCTTTGAAACTGTCTATTCAACTTTGAATAATACTGTAATATATGTGGTGACATAATACTTAATATTTAAAATAAAATTAAATAAAATAAAAATCTTGTAGAAGAGCTTATTTTACTAAAACATAAATTTTGTAAAGAAATTTAACTTCATAAAGAATTTTCCCACTTTTTAATCTTCCTACCCTGAATGGGTATAATCGACCCATAGCTATAATTTGTTTTATACGATTCGCACCAGAACTTTTTTCATAAAGACAGTTAAATATCACAACAAGAAAAATAAGCCAATTAAATATATTAAAATGATTTAAATAACAATTCTGGTGTGAAATGTTTTTATCAAGATTGAGTAAAATTTGAACAGGGTAGGAAGGTTAAAATATGAATATTTTGACTTCGATTTTTTTTTCACATACATTAGAATATACTACGTAAAACTGAGCATGTATTATTAGATGTATGGGATTTTACATTTAACTTGTTTTTTTTCTCTCGTGTATAGTAGAAAATCGCAAAAGTTCAACAAACTCTCAATTCAAATATATATAAAAAAAAAAAAAAAAAAAAAAAAAAAAAAAAGTATAAACTTGAATATTAAATCCATGCACAAAAAATATTGTATACACTAAGAAGAACTAGTAAAAAAAGAAGAAAATAATAATAATACTCATAATGATGATAATAATTCAAATCTCTACCTAAATTAGCAAAAAAGAATTCTTAATAATTGATTCTTATTAATGGAAAATTGATATCTTACGATATTAATTGCTAAATCTCTGCTTCCTCCTAATGTGGTAACGTTATACAGCAGCGCCAACTTTTCAAAAATAATGGGTGGGCTCAAACATTTTTGAGTAAAAGAACACACACATTCATTAATTTCTTAAATATGTGTGTAAAAGAAAGAGAGAGAGAGGAGGGGGGGATCATAAAAAGCTAAAAAGAGGGTGGAAGGCTAACGGTGATAATTTGAAATTAAATTGTTTTTTCTTAAGCAAATTTCTAAATTATTATAATTTAATTATAATTTTATAAATAATTTTATTAAATTATATTTTTAAAAGTTCTTAAATATAATAAATTAATGTATGTATTTTTAAATAACACTGGAATTGCTAACTATTGAAAATGCAAAAAACAAAATGTCAAGAAAAGCGTATTTTTTATAATCACCTAATTACTTTATCAATGCAAAACATCAAATCAAATGGCAAAATATGCAGGAAGTTTGTTTTTGAGAGAATTTTAGTTGTAGATCCGTTGAAGGGGTTTTCAGTGCCCCTGCGAGTCTAATTTATGTTCGTATGAAATTTCAAATAAAACTATTTTAAGAACTTTTAAAAAAACATTTTATCGATTAAATAAATAAATAAGAATAAAAAAATAAATTAAGAATAAAAAAAATTGAAATTAAATGGGCAGAGAGATTAAATTACTGGTGGCCTCAAGCCCCATGGGCCCATATAAGTTGGCGCCGCTGATGTTATATATGTACAGTTTCTTATATAAAAAAAAAAAAAACTAATTCTGAAATGAATAATTATCCGGTGGGAAATAAATTTAATATTTAACTACGAGAAATAAATCATAAATTAATAAACATCCGGAAGATATTTTTTTAATATGCTGCTGTACGCTAATTTTATGATTGATCAATATTAAAACAAAAGCAATTATTATTTAATAGTTCGGTAATTTATTAAAATTTATAAACATATATACATAGTACACTAATTAAAAACAAATATAAACAGAGAAAATATCTAAACAAATGAGAAAATTTGCTTTAATTTTACAGACATTCAAATAAACAATTATTATCATTACATTTCAATTAAAATTTCCTCCTTCTATTATTAAAATTAAAGAAAATACATTTTAACACTCTTTCTAATATTTTAATTAACATATGTATTCATCTATGAATGTTTAGTAACAATCCTTGCTGCAATTTCGTCATTTCAAACTACGTTAAATAATTAAAAACATTATGTTTAACTCATGCAAAAAAGTAAATTAAAGATAATTTTCAAAACATTATAAAACGCAATAAAAGGTTCTCGTGAAAAACAATCTTTTTACCTAAAAAAGCTATGTTTAATTAATTCTACATTTCCATATAGTCTTTGATGTTCAGAACATATTACATGCTTTCGAGGATTTTTTTTTTCTTTTTTGTTTTTTAATTCTCAGCGCAGTTAAGTTTTATACTCAAAATAAACGCCAGACACAAAAATTCAAAATTAAACACATTCATATAACACAAATAGTAACGCATACATTTTTGCTGCCATAATTACAAATTCAATTATTTTGTTAGATTTTTTTTTAAGTGTGCAGAGAAGAAGAAGAAATTCTAAAATTCTACCATTTTGCATAGAGCACAATCCGTCTCTTTTAATAAAAATTCCAAAAACTTTTATTCATTTTTAATTATGTTGAGAACTTGGCATCATTATCTTTTGTATTTGAATAAGTTTTAAAAGGAATTCCCCGCTGAAATGCAATTAAATGGGAAAAAAAAACGGTTTAATTATTTCAAAAATGTTGATAATATCGTGATACAAAAAGAATGAATTTAATTATGTTTGCGACATAAAGAGAATGTTAAGGGTTTTTTAATAAGTCCAATTAGATAGTTGAAACCGAATTTTTATTCTAAATTACTTTAACATTCTGTATTTTAATTATTCCGAATGCGAAGATAAAGCTCCCCCATTGTTGTTCTGTGTAAATTTTTATTTTGTTAGAACGTACCTTTTATCTTTTTTATTAAGAAAAAATTATTGAATCTTTTATCATAAAATTGAAAATTAGCTTAGTTCACGGGTTTTTTTCCCGCTTTAATTTTAATTTCTTTTCAATTAAATCTATTTTTTATTAATTATAATTGAATTTATTTTAAAGAAATTCTAATGTTAGAAATAAATAAAAAGAATACAATTAATTTAATTTTAAAAGATATTGAATTTTACAACTTCTAAGTGATAAAGAGAATAGATTTTGATTATTTAAAAGTATAAAAAACAAATGCTGAAACAGAATTAATAGGAAAATTACAGAAAAAAAAATATATATCTAACTTTAATTAAGGTAAATTTTTATGAATTTATCATGGGAAAAATTCTGTTCTTATTATTTTTATTTCGTGCATTGTGTTAAATTTATTACTATGTTAATTAAAATGGTAAATTACTCCCGTATAAATATATTATTTAATCAATAGAAATTTACAGCTATAATTGAAAAGCATATAATTCTAGGATATCGCCATTTTTTTGCAAATTGAAATATAAAGCAAACATTTTAACTAAAAATAAGGTAAAAATAAAAGCAAATTTATTTAATTCACTTAAACGGCTAAATTCAGTCGCAATAGAAAATAAGTGGTATTACTGTTTGTTTACTAAGTGGCCACTCTCAATGATGGCCAATGGCTAATTCCTAAACAGTTCGTCATATGCATATAGTTCCAATTACAAAAAGGTTTTAAATGAGATAAAGAAATATTTTAAAAGCGATGTGGGTAAAAAAATCGTTTCTAAAAAAATACGAAATTTAAATTTTTATACGGTCCTTCGATTTTATAAGTTATTTATTAAATTTTCCTTATTACACTACAAGTAAGGCAAAAAAGTCCCTTTCATTTAACACTAAAATTGACCGAGTTGTGAAACTTTAAAAATGGATGACTTATACCACTTTCCTGCATTGAAAACAAATGAACTCGATCATGATTTAATGGATTATATATCAAGTGTTTACAGTAATCGGAGAACATATATCTCGGAAAACTTGTATACTTAGAACGTGTACCTGCACTTAAAAAAAAATCGCACAAATATTACGATTGAATTAACTTTTATTAAGTTTCATATTGTCCAAAATAATTGTATCTTAACATACGTTTTATTTTGTAAGTATCTGACACTTCCTTTTCATGATCTCTTTTAATACAAAATATGTTATTTTTATAAGATTTTATTTAACTTCAACGATAGTATATATGTTTTTTCAGTTCAAAATTTGTACTTGAACTTTATCTCACTTTCAAATATCCGATC
Source organism: Maratus speculifer (assembly GCA_964019185.1). NCBI lineage: Eukaryota > Metazoa > Arthropoda > Arachnida > Araneae > Salticidae > Maratus > Maratus speculifer. Next base: position 275,011,115 of record OZ025296.1, on the reverse strand, counting down.
GAGTTTAAATTTTACGTACTGACGTAAATATAATGAAGATCTAATATTATTATGATTTTTGTTGGTTGCCATTTATACTTACTTTACAGGATAACACAAAACAATTTTGGATAGATTACTGCCAAGAATTTAAAAAAAAAAAAAAAAATTAGATTAGGTAACAAAGAAGATGATTTTTGAGTTTTTTAACTTTTATGTATTTTTTTATCGCTGAAACCGAAAATTACCTTAAATTTTAATCAACACGTCAGGATTTTTCGTAAATCATAAATTGTCATAGTTAAAAAATATCAAAAATCGGATACTGTAAAATAAAGGAACTGGTTGATCTTTTTAATACTTGACATTTGATTTTTGTGTACTTTTTAGCACTGAATCTGAAAATAGCTAATTTTTAGTTCATCTGGTCAAAATTTCTTCGTAAATCGTAAATGTCAAAGTTAAATATAGCGAAAAGTTAATGCTGTAAAAAAGATGTAAAACTTTTGTATTACATTAAATTTTATTTAATTGAATAATTTATTCAGTTTTTTTTTTTTTTTTTTGGCTTATACTAAGATTTTTAAAACTAAACAGCTGAGGGGTTTGATAAGTTGAGAGAGGAGGTTCAATTTTAACTTCAAACTTCAAACTTTAAAATTTACAACTTGCGAAAAATCCTGATGTGTCATTTTGTAAACAGTTTATTTTCATCATTTTATTTTTTAAAAATTCTGTTTTTTCCCATATATGTGCATTACAAATTGTATATTTTGCATTCATGTGTCAGAATGGTTGAAGATTTCAAAATTTTCGTTGCAATGTTAATTTTATTTTCAACCATTTTTTAAATATATCTGATGAAATTATATTTTGACTAAATTTGTGAATGACTCCTAATTAGCAACAAGAAAAAAAAAATGCTCCAAATTAAAAAAGTTGTTACTCGGTCAATTCTAATCGTTAAATAACAAGATTTTTTTGTCTTACTCGTCAGCATAACAGGGAAATTTTACTAATTTTAATTTTTAGGACCTTGGGACTATACAAAAATTTAAATTTCGTAATTTTTAAAGAAATGTTTTTATTGACGCAGATCGCTTTTAAAATATTTTTTTGTCTATTAAAACATTTTTGTAATTGAAATTGTACGCCAGTGACTAACAGTTTAGAAATTAGCCACTTGCCACCGTAGAGAGTGGACACCATGTAAGCAGCAGCCTGCGAAGAGAAAACTGCGCCCGGGGCAAAGTTTCAGTTTGCCCCCCTAAATTTCCGCTCCCGGGGCGACCGCCCACTTCGCCCCCCCTCCCCTTCGCACAGCGCTGTGTGCCAGTATGTTGAATGCCGAGTCACTATAAGAGTCACTACTTAACTAAGAGTCACTACTTAACTAAGTTGAACATAAGCATTAGATTATAGCAAAAAACACAAACTGCTAGAGTAACTGAATAGTCGGTTAGCTGTGAAGAAAAATAAGTTATTTAGTCAATTATTAAGTCAAAACTATTTCAATTACTTTTAAGTCCTGTTAATAAAATAAAGAGAAATAAGTGACACTTTACAATATATAATACATTTTGGAAACAACATATATGCTGTATTTTGTTTATAAAGTGTAGATTTTCCATAAATATCCATCTTAAGTTGCATATTTTTATTGAATATTTTTAAAGATTTAATCTTCCATAATCGAGTACATCTGATTATAGAACTTTCCCAGGAATTCTGTATCTAATTGTCGTATGTTATATGCTAAATTTTGTTGATAAATAAAAAATGTATTATTTAAATTATTTTTCATTTCATTTTTCGTGTGAATTCAACACGATGCTTTTACTTATTTAACATCAAATGAAATGAGAAAATTTGTTGTAAGGATTGTTATTACACTTATGGATAAAAACGCATGATTATTAAAATATCAAAAGGGAATTTCAATTCTATTTTTATTGATTTTAATATTGTAAGAATTATTTTTATTAAACATAATTATCATGCCTGTTTATTTGAACTTCTATAAAATTAAACTTCATTTTTTTCTTTCATTTCTTTAATCATTTCCCCATTTGTTTTTAATCAGTGAAACTTACTTGTATAATTATGAATTTTAATTCCTTAACAAATTATTACTTAACAGTTAATTATTCTTTTCACAAACATTGATTGATCACAAAATTTACGCTTTAGTAAAAATTCGAATGAATAACTCTTTTCTTATTAATAAATTTCTGAATAATTACAATACTAAAATAATAACTTTAAAAAAAATACATAGTTGCCAACCTCCGGATTTTTTTTAAATTAAGAAATCATACTTTGAACCAGAAAATTTGTTTTATTAAAAGTGTCTGGTATTAAATTAGAGACCTGTCTGAATTTTTCTTAATTTCGCTAATTAAATAAATTTCTGGTTAGAAGTATAATTATTTAATAGTAAAAAAGCCGGAGGTTGGCATGTATGAAAATATCGTTTTTAATTCATTAGTTATTTAATCCTACATTTTAGTAAAATTCAGTGTTTTTTACCTTATAAGAATATGAATTTGATACTTATCCCATTGACATGGCTATTAGCTTCCATGCAAAATAATTTTCATTTCTGTAATATGTAGATATTATCACGCTTATTCAATCGCACAAAGCTGATAAAAAAAATAATTACTTGAGGTACAGAATCAATTTTTAAACTATTTGGGTGTGTTGCTCTCGGTATAGAATCGGGGAACCTGAAGTATATCTGAATATTATTATTGGTTGAATTCAGCACTAAATTTTGTTTTAATTCGTTTTCTGACTGGTCCATGCTTAATGTCTACCAATGAAATACTTCTGCTTTTTATTTTATTCATTTCTGATTGGTCCACGTTTAATGTCCAAAAATGGAATACTTCTGTTGCCACGAGGACAAAAAAGTATTAAAAACTACACACAAACAAAATATTTTCAAAACAAAATGTTTTCTAAATATTTCTAAAATCTATGTTTAATTTTATATGAAGTGTTGCATTTCTTTTTCTAATTCGCAGTGTTTAAAACATAAAACATTAAATTGACATAAAACATTAAATTAAATTTTAGAAATATTTTGACAACTAAGAAAAAAAGTAACATATTTTAAGAAGAAAACATTAAAAAAAGAACTTAAAAATATTCGTTTTCTAAGGAGATATATTGAATAGAAAAATGCATTAAACGCCCATAGACTTAACATAACCGAGGGAAGTTCGGCCTCTGAGTGACTAGTACCCTTAAACGTTTTCACAGCAATTCCGCAGCAAATGGCGTGTTATTTGTACTACTGTTTAGGGAACTGTCTTGGTTAATGTCCTGATTTAAATTTTTAATCATGTACAGATAATACACACTAAACGAAAAGAAGTGACTATTCACTCGCAGACTCAAAATATTCCAACCTTTTTAGAGTGACTATTCACTCTGAGCAAAAGTGGAATCATTGACTCTCTGAAAGCGTTTATACTCACTCCTGGGAAGTGAAAATTTTCACTCCTTTCTAGGGAGTGGGAAATTCCACTCTTTAAGGAGTATATTTTTATACAGTTCACTCAAAAAAGAGTGAAAAACTCTGTCACTCTTAGAAAGAGTGAAGTTTTCATTCCTTTCAGTTTTAGAGTGTAGTATTGTTTGATCTCAATCAAAATTTGAGTTACCACTATGTTGAACAGAAATTTATTCTGCATCATTTTGGCATAATTTTTTCAGTCAACTTCTGGCTATCGAACATGCAGCTATTAGCTCAATGATCATGGTCATGGCACCAGAATTTTTGTGTCGTGAATGCGAGAATAATTAGATGAAATAGGTACAACTATATTTTCTGTAGTTTGCTGTGTGTTGCAATATCCGAGGAGTTTTTGTTTAAAACAAAATAATTTTCTGAGAGCATACAGATGTAAAATTAAGGCTACAAACTATTAGAATACGAATTTAATTGGAATTTTAAAATATTTAAGTGAAAAATAATATTTAACATGAATAGGTGAAGCCAAAAGAATTATTTAAAGTGATACAACGTAATTATTACTCAACGAATTAGTTTCTCAAATTTGATGGAGCACAGTGCTGAATTCAGACATTTTTCTCCGGAAGGGACTACTGTGGCTCCGACAGGGGGAAATTAATGAGTTTCGGAGGGGGGGGGAATTGCATTAATTGTCAATTGAAAACACAAAATCTCAAATTTTCGGGGGGAGGGGTATGTTCCACCGGGTTACTCCTCTGAAATCGAGACTGATTGGAGCACAAATAAGACAGTTATCTCTCTACAACTAAAATTTCGAAAAACAATGAACAGTTACAGTTAACAGAAAACCAAAATGATATCAGTACAAACAATTATTGAACACAACAAACAATTGTTGAAAAATGGAAGAATGTTTATAGCAAGAAAACAATGATAAGAGGTCACAAAGTATTCGGTATATGATTCAGAATTAAACAAATGCATAGTTACTCTAAATTGCATTAAAATTTTATGTTTCTCTCCTTATAAAAATATAAAGGAGATAATTATTCTATTGATATCCCCGTTTTCTTCCACGCACATTTATATCAGTAATCTGCAGACATTATCAGGTGTATTCAGCCTCATGTGACATACAGCTCGAAAGATCTGAGGATAATCAATTTTATAAAAGAAAAAAAAATGTTTACGATATTTCTTAATATTTGGTAGGCAGGCGACTGAGTTCTGAATAGAACAAGCATTGAAAGCTGGAAACTGTAACTGTAGTTGACCGATTATTATCCAAGAAAATTTGGGAATAGTATTTTTTTATGTTTTAAATAGGGAAAAAATTTCAATCATCTGGAATTAATCATAATAAATATTATTTCTCCAATTAAATGTTTTAAAATGTTTTTAAAATTTGTGGGCGTAACTTTACGTCTATATCTCCAAAAAAGTCATTTTCTCTTAAACAAAAGAACCTTGCGCATTGCAAAAACGAATTAAACGAAAAATACTTGGGAAATTTAAACCTTTTGAAAAAAATTGTGGCAGAATATTAGTGGGAAAATTTCATTGGGAGAAAATTTTCATTGTTTTAAATTTTTTATTAAATTTTACTTTCAGACATCGGGCAATATCGTATCTTGTTTCATCGATTCGAAATGGAAATTTGTCAAATATCAATAGACGATAAAATTTTCGTTTATTCCAATTCAATTTCTCTTGACTTCGTTTAATTTGAACTAACGAGATTCCGATTTTTATTTTTCCTAATTTTCTCCCGGACTTCAGATTTTTGAAATAACTTTCTTTCTTTCGTTATTGCCTGAATTGTTCTTTACAAGTTTACATATAGTCCCGTGCATTTGATATCCGCATTTTAGTTCCCCATCTGTCCATCAATGACATCCAGTGTTCTCGCTGACATTTGGCCAACATTAGTAATTTGGCTAATTAAAAATAAAAAACATTCGCCAAGTGAAAAAAATTTTAGCAAAATAGATTCGCCTTGTAGCACAAAAAACTTAAATCCTTTAATGTACTCCCCTTTTTTTCAATATGTTCTAAAATAACCTAAGTGTTTGTAACTGCGGCAACGATTTTATTAAACTAATTTCAACTATCCGCTACAAATATACTAAAAATATTCATATATGCATATGTATGAAAAATGAAAAAGTCCTTCCGGCAATGCCGGGAGGAAGAGGTAGCTTTCATATACTTATTTATATATTATTTATTTTAAATTAAGTTATATTATTCAAACAAACGAAGCTCAAATTAGTGAAACCTGATTTTATAAGATTGAATGCTAGTTTTTGTCAATGCTAATTATTAATAGGAATTTTTAGAAATTAGTCATATTTTATTCAACCTGGTTTTATTTTCAGCGATATAGAGAGTCGCCAAATTCCACGATATCATGAAGTGTATGCCATTTTAAAGCAACATGATGGATAAAACAAACCAATGAGCTTGGTCGAAATCTTAATTCATGTGGAAATGCACTCTCATATCGAAATCGATTAATATATACGACTGCTGTCGCGGGCAAATTGTTTTTTTAAAAAATGTCACCCACATTAGAAATTCAAACTGCTATATCTCAGGCGTTTTTTAAGATAAAGACAAAGCAAAAAATACTCCGGAACTCATTATTAAGATAAATACATTCGGAAGAATTTTTTTTCTATTTCTAATTTTTATTTGTACATCATAATACATTTAAAAGATTTTTGATAAATTTAAATAGCCGCCATTTTGAAACAAGATGGCGGATGAAGTTGGCTAGTGAACTCGGTCAAGACATCGATATGTACTATGTATACACGAAGTTATATCCAAATCAATTTATAATAAATATGCGTATTATCGCATTTCAAAATGTCAACCACACTGGAAATTGAAAGTACTATAACTCAGCCATTTTTAAAGATATAGATGAAACAAAAAATGTTCTGGGATCTTTGTATCAAGGTCAAATACACAAAAGAAATATCTTTTTCAATTTCTCACATTTTTGAACCTAATTTTAAATTTTAAATTTAAAAAAAAAATTTAAATGGCCGCCATTTTGAAACAAGATGGCGGATGATGCTGGCTAACGAACTCGGTCGAGACATTTGTATGTGTTATGTACACACAAAGTTTCATTCAAATCGGTTCATAAATACGTTAGTTACAGCATGACAAAAGTCGGATAATTTAAAAATGTCAGCAATAAGAAAAATTCAAAGTGCTATAACTCAATCATTTTTTAAGATATAGACAAAATAAAAAGTGTTCTGGAATCGTTGTTTTAAGTTCTAACACATAAAAGAAAAATATTTTTCAACTTTTAATTTCTTCGTATTAAATTTTAAATTTTAAATTTGTTAAATAATTTTAAATGGCCGCCATTTGAAACAAGACGGCGGATGATGCTAGCTAACAAACTCAATCGAGACATTTGTATGTACTATGTAAATACCAAATTTCATTTAAATTGGTTCATAAATACATTAGTTATAGCATGACAAAAATTAGATTGTTTGAAAATGCCAGCCATAAGAAAAGTTCAAAGTGCTATAACTCAATCATTTTTTAAGATATAATTAAAATAAAAAGTGTTCTGGAATCGTTGTTTTAAGTTTTAACACATAAAAGAAAAATATTTTTCAACTTTTAATTTCTTCGCATTTAATTGAAAATTTTAAAATTTTAAAATTTTTTTAATGGCCGCCATTTTGAAACAAGATGGCAGATGACGCTGGCTAACGAACTCGGTCGAGACATTTGTATGTACTATGTACATACCAAGTTTCATAAAAATCGGTTCATAAATACGATAGTTATCGCATGACAAAAATCAGATATATATATATATATATATGTCAACATTTGAACGAAGGGTGGTTTTGGGGTCTGGGGGTCATGATCGGTGAAAATATACCAAAATTTTCTGGAAGTGCTTTCCTCCGGACGGCTGCAATAGGTAGCTTTTTACTTTTTGTAATGAAAGCTACCTAAAAGAAAAGAAAGAAAAAGCAAAAATTGAGCACTAGCAGTTTGGGGAATCTAATCGCTTGTTTACTCGCCAAATGAAGAATTTAGTCGCAATTTGGAGCAATGACGAGCGACAGCGAGTACACTGATGACACCTCCACCTCATCTTCGTTTGTGCTTCTTCCTAATCCCTCAATTAATTTATGCATTTATATCGATTAATTTAAATAAATTTCTGATGATAAAGCCGAAATATACTTAAAAATACTCTACATTAATTTCTTTCTAATAGTACCCCTTTAAATAAGTTTTCCTCTCATACTTTCTATAATTTGAACTTTGGATAATTCGAACATTTCTTGTGGTCCCGACGATTTCGAATTAACGAGAGTCGACTGTATTTCCAAATTGAATAATTTTCAAATTAAGACTTATCATTTTAATACCAGTATATATCAATAACACAACGAGATTGTTTTAATATTAGAGATCCTTTTGAAATTATAGCTAATTAAATTTATGAAGGTTACGGTTCTAAATTCATTTGTAATGTGAAATCGTAACTCATAAAAAACTTTTATATCATGCAATGGTTTGACTGTATGTGAAATTATTCCCTGAACAGCTTCCTGAACAAAACAGTCATGTCATGAAACTTTGTATGTTTTGAATTATAATTGGATGATTATTGTTACTTTGTAAATAAAACTTTAGATTTTGATTTCGCGATATGAATTTAATCATTAAAGTATAATATCCTTTACAAATACTGCCACATTTGTCTTTAGTACAATAATGACATTTGTCATTGTCATATCATTAGGACAAAACAGATTTCATCAGATCGAAGTAAATAGTTGCACAATCATAATGATTTGAATTCATTGTTCTTGCTCAGTACAGTGTATAAATTGTATACAACGCATTGATTTCAAATCCAAAAACAGGGTAATGAACTTAGTTGATTAGCTATTGTTATGTTTCATCTAATTAATTAAACATAATATATTGAAATCTATGTATAAGACTATATTATATTTGAAAATAGCAATTCACGATTAAGTCACACTGCAGTAGCGGAGAAGCTAAGGCTAAAAATTTTAACTAATGTATATAATAAGGAAAAGAAAACATGTCTATGAATAATACTGATATCATATTGATGTGGCAACAGATGATGCAAAAATTTCGATTTTATTGTAATTTTTATAGTTTCCAAACATCGCGCTATGTCGATTTTTACGCCGTCAAATGTGGGCAAAAAATTTTCTTCAGAATACACTTTATTTAAAAACTGTATACCAATTTATTGATTTTTTTTTATGATTTTATAAATATTTTTAAAGCATGATTTTTTTTAAATGTTTCCCTATTGCATTCAATCTGATTAATTGTTTACATTTAAAATAATATAAACAGCCCAGACTTTTGTTTCTGGAAAAATACTCCATAATAAAATCAAATGTTCATCAATAAACAAATAATAAAAAAAAAACAATTTGTAAAAATAAATCATGTAACAATCGTGTAATAGAAAGGGGACTTAAAATTCTTAAATTAAGGCTATTTTCAAATCAAAAAGGGCAACTTTTAAGTTATTTTTGTTCGGAAATGCATGAAACGCAGATATCCTTGTTCAGACACTATAGAACAGAACTCACTTTCCCGTTGTTTAGCAAATGCAATAAATTTTTTAGAAAATAGTCTGAAATTGAGCATTTTGTCAACATGAAAATGCACTGGCAAAACGTCAAAACGTTTTGCGCTTGTTGAGCAGAGCAGCTGAGAACAACACCTTTAAGTAATAGAGAAGTTATTCGGTAAATTTACAATATATTCTGTAAAATAACATTGTTTAAAATACACAAGATTCTGTAAATTTATTTTTAATGTTACTAATTTAATTTACAGCACCGGTGAATCAAACTTCAGTGAACTTCAAAAAATTTGAGATTTTCGAGTAAATTTGAACCGCAGTTTCTAATCATCACGGGTTTGAACCCGAGATCTCTAGATATTAGAACAATTTACTGGCTGAGCTATACTGGAGCTGATGATATTGAGAACAATATATATTTATGATTTAGCGGGGGGAAAATCTGTGGTGCTTTTTAAAGATTTCGCTACAAATATATTTGTTAGAAAATTCGTAAACTGTTTGTTTTAATTTATTTTAACGTTTATTTAACCGTTTTTTTTTTTTTTTTTTTTTTTTTTTTTTTTTTTTTTCAGAGGATAGATGAGGACAATCTATAACCTGGGTAGTTTTTACTTTTTCGATTTTGGTTTCATATTTATTTAAAAAAATTACCTTAACTTCGGAACCGGTTATTGAAATTGAAACTATCATAATATATATATATATATATATATATATATATATAACCAAAATCGGAAAAGTAAAAAACTTGTCCAGTTGTAGATTGTTTTCATCGATCCAAAGGAAAAAAAAATCATGTAAAAATATTAAAATTTGAACGAGATATTTGACAAAATCAACCCCATAGACTTAATATTATTAGCCGGGTCTTTTTGAGTATGTAGGCTAGGTAACAAATGCGATCCACAGTAAAAAAAAGTAGAAGTTAACCGGACCAAAGAAGACGAAAAGTAAGAAGTTAACCGGCAAAAAATGGATGTCAATCGGAGCAAAACACGACCCACAACAAAAAGTAAGAATAACATGACTCGCATTAAAAAAAAAAAAAAAAAAATAGTTCGATGACAGCAGATCATCGAGCACATCAGATTGAAACCTCAACATTTCTAAATTCGCCCCAGATCCGCCCTTGGTTTATACGGTAAAAGGGTATTAAAAGAAAGTATATAAAAAACGTACTCCTATATTAAAATATATTTACTGCATGTAAATTATAAAAATAAAAGGACACTTCCAACATTCTTAGATTTTTGCAGCACATTAATTTCATAGATATAATTAATAATATTTTTGAAACTTTTAATACCTTCTGAAAATTTCGCGATTAATTCACATGCTCCATAGACCTATGCTTTAGTTGTCTGTGGCTCTTCATTTCACACAAATACCGTATTTACTCGTGCATAAGGCGCATTTATTTTACAAAAAATTAGGGCAAAACTCCTAGGTGCGCCTTATACACGGAATAATTTTTTACTGTTGGATGAAGTCGAACGATATACATATGAAACAAGAAATTATTCAAAGAAGATATTAAAACTCTGAAAATGTTACTTAATTGAAGTATTACTGGATATTTATTTCCTTCCTTGCAGTTTTTTATACAAAAGTGCTAATGACATTATCTAAACGCTAATTAGCACTTCTCTTTACCGTCACTCATTCCTATTTCTCGTCATTCTCTTACAACCCGAAGTCTAAAAATGCATTTTCGTCTTGTTTTCTGGTATAATGTAACATTTGTTTCGACTCTTTTTTTTTATGGTGCGCATTATATACTAGATTTCAAGAAATCGCCATTTTTACTTGTAAAGTAGGGGTGCGCCTTATACTCGCGTGCGCCCTATACACGAGTAAATACGATATGATACTTTGAAATATTAAAAATTTATAATAATCGCTCACAGGGAGAAGGGACTTTCAAGTTCATTTTTTGTACTTATTTTTTAATATCCCTTTATATGCTATTCAAAGGTACACTACATGTAAGGTGGTCTGGTGTAATAACGCCAGGCGGGGTAATAAAGCCAAGTGCTAATATTTTGCATAATTATGAAATAATCTGGTAAATGACACCCATGTTCTCTGCGCAGAAGGATTTTGAGTCATATAAATCGCAAAAAACTGCTTCAAGTTAATTTGTTTCATTTTTAGGTTTTATTGTTTTTACAAGCAACAAAAATTAACGCTTGATCTAAAATTTGCGAGATACGTTTTGTGATGTGAAGACTATTTTTTTTATCCGGAAATACGTTGTTAATTACATAAATTTGTAGTACATTTCATGGATTTTCAAAATGTTGTTGAGGATTTTGGGTATCTTCTCGAGATAATTTGTAATTTAAAATGTACAGCGCAATATCTATAACGGGGTATTAACGCCAATCCTTGGCATTAATACCCCGGTTGATTCCCTACAGTGGCCGAGCTACATCCTAAATACTGATTCAAATAAACGCAGTTAAAACTGTCGATTTCTAATAATTCTATTTAAGCGGTCCTTTTTAAGCAAAAAGAAGCTCACGGTCTGATATTCTTTTGCCTCATCCTCCTCCCCTTACACACCACACCTTTATTTTTCTTACACTTTCACAAAAAATTGAACATTTTCAATAGCTTAGAAAGCAATTTGTCAATTTCTAAGTTTGTAGAGTTTGTATTTTTAGAATTGGACAATTTACATGCAATTATTTCATCTTATTTCATAGTTTTGTTTGCATGGCGTTATTACCCATTTAGGTGGGTAATAACGCCAAATAGCATTGGTCAAGAAATCATGCCATTACATTTTATGAATACATATCTGTTAAATTATTTTTTTTATATAGATAGTCAATGAGTTGCTGTATCAAATCATATATTTGTTTGAAAAATACAAACTAAAACTGATCCGTGAAAATTGGTAGAACCTTAACGTGGCGTTATTACCCCAGGGTATCTTACTATGGCATATATTTATCACAAAGTAATTTTCTCCCATAAAGATAAGGAAGCTTTCTGAATAATTTAAGCTTTATGAAAAAGTTTTCAAAAGGCCCCATGTCTATTCCATATCAATTAAAATTCCCAATTTTTTTTTTTTTTTTTTTTTTTTTTTTTAACGCCAGTTTGGATTATATATTCAAATAAAAGTGTCCATATTTTTTTTTTCTTAAACTAAACATAATTCGAAAAGTTAAAGGTAGTTAATTGCAGAAATATTACGTAAAAATGCTGAAAATTTTATACAAATTAGAAAATATATATTTTTTTCTTACCTTTTTATTCAAATATAGAAAATTCGATGCACACTTTTATTTGTACATACAAACCAAATTTGTATAAAAAATATCTGTGATTTTCATTGATATGGAATGCACATGGAGCATTTTGATAATTTCTTCATAACGCTTAAAACATCCAGAAAAATTTCTTATTTTTATAAAAAAAAATTTAATTTTTTGTTTTATAAATATATGCTATAATGCAAATAGGGCGCCCTTAAAAAATACTTAAAAAAAAAGAGAGAGCGCTTGATGGTCTTTTGTCCCAAAATGTTTTGAATTGTGAATTTGAGATCTTACTCGTATTCTTTTTCACATCAACAGAGCATTTTAGTAACCTCTAGCAACATATCTTTATAATCTATTTTAATCTTTAATAACATATCTGTTATTTTAGAACCGTTAAAATTTTCTAATAATCGCTTGACACGTTGTCAAATCAAATCTGAATTTGTAATCTTAAGTCCTTGGTACAATTTCACTTCACATCCTCACAGCATTTTACTAATCTCACCCGTGGTCACGCATGGAGGATTTCCGATCAGTTTAGCATCTCAGTAACTAACACCTAATAACTAAAGCAGCCAATGAGATTTGTCCTGCGATAGATAGCTATTATCTTTTTCGAAAGAGTAAGGGGGGACCAGGTGGGTATCTGTCTCACAGTATTGATGCATTTGACATTCCCCCCTCCTGCTCTTGCTAGTACCTACAGCTTCTATTAAAAATGCACCCTCCTCTCTTTTTGCAACTACTTTGTAACCGGAGTTAAACAGTAGCTATTTAGTCACTTGGATGGTTTCTGCACGATATGCTCAATTTCATTCATCTTGTTCTATGAAGCATGCTTATCTATTTACGAGATTTTTCAAGAAGTGCGGATTAAACAAATCTGACCTTCATCAATTACATAAATCGCTGTTTAAATCTGGTCAACGATACAGATAAAAACAGGGTATTTGTTTGAGAACTGAAATAGAGATGAAAAAAATCAGTTGTATATCTTCATTCAACCAATAGTTTTTATTGATTTTTTTTTTTTTTTTTTTTTTTTTTTTTTTTTTTTTCCAGCATGGGGAGGGAAAAACAGAAAACGGAATCCCAAGTATGGGAAAAAAATTGTCGTTAGAAAAATAAAATCACACTTGAGAAAATCCGTTTGAAAATTTGAGATCTCTTTGAAAACAGTTCAAATTTGAACCTTCTATGATCGCCCATTGAGATTTTCCCACATTATACATCCCACATACACTGTAAAGAAAAAGACAAATGTATTTCTTCACCGCGAAAAATTCAATAAAACGAAACAAACAAACGGAAATATCTATGTGAATTATCTTGACAGTTATCTATGATTCCGAACAACATTCTTTGCTTTTGAGAATCATAAAAAACTAATCATTTCCATTGTTTAAAAGAAAAAGGATTTATATGAGCATTGATTGATTTTTCTGCCACTGATTTTCGGAAAGTTTTGCGTGTTATTATTATTATTATTTTTCATTTCATAATTAGTTTTCTCAAACTGTAATACTGCTTTTTCGAATACTACCAATTCTTATGTAAACATTTTCAATCTCAGAAAACAAATATGTTCTACAGACAAACAAGAAAAATTAACAACATTAACATTAATTATTTTTTACTTTTGTAAATATGATTATACAAGGGGAGGGCCCGAGGTTGGAAGTCATCGAATGAGATGAAAGATTGCGTATCGATAGAGTATGGTTAGTATATAAATATATGATAGCCATAAAGCGCAACCCCGGGAGGGGTCTTAAAAAATAAGTCGGAAAGTTTACGCTACAGTTTATAATAGGATAAATTTCCTTCCACGGTACGCGGCTGCTTATCATAGTCAGTAGCGTGCTGGTTTTGAGACCTTTTTTTTTTTTTTTTTTTTTTTTTTTTTATAAGACTGAATCCCGCTCGGACTTATTGTATGACATTAAAATTTTCATCGATTATTTCAAAACCACAATTGAAGAAATGTGAGTAATAATAGAAATATAGGAAGAATATAAATAAAATGTATTTTTTGTACCATTTAAATGCATTTTTAGCTATGAAATTTTGAATTTTTAAATATTTTAGGAAAAGAAAAAAACTGGTAGGCCAATCTATATCTATTGACCACAATTATTTTTCTTGTTATTTAAAATTATTTACAGTTATTTCAGTGAATGATCTATTTTTTATTTCTGATTTTGTCTTCTGCCACAAAATTACATTTGTAATAAATTCCAGCTGGAAATGCAAAATCTAAAGCTGTAGTTGTAGTATTAATAAATTTTAAATTTTCAACTCAATCCTAAACATAATATTTCTACCACGGTACTCTAGTAATGGAAGAATAAGTTTAGGATCTAGATATTTATTTTATTATTATTATTGTCATTATTGTTTTTTTTTTTTTTTTTTTTTTTTTTGCCATTTTTTCCCGCTATTTTGTGTAAAGATATTTTTTTTTCTATACTTGACTCTTTTCAGAGAAAATTAACTTTTTTTTTCATAAACCTTATAGTTTATCTGTTTAGACCAAGACAAACTCCAAGTGTTTTGTCTTATTTTCTTCTCTGATGAGAGAGTTTACTGCTTAATTATTTTCTTTTATATCTGCACTATGAAAAGTTTTTCTTTTTCTAGTGAACATCCCCATGATACTAGAAGATTTTCTGTAAAATTCTAAATTAAACACATTTTTTTAAGTTGTTTTATAAACACCTGTTTTTGTTTTTAACTTACTAAAATAAACATGTGCATGTTTATTTTCCACACATCCAGCTTTTTCATGGTTTTTGACCATGTAACCAGCAGTTGTAAATATGAATTTAATATTCTTGCCATTTTCCCAATAAAATATTCATTTTTACGGAACTTAGTAATACGTATTTATTTTATCAGACAATTCTTTACTTTAAAAGTTATTAAATTAAATAATTTGCGCAAAATCTGATAATGTGTCATATTAAGAAAAAATATGTATGAAACTAACAATTACTTGTAATTACAATCATTCCTGAAAATACCCTTTTAATAATTAACACTTTTATAACAGTATATCTAATGATAAACAAAGTTTCACAAATATTTTTTTTCTTTATTTGCAATTATAAATTTATTATTTGAATGTTTCAAAACATTGTTTTGTATTAAAAAACATACGAAAATTAATTATTAATTATTTAGTTTATTTATTTCTATCAATTTTTTTTTAATTTATTTTATCTTTACAAGAAGAAAATATTGGATTCGTACAAGTTTTCGAATTTCGGTTTTCAAAGGATTTATACATTTAAAGGGTCAGTGAACCCAAAAAACATAATTTTACAAATTATCTATCAGCGAGTCTGTCAGTCAATTGTCTGTTTGTCACTGTATGTGACATACATTCTGTGGACGGTCTATCTCAAGAACTAATGCACGAAATTTAACAAAACTTCAGATTTTGGTAGACCTTAATATTAACTGGAGCTGATTGTTTTTTGGTGTGTGCCAAAAGATGGCGCTGCTATACTGCCTTTTTTTCATGAATTTGCAATAGCTGTATCTCAAGAACTAATAGAAAGACTTTCATAAAACTTCAGATTCCTTTAGTCCTTCATGTAATATGGTGCTGATTATTTTTT
This sequence comes from Maratus speculifer, assembly GCA_964019185.1. Lineage (NCBI taxonomy): Eukaryota > Metazoa > Arthropoda > Arachnida > Araneae > Salticidae > Maratus > Maratus speculifer. Next base: position 274,995,125 of record OZ025296.1, on the reverse strand, counting down.
GGTGTAAATCGTCCTAGACGTGACACTGCTATGCAGCATTATTCATGATTACCGCAATAGCTCTAAATCAGAAACTAATGTACGAATTTTCATCAAACTTCAGACTCAGTTAGACTTTGATATATATTAGTATCCTTTAGATTTTGGAGTAACCACTCGACTAGTGGCACTTCTATCTAGAGTTTTTACACAATTTCCGCAATGGGTTTATCTCAATAAATAACGCACGGATTTTCATCAAATTTGACATAAGCTGTTGCTGATTTGATTTTGATGTAAATTACCTAACCGGTATGCTTCATTTCTCTCAAAGTATTAGTACACTACATGACTATTAATGATTGGACACTTTCAATTTTTCACATTTTGGCAGATATTTAAAAATGTACTTGTTAAAAATGTCGTAGTCTTCTGGAACTTCAAGATCATAAGGACTAATGTTTGACCTCATTATAACCTCCATTTGATAAGGAGAGCAATTAGGCAGCCGAGAAAAATCAAGTAATAATAATAATATTTGGGATCAATCTGTACATTAAAATGCACGAAATTATCTATCGATACAGAATGAATACTGTGGATATTGTACAACATGCCCACTGATTTTTGTAAGAATGGCATGTAGATTCATGAAAGTATATAGTAATATTTTTTAAAAAAATCAAAAAATTCTTGCATGTTTGTTGCTTATATAATTCAAGGTTTTCAAACAAATTTAACGCCAGTTAAAACAAAAAATGATAATATGTAGTAGAAATAATATAGTGCAATTGGAATATAAATATTTTAAATATTTTATTAAATATGAGTAGTTCCATGAAATTATTTTTATCTGCGCATGTGTGAATGACAACAACGATCTTTTTACGTAATGTAACAGCAAACTCTATAGAGCAACTAATAAAAAAATACTGTCAATATCGTGAAAATTCAGAAAGATATCGTTTATAAAATGAGCTGCTTTTTACTTGCTCTCTAAAAGCAGCTGAATGATAATGGGTTTTTCGCAAATTGCCACTTTTTATTAACTGAGTTTTAGGAAAAAGTTAGTATTTATCGAACATCAATGAGAAGATTTGGAACAAATGCTTCGATTTCGATGCTTCTTTTTAGCATGGAATAGGTTAGTTACAAGAAGAATTAAAGTATCAATTAAAAAAAATAATTAAAATTGGCAGTTTTGGATTATTTTATCTATATATTTTAGCTAACCCCTATACCATTTTGGTGGTACCCACATTTGGCGATAACGGCTAAAGGTAGTTTCACCACATATATATATATATATATATATATATATATATATATAAAAATATATATAATGCCTTTAATTTCGAGCTCCACGTAGTTTAATTCATTTCTTAATTGATCCCTCAATGAAAGGAAAAATCATGTGAAAAAATCTCAAACTTCCGAATTTAATAACTAGTTCAATTTTTGTAGTACAGAAGTTAAACTTTATGTATTGTAATTATGTTTACTGATATGTGTAAACCTTTACTAAATATAACTATATCGACTGGGGAACTTCATAAAAAGTTTGATTTCGTAATTTTTATAAATTACGAAATTTTACGTATTTTTTTACATTAAACAATGCCACAACATGAATACTTACCTCATTTGAAACGTTTTTGTAATTGGAACTATATGTCTACGATCAATGATTGTGAAATTAAAAGTCGGAGATAAATATTATATTGCACCCTGTATTTACTTTGAATTCAACCATATAAGCAAATCAGTGGAAAATCGATTAATCGGAATTCCACTTTTACATACGTGAAGCGAATTAACTCAAACAAATGGGGGGAGGGGTGTAAAAAGAAAATGCAATCATTAATCTGTGTTCAAGTTTTGTCATTCTACACGCAGAGAAATTTTTTTTTGAATCAACAAAAATTTGTTTGACCCAAGAAATTTTTCTGTTTAAATATGGGTCAATGGGAATTTTGTTTAAATAAACAAACAAACAAACAAAAAACAAACAAAAAAAAAGACATTGTTAATTTTGTTTTTCAATTTTCTGTCCACAATTTTCATTCGAAATGCACAATAACATCGTTAATTCGTCTCAATTTGAAAAGTTTTTATTATCCAAAAATTATGTAAATCTTTTATAGCTATCTAAGTCAATTAAACAAAAATACGTGAGAGAGTTGTGGCTATTGCATACCAATTTAAATTTTGCAAAAACAACAAAATTTTGTTGGAATTACAAGCTGAAAATACAAGATTTTAGAAAGACTCAAATAAAATTGATGAAATTTTGTTAAAATTTTATAAGAGTGCTAAAAATATTTTTTCTTGTCTGAGCAACAAAATCGATTTTTCACTTTAACTAGAAAATTCGCTTAAAGCAACCAAAATGTACACAACAAAAATTGTTTTGTGGTTTTAATCAATTACTTTCTATGGGTGTGATCAAATGTGTTAACTGCAACTGATTGTTTGGACGACCTTCAACCGATTTCGATATTCTTGTAAAATGCACCGTATTACGCCAAATACCTAATTAAAATGACAATTTCCCAGAAAATTGATTGATATCGTATGCATTATATATCCATTAATCTATTTAATAATTTAAATGATTACGCATACAATTATATTTCACATATCCATCATAGATAGTAGCATTATCCCACATAATCTTCCTAATTTGATATGATGGTCATATTGAATGTATAATTTACTACATAATTTGCATATTGCACTTCCAATTATCTTTAGATGTCCATGCTAATAAATCTTGTAATCTCACATGATACTTCTGTAATATTAAGTAGATATATAGCTTATTTTTTAAGTTTGAAAAAAAAGCAAATTTACTAAAACTAAATTAATATACACAGGCCTTGAATATTTAAAGTATTTTATGTTTAATTTGCAAGCAAATGAACATAAAAACATAAAATTTGATAGAATAGTGTATTACACCGCTGTTTATTGATCTTTTTTCAGAATTTTACAGTCATTTTCAGAATTTTACAACTTTATTATTAACCATTTTGAAAATGGTTTTGTTCTTGGTCGAGAAAAGACCTTGAGGTGACCGCATTTTATTATTTTTTTTAACGTCCGCGATTCTTTAGTTTTTCTTCTTTTAACGTCTGTGATCCTTTAGCATTTATTCTCTAATTGTGACTCTCTAGCGATAGCCAGGTTTAAAGATGTTCACTGATGTTATACTCTTTGGCAAATAATAAAATTCATATGCATCTATGAAATACATTCCAAAATATACATTCTTTACAATCTGTGGTGGAAAGAATATTTTTATTAATTTAGAGGGCCACGCAAAAATATACCTTTACATAATGGTATAGGAGGGAACATTGTTTAGGGCGTATTTTAATCTTAATAGACTATTTCACACACAGTCGAGTCTCGTTAATTCGAAATCGGTAAATCGAATCTTCGCTTAATTCGAAATAAACATGAAGTCCCAAAAATTTCAATAGCAGAATAACGTTAAAAATTTTCATTAATTCGAACTCCTGTTCTCCTGACTTCGTTTAATTCGAACTGATGAGAATTCCGATTTTTTATTTTTCCTTTTTTATTCAAGGACTTCAGATCATTTGAATAACTTCCTTTCTTTGAATTTTGTGAGGATTGTTCCAAACGAGTATATACATAATCCCCACTTTCTTAGTGCCCCATCTGTCCATCAGTGATACCTCAAAATTTTCTCCCATTGTGTTGTTTCTAATCCTTTAATTAGTTTATGTATTTTTACATTTAATTTAACATTAAGATGAATAATATAACAGCCGAAATAAATGTAAAAAGCACTATAACATTAATTCCTTTGTAATAGTACCATATTATGCTGTTTTCATCTCATGCTTTCCATAATTCGAACTTCGGATTATTCGAACATATTTTGTGGTCTCGTCGAGTTCGAATTAACGAGAGTCGACTGTATTATGAAATTGATCACGATGCTGATGTTTATTAAAAGTTACTTCCTGTATAAGAGAAAGCAGATAATATTAACAATGAAACACAAAAGATTTCAGCAACTATTCTGTATCTGAATTACTATTATACAATTACACCAAGATCTGAATATTTAAAAAACATCCTTATGGTAGGAGCGCACCGAAAGCTGAAGTGCAATTTCGGGCTATAAGTATCGAACCCTAAAAAAGATTGAACTGCTTTATTAGCGTATCTAAAATTCCATTTATTAATCTAGTAAACATGACTAATAAAATTTTTAATTGATTATTTATGTATTTTCAAAAGAAAAAAAATAAAAACTTAACTCGTCTATAGTGAAAATGATAATTGATTGACCCAATTAAATATGCAACTTAATGGCATGGAAAAGTCTAATAAGATGCACTTACTGGAGAAAAATCTTAAAACATATAAAAAAGTTTAAAATTTATTAACAAATTAATTAGCAAGAAGTAGAAACAGGGCTGTGAAAAATATATTTATAAAACACAAACGACCGCATTGTTGATCAGAAGATAAAATAAATAAATAAATACATATTGGATAGCTTAAAAAATTACGCAAGTTGAACGTTTTTTTTGTGTGTTTTTATACGTTTGTTTGCTTGTTAAAAACGAGTACGATTAATTTATACTCGAAACAATTATGAAAGCAATTAACTTGCAACTTACATCAAAAACATTCTTCATGTTGTCTTTAGCAAACTGGTTAATGTACTTTTCTAGCAAGAAAATAAAGAATATATTTTTTCTACTGCTTTTGATTCTATCTTTTGAAAACAATTTTTTATTCTCTTGCTGCTATTCATATTTTATCATTGTCTGAAATTCAATTTCGTATGTTAAAAAAAGATAGCGGATGTCGCATAATAACAAAGAAAAAAGAACATTAATTAAATTTAAATAGATACATTGAATAAAAATTTTGCTTACTGTATACAGTGTTCGTAAATTATAATAAAATCATTGATGTTCACAGATTATATATATATATAAGGTGTCCAGGGAAAATAATGCCACATTTAAGGTTCTAACAATTTTCACGGCTTAGTTTTAGATTGTTTTTTCAAGCAAATAAAGTATTTGATACAACCAAAGCGAAAAAATTGTATAATTTGCACTTTAATGGTGTTACACTTTTTCGAACATAATGAAATTGTTACGCATCTATGAAGTATATACTAAAATATACATTTTGTACAATCTGTGATGCAAAAAATATTTGTTATTAACTTACAAGACAACACAAAAGTATCCTATAATATAATGATGCCCAGACAGGAAAAACTGTTTGTTGCGCGTTTTAATTATATTAAACTATTTCACATATTATGAAATTGATATACGTTGCTGAGGCTTACAACAAGCCACTACTAGTATAATAAAAAGCAAATAGTATTTACAGAGACAAGGACACACAAAAGATTTCACATACTTTACTGTATCCGAAGTATTGTGTACTATTATACGCCAAGATCTGAATATTTTAAAGACTTCCCTGTTGTACGAATGCACTCAATTGCTACGCTTGACTTGCAATTTCCGGCTCTTAACTTTTTAAGTTCGGAATCCTGAAAAAAAGGGAACTGCTTTTTTATTGTATCTAAGATTCCATTTATTAATCTTGTAAATATGGATAGTAAACTTTTTAATTTTAATTTTAATTTTAATTATTTATTTTAATTTTTATTTACTTTTTATTTACATATTTTCAAAAAAAAATTAACTCGACTTTGGTGAAAATAATAGGTGATTGGTCCAATTAAATACGCAATTTAATAACAGAGAAAAGCCTAATAACATGCACTTACTCGAAAAATAAAATCTAAAACATATAAAAAAAAGTTTAATTATAAACTATATATAATTATAGACTAATATATATATATATATATATATATATATATATATATATATATATATATATATATATATTAACAAATTAATTAACAAGAAACAGAAACAGGGCAGTGAAAAACATATTTATAAAACACAAATGACCGCACTGTTGATCAGAAGATAAAAAAAAAATAAATAAATAAATAAATAAATATTAGATAACTTAAAAAAACTACTCAAATTTAACATTTTTTTTGTGTGCTTTTGTACGTTTTTTAGCTTGCTAAAAACGAGTTCGTTTAAAATTTATTCTCGAAACAATTATCAAAGCAATTAACTTGCAACCTCTATCAAAAACATTCTTCATGTTGTCTTTAGCAAGCTGATTAATATACATTTCTAACAAGAAAATAAAGGGCATATTTTTTCTACTGCTTTTGATTCTATCGTTTTAAAACAAATTTTTATTTTCTTGTTGTTATTCATATTTTATCATAGTCTGAAATTCAATTTCGTATGTTAAAAAACGATAGCGAATGTCGTATAATAACAAAGAAAAAATATATATTAGTTCAATTTAAGTAGAAATTTTGAATAAAAATTTACTTACTGCACAATATTCGTAAATTATAATAAAACCAGAATGTTGACAGATTATGATATACACTATATTGCCATTGATTATGGGACACTTGCGATTTTAGACATTTTACTAAATATCTAGAAAAATACATGAGGAATCATCTAGAAACTCTTAGTGTATAAATATAATCGTATAAGTCATACATCTCCGTGAAGATTTTTTCCCGAAACTCCAAAGGGGGCCGTCAACAAATTAAAAAAGAATGAATATCTTTTGAATAACCCTGTCAAAACTAATGTAGCAAAAGCGCTCAAACTCTAGATTATGATTGAATGCTTTATTGTAATACATTGTGTTCATTTTTATGCAAATAGCATGCATACTCGCAGAGTAATTAAGGTTTTTATAAAATGGTCCCAAATTTTTCCAAGTTTTTTCCTTATAATTTTCAGAGTTCTTAATATAAAATATTATTTTTTTGAGAAAATATGACAAACAATATTGCACACAGTACCCTGTAATCAGAATTAAAAAATAATGAAAATTGTATAAAAAATGAGTTGGTTTACTAAATAATTTTTTACTGCGCATGCGTCAACGATATCAAAATTTCATTTGCATATTATGTTAGCTAAATGTATAGAGCAACTTTTGTGAAAGTCACAAAATCATAACTTGAAAATTCTGACAATAATCGTCAATTGAATAAGTCGAAAATCCGTTATTCTCAAAATGAAGCAAAAACAAGAGGGGTTGTATCCATATATTCATTGATTAGTGTCAATATAGAATACACAATATGGGATGTACTACTGCATTTGGATAAAATCCCTCATTTTTTTGCTTCATTTTGGAAACAACGGATTTTGTCATTTTTCTATAGACGATTATTTTCAGAATTTTCAAGCTATAATTTTGAGACTTTTACAAAAGTTGCTCTATACATTTAGCTAACATAATATGCAAATGAAATTTTGATATCTTTGACGCATGCGCAGTAAAAAATTATATAGTAAACCTACTCATTTTTCATACAATCTTTATTATTTTTTAATTCTGATTACAAGGTACTGTGTGCAATGTTGTTTGTCATATTTTCTGAAAAAAATATTATTTTATATTAAGAACTCTGAAAATTATAATGGAAAAACGTGGAAAAATTTTTGACCATTTTTATAAAAACCTTAATTACTCTGCGAGTGTGCATGCTATTTGCATAAAAATGAACACAGTGTATTACAATAAGGCATTCAATCATAATCTAGAGTTTGAGCGCTTTTGCTACATTAGTTTTGACAGGGTTATTCAAAAGATATTCATTCTTTTTTTATTTGTTGACGATCCCCTATGGCGTTTCGGTAAAAAATCTTCACGGAGATGTATGACGTATACTATTATATTTATACACTAAGAGTTTCAAGATGATTCCTCATGTATTTTTCTAGATATTTAGTAAAATGTCTAAAATCGCAAGTGTCCCATAATCAATGGCAATATAGTGTATATACTATATGGCCAAATGTGACCGGCCACTTGTGATTTTAGATATTTTGTTAAATATCTAGAAAAATGTATGAGAATTTTTTCTGAAAAACCAGGAATGTAAACGTAATGTATACGTCATATATTTATTTAAAGATTTTTCTCCGAAATTTCACAAGGGACCGTTATCAAATTAAAAAAGAACCAATATCTTTTGGACAATCCTGTCGTAACTAATGTAGCAAAAGCGTTCAAACTGCAGATTATAATTAAATGACTTATTGCAATAAGCTGTATTCGGTTTTATGTTGATAGCGTGTATACTCGTAGAGAAATTAAGATTTTTATAAAAAGATCCCAAATTTTGACAAGTTTTTTGCTTATGATCAGTTCTTAAGATAAGAAAATTTTCTTATCAGAAATTATGACAAACAACATTCTACAAAATATCCTGCAATCAACATTAAAAAATAATAAAAATTGTATGTAAATGAAGAGGTTTACTAAATATTGTTTCATTGCGAATGCATGAATTTATTAATCTAGTAAACATAACTAATGCAATTTTTAATTAATTATTTATGTATTTTAAAACGGAAAATAAATACTTAACTCGTCTTTGAAATAATAATAGTTCATAGGACCAATTAAATACGCAATTTAATAAAACAGAAAAGTCTAATAACATGCACTTACCCGAAAAAAAAATTCTTAAAACATACAAAAAAGTTTAAAATATATTAACAAATTAATTAACAAGAAAAAGAAACAGGGCAGGGAAAAAAACATATTTATAAAATACAAACGACCACATTGTTGATCAAAAGAAAAAAATGGATAACTTAAAAACGTCTCAAATTTAACATTATTTTTTATGTGTGTTTTTATACGTTTATTAGCTTGTTAAAAACGAGTACGTTTAAAATTTATTCTCCAAACAATTATGAAAGCAATTAACTTGCAACTTGTATCAAAAACATTCTTCATGTTGTCTTTAGCAAACTGATTAATATATTTTTCTAACAAGAAAATAAAAGATATATTTCTTCTCCTGCTTTTGATTCTATATTTTTAAAGCAACATTTTTTCTTGTTGTTACTCATGTTTTATCATTGTCTGAAATTCAATTTCATATGTTAAAAAACGATAGCGAATGTCGTATAATAACAATGAAAAAAGAATATTAATTAAATTTAAGTAGAAATATTGAATACAAATTTACTTACTGCAGAATATTCGGAATTTACAATAAAATCATTAGTGTTGATATATTATGATATATACACTATATGGCCAAAGGTGGCTGGCCACTTGTGATTTTAGACATTTTGTTAAATATCTAGAAAAATATATGAGAAAATTTTCTGAAAATTCAGGAGTGTAAACGTATAGTATGTCAAATATTACGGGAAAAAATTTTCCCGAAATTTCTTAAGGGACCGTCATCTAATTAAAGAAACGAATTTGTTTTGGACAACCCTGTCAAAATTAATACAGCAAAAGTATTTAAACTGTAGATTATAATTAAATGGCTTATTATAATAAGCTGTGTTCGTTTTCATGCGGATGGCATGTATATTCGTAGAGAAATTAAGATTTTTATAAAAAGAGTCCCAATTTTGACAAGTTTTTTGCTTATGATTTGAAAAGTTCTTAACATAAGAAATTTTTTTTCAGAAATTATAACAAACAACATTCTACAAAATACCCTGTAATCAACATTTAAAATAATAATAATTGTATGAAAATGAGGAAACTATATAATGTTTCAGTGCGCATGCATGAATTTATTAATCTAATAAACATGTCTAATAAAATTTTTAATTAATTATTTATGTATTTTCAAAAGGAAAAAAATACTTAACTCATTTTTGGAGATAATAATAGTTGATTAGCCCAATTAATACGCAATTTAATAAAACAGAAAAGTCTAATGAAATGCACTTACTCGGAAAAATATAATCTTCAAGCATATAAAAATGTTTAACATTTATTAACAAATTAATTAACAAGAAACAGAAACAGGGTAGTTAAAAAACATATTTATAAAACACAAACGACCGCATTGTTGATCAAAAGAAAAAAAAATAATAAATATTGGATAACTTAAAAAAAAAAAAACTACTCAAATTTAACGTTACTTTTTTGTGTGCTTTTGTACGTTTATTAGTTTGTTAAAAACGAGTAAGTTTAAAATTTACTCTCGAAACAATTATGAAAGCAATTAACTTGCAACTTCTATCAAAAACATTCTTCGTGTTGTCTTTAACAAACTGGTTAATATATTTTTCTAACAAGAAAATAAAGGATATATTTTTTTCTAATGCTTTTGATTATATCTTTTGAAAACAAATTTCTATTCTCTTGTTGTTTTTTATATTTTATCAGTGTCTGAAATTCAATTTCGTATGTTAAAAAAAGATAGCGGATGTCGCATAATAACAAAGAGAAAAAAATATTAATTAAATTTATGTACAAACATTGGATAAAAGCTTTACTTACAATACAATATTCGGGAATTATAATAAAATCTTTAGTGTTGATAGATTACATACATAATATGTTATGGGGAAATAACGCCATATTAAAATTCTACCAATTCTAGTGGCTTAGTTTTAAATATTTATTTTCAAACAAATACAGAATCTGATACAGCAATTTATTGACTATGTATAAAAGTAAGAATATTTTAACAGGTATATATTCATAAAATATAATGGCGCGATTTCTTGATCAATGCCATCAGGTAACCAAGAAAGTTCGTTTGGTTTTTGAGAGCAGTTACATTTTTCACGTAGCTGTGGTCAAATGGATTCTGATGACTTCATATCTGCACATTCCCTGGAAGCCTCATTTAATTAAGGCTCCTGTCCTTGGCCGACTAAACGCTCGCGAGCTAATGCTATTCCTATGGGGAAGTTAATTTCTAATGTCTGGTTTGAATTTTTACATTTTTAATTTGTTTTTGTTTTTGCATTAGATAGTTGAGGTGCATACCGATATCACTCCTTTTTTACTTTTCCAATTTTAGTTGCAGATTTTTTTTTTTTTTTTTTTTTTTTTTTTTTTTTTTTAAGGCACTTTCTCTTTTGAAAATGGTTTTGAAAGTGAAACTAACTTTATAAAAATATATTTGCATTTAAAATTGAAAAAATAAGACAGGAGCGTTCTAGAGATGTCCCTCATCTACGCAAAACAAAGCAAAAAAATTTGTCAAAATTAAAATTAAGTATTAAAAAATAACCTCTTCACAATAGGAATAGCATTACCTCGCGAGCGCTTTGTCGGCTGCATTACGTATTCTCTATCTATATCGGTTTTGTAAGGAAGTGCAATTTTTGTAAGAACATGTCGTTGAGAAAGAGGTTTTCAGGCCTAATTTGCTCTTCGACATGAATTTTGTAAACAAAGCTGCTGAAGCCGCCAGAAGTATATGCTCTGTATTTAGTAGGACTTAAGTTAGTAAAAGCATCGGCATTCAGCTGATTTTCGTTTTTAGATGAGAGCTTCAAGGAGAACCCCCATTGTTGCCCGCCCATCCCGCTACGCAAAGTTGAACTGTAGGAAGAAGTTAAAAAAATATATTTATCAAATTTGACAAGAGCTATCACACAGGCTTGGAGTATATGAAGAACTTATCCAATCGCATTTGCATAACCTTCGGATGACGTGGAAGCTCAACAAGTGGGTTCCTCATATTCTGTTCGACGGAAAATATGAGTTAAATATTTGAAACTTTCCAAAATTGTGCAATTAAATATTTTGTTTCTTTAAAAATACTAATTATTTTAGGTCTGAGTGAAAAATTCTTTAAAATTATAAAAAAAAAATATGATGTTTAAGATTTTTGGGATTTTCAAAACTTCTTAGTAAAATATTTTTTATTTTATTGTTTTTAAGCCAAAATGAAAATTGCTTCTGTAAAATCTGCTTAATCTGTAAAGTATTACAAAGGTCAGTTATTATGATGAAATTACCAGTTGAGGCTCTTATGTTTGGTAGAAAGGGAATGAAAAAAAAAATCCAAATTGACATGATCATAGAACATATATTTGAAACATATCATTACATACATATAGATAAATAAAATTGAATGTTTTATCTGTCTGATAGGAACTGAGTAAATGCGGTGAAGTCACTCGAATATTCTTTAAAATACATTTTTGTAAGGAGAAAATGTTGCGTCATTTGTAAAGTAAGTTTGCAATAAACTAAAAAAAAATCATTTAGTTGATGAATACAAACGCAATAAACACATAATTAATTGGATTTTATATAAGACGATTTTTTTTTTTGACATGATAGTTTTATTTTAGTTTTTATCAATTTTAAGAAAAAAACGGCGTATTTCTGTAGCCACAATTACAAAATTCATGCTAAAATCTATAAAAAAATTTAATAACTCATAAATAATTTGAGATACAGTATTCAAACAAATTGCGTTTAAAAGTATGTAATTTTTTTTTCAACACGACGGTGTAAAAATTGAAAATATGCGATGTTTAAAAGTATAAAATTTGTATTATCGAAAATTGTAAAACCAAATTGCATGCGAAAAAGTTACCATTCACAAAATGACGTATGCGTTACGCATAGATACCTTTATAAAATAGATACATGATATTAAAAAATTCGCAAAATCGGCTTCATTTTACTAGTCGAGATGTTCCATGTGCCCCTTAAAATACTCTAAATATGACCTTTTCGAATTACGCTTGTACTAAAAGATGAAAATGCACTGTTCACATGCTACAAAATATTGAAAAAAAAAAAAAATCTATATTTTTACACCTCAGAAGCACGAAAATCAACGTAACTTCATCGTTAAAAAGAATTTCGAGAAATATTTTCTAAATTTTCTCACAGAATCGTTTTTGAAGTAAAAAAAAAAAAAAAAAAAAAAAAAAAAAATCTTTTCCTGACTTGCAAGTGACATTCTGCTTCTTTTGGAAACGGATTACTTTCTGATTGTCCAAGAGCCGACAGTGCAAAAACCTAAGTTATCCAGTACAAGAAAAAAAACTTTATTTTATTGAATAGTAGTAACAAAAGAATCTAATGATCCATGTCTGCCGGAAGCGAAGTGGTGCATAAGCCAAAATTTAATACCGTGGTTTACACGTATGCTTATCATTGTGTTTGACGTACAATCATTTGATACCTCTATTTGTGCAGATGACACAATCATAAACCTACGAGTAACTCATTAATGGTATTGATTCTAGACTTATGCTACACTTCACTTCCAGCAGATATGGATCAATAAATTATAATTACTACTTTTCCAGAAAAAAAAAGTTTTTTTGTTACCTTTTTTCTCGATACCTTAGTTTTTGTGTTGTGACTTGTTCTTGGACTATGAGTTTTCTGATTACTTTTTCTATTAATTTCAGAAGATAAGAGAAATATTTTCATAATCGTGTGTAACCACAAATTTACAATAAATTTGCGCAAACTTTTCCATGGAAATGTTTAGTTTTTTTTTTAACTTTACATTATAAATTGATATTTCTTACATATAATAAACAATCTATTAAAACCAGCGGTTTTATTATAATTTATAAAACTTGTACGACAAGTAAAATTTTTATTCAGTGTTTCTACTTAAATTTAATTAATGTCTCTTCTTTTTCTTTGTTATTATAAGACACGCGGTACTGTTTTTTACCTTATGAAATTGAATTTTAGACAGTAATAAAATATTAATAAGAACAAGGAAAAAAAAAAGATTTGTTTTTAAAAGATAAAATCAAAAGCAGCAGAAAAAATATTCTTTATTTTCATGTTTAAAAAAATCTATTAACCAGGCTGCTAAAGACAACATGAAGAATGTTTCTGATAAAAGCTGCAAGTTAATTGCTTTCAAAATTGTTTCGAGAATAAATTTTAAACGTACTTGTTCTTAACAAGCTAACAAATGTATATAAAAACACTCAAAAAATAATATTAAATTTGAGTAGTTTTTTAAGTTATTTAATATATTTTTTTTCTGATCAACAATGCTTTCATTTGCGTTTTATAAATATGTTTTTTTTTTCATTGCACTCTTTTAGTTTCTTGTTAATTACTTTGTTAATAAATTTTAGTTTTTTTTTTGTTTTAAGATTTCCTTCCAAGTATGTTTGTCATACTAGATTTTTCTATTTTATTAAATTGTGTATTTAATTAGGTCATCAGCTATTATTTTCAACAAAGTCGGATTAGTAATTTTTCCTTTTGAAAATATATAAATAAAATATTTAATTTTCACTAGGCATGTTTACAACATTAACATGTCGGAAAATGCTTTTCGAACGTGGCAGCTGAAGTACGACCCTACTGTAACTATTTTTAAAAATGCAGTAAAACCTCAATAAAGCGACGGAGCTCTGTTTCGATAAAAATTGATCCCTCTGAAATATGGTCTATTAGCGGAGGTCATGTTTAAATCACGATTTTTTTTGGTGAAACAGTAACAATCAATGTTACTAAAATTTATTTTCCACATTAGGAAAAAATATAAAAAATTAAGTGTCAAAACAAAAGTTAATTATATATGTCAATTACTGCAGAGTTTAAAAACGGGATGCATTAACGTTTGCTTTGATTTTACAATTTTATCTTTGGTAACTTTTATTTCCAAGTCTTTTTCGAAATTTAGTAAATAAATGAAGTGTTTTTGGATGGAAACAAATAATGACGATTTCATTACTTTATCTATTTTTTTTTTTTTTTTTTTTTTTTTTTTTTTGAGAATTTCCTGAAAGAATAGAGCAGGGAAAATTATTGATCGTCATTTTTAATTCGTCATTAGAGTTAAATTCATTGCCTAAACAGGCACAAAAGGATTTAAGTGCATAAAAGTTACCGGAATAAAGGGAAAAAACCCCCTCTAAACGCAGTTTAGATGTTTGATGAAAATATTTCGCACTTCATTACGAACGTTAATACCCCACTTTCTGCTAAATAGAATTTTATGTGATTTACATTGCCACTTACGTAAAGATTCAAGGATGATTTTAGTGCATAACTTATCTTTGTACATTAGCTAACTATACAGTTATGTGAAAAATTGTATAATCTGCTATATATATAAAATGCACAATTGTATATTCAGTATTCATAACTCATGTTCCATAAAATGAAATTTTATGGGATTTCCATTGTTAGTTAAGTAATTTTTTTTCAGAATTTTCATTCGATTGGACGTTCGTTTGTAAAAACCGATTAGCATAGCGGTGTATATACCTTCTAGTTCATGGTAAAATAAGCCCGATAGCGGCAACAAACAATGATTCTATAGATTGTTGTAAATGTGATTCATATTAGTTAGTTATTCAAATGAAAAACGCTTTCAATTGTTGCATCAACCCCAGGAACTTTATTAGATTTTTTTTGAATCATTATTAAAGAAGATTCTTTTTACTCCATATTACTTTAATGTAAGAAAAAAAATTGTTAAGTATAGTGTATGTTCTGAAAGTTGTTTTATGTAAATATATATGTATTGTATGTTAGTAGTAGGAAAACGACAGTACAGGTTCAACTGGTGGTGGTGCTGCACCGCCACTTCATCCCTCCACCTCGTCCCGCCACCGTCTCCGATCGTACCTCCACCGCCAACTCCCTCTGGCACTGCCACCTACACAATACCCTTTCGCACCAAACCGCCACCTAGCGGGAAAAAATGAGTTATTTTTTACTATAAGATGAGAGCTTTGCGACTCTCTATTTAAATATCACAAACCACCTTTCAACAACCTCAATACCTCTCTTTAACGTACACTACCCCTTTAAGCGAGTATTTTTTAGGACTATATAAATCGATGTTTTTCGAATTTATTTTTTTAAATAACGTTAAACGATGAAGGAATCAGTGCTTTATGTAAATTTATATTTGAAGTTTGAATTAACAACATTTTAATGAGTATTATTAATTTAGCTAAACAGTAGAAAATATCAAATTTTAAAGAAAAAGCTGTTTTCTTTAGATTATTTCAACTTTAAGATCAGAATATCAACTTAAAACTGAAAAATTAAACATACTTTTTAGCTTTTGAACGGCCTTTACCTTAATTAAAGTTATTAATTAGTAATCTTGATTAATATTATTAATTAAGCAAAATTAGGAAAAATATTAATTTTCCAGGAAAAAGGATGATTTTTAAATTTTTTTTCAGCTATATGACAGGGTTTTGGATTTAAAAAGGAAATTCAAGCATAAATTTTTAGTTTTTGTAAAAACATTACCTTAATGAATTTTAATAATTCAACAAATAACAAAGGAAAATATTGATTTTTTAATGAATAGGACGAATTTAAAATTTTTTTTATCAACTTTTACGCTAGTTTAAAACTTTATCATACTTTTAGATTCTAGCTATGTTGGATTTTAGTTTTTGAACGAACTACACCCAAAAATATATTCGTAGATAAACAAAATAAATTCACTTTCACTTTAATCAGTAACCGGAAATTTCACATAAAAAATTTTTTTTCATGGAAAACATGTAAAAATATGTTTTCAAATTTATTTCCTTAATTTTTACGAGATTCAACAGAAATTTTCTGATGATGTCCATATAAGAGAAAAATAATTCCAAACAAGACTCCCATTCACTGCCATCTCGCCTCATTCCGAAACTTGGGGATCACAGCGAAAGAGTTTTGACGTCACAAACTACAAAGGCAAATCAGGAAATTTTCCCATTCAAGTAAAGTAACAATTTTTAATCCAAAAGACAAGTTCTTTACAATTATTCAAATGTAACATGAATGATACAAACTTAGTTTCTGAACAATCATTACCTCAACGGATATTAATAATAAAGCAAAACAATGAAAAATATTAATTTTTAAGGGGGGGGGGGGACTGATTTCTTATGAATTCTTCAACCGCAATACTGGAATCTAAACTTCTAACAGAAGAATTTAACATTTATTTTAGTTTTTAACAACAAAAACTTAGTAAGCATCATTAATTAAACAAAAGTAAACATCAATTTTCAAGGAAAAGATGGTTTTTGGTGCAAATTTTCAACTTTGAAATACATTTGTTTATATATTGTTAAACTTTAGTTATTGTTAAAAGCTTGACTGTTTTTATAAAGTGTTCATATTTATATTTTTCACGTCTTCACTACATTCGAGATCTTGCAACTAATAGCACAAATTTCTTTTTTATTCGGGAAAGCTAAAGACATTTCGGTACTTACGTATTAACGCCACAGCAACAGAACTTGAGATAATGCGCCAATAAAGAGCAATCTTGTTCTTCGCACGTGCACAAAAATAATGGCGTTAAAAACTGAGCGAAAATGCACTAAAAGGCTCTAAAAAGCACTAAAAAGCACTAAATCACTAAAATGGCGTCAAAAATCAGCAAAAAACAAGGCAACAAGGAAATCAAAAGATAATCGCGGTCTAATAACGTAAATACCGACATTTCTTACTGTTTCAAACACTTGACATATTAAAACTAATATTCTGCTCATATTATTGATCAAATTATCATAAGTTTCACCCTAAATTTCTGAATTATCAACCACCAAGTTGTTTACTATCACATGAAATTCCATCTATTACATATAAAACTTCAACAGACACATGAAAAAATACGCAAATTAGCAAAATAAATTTACATAAAGGTTTTAAAAATTTATAACATAAAAAAGTTGCAACATAAAAAAAATTACATCATAAAAAGGTTTACAAGAGTAAAAAAATAAAATCAACAGTTTCATTTTTTTTAACAAAAGTAAAATATAAAAGTTTACAAAAGTAAATTAAAAAAGCAAACTATTGAAAAATTTAACATCTTCTAAAAAAAAAAGTTTTAAAGATTACAAGTTTAACTGATACTTTAAGCGTTATTACCACTATTTCTTCTCAGAATATAATAATCTATGGTTTACTATAGCAAAATTTCTTGAAAACATTTATTTTACTACTGATTTCTATGCATACGTAGTTTCACGTGGTCAAACGTTTGAGAATAATATAAATTTTCGAAAAGCAGCGCGCATTTCTCGTTTCCATTATTGGACTTGTGAGAGAAGCGACTTTAACAAGGTTCGTACGGGTACCGTTATTTTTCAGGTAAAATACCAGCATTTCTTTAAAGAAAAATAAATATAACTCATCAGCGCAAAATTTCTATAGAAAAAGGATGGTACGGAAAAATTTCTTGGTCATGAAATTCCAAGATCCTGTACGCAACTCTTATAAATTGCCAGATTTTGATTCAAGTGTGGAATATATTTTTTCGATAGTGAGTTAAGCAAGTTCTAGTATATCATTCCAATATATATATAAATTAGAATAAAACCAATAATAAATAAATGATTGTTTATCAACTATTTCTAAGCATATAAATGTGAAATGGCTTTTTTGTAAAAGTTTTTGCCCAAAATATCTATATATATTTCACTAAAAGAATATTTAATATAGATTTTTTTTTCAAAGAGGCAATCCACAGTGCTGTTAACGGAACTAATGTAGCTATCTAAAATACGATGAAAAAAGTTAAAGGATAAATATATTTCCATAGTTTCAAATTGAAGTCAGTTATAACAAAAAAATATAATAAAATAATCAAAAAACAAAATAAGTTTCCCAATAAATTTTTTCTTTTTGCAGCTGTAAACTTCTTTATAACCATTATTATATAGATTTAAAATTTACTTACATTTATTCTATTCGACATGTTTTAATCATTCTACTCTAACCTGACAACATATTTCGATCTTTCAAGATTTTGCACTTTTACAATAATTGCTTTGTTCCCGTCTAGTGTACGATATAATTGCTCTCAATGAACCATATTTTTACAATTATTACAGTCGAGAAAAATTTAACAAGTTCCTTGATTTCTTTTCCTCCAATTTACTCAAGAAGCATGCACATTATCTTACTATTAACTAGCTTTTGCAGTGCGCAAAATAACATTGATTAATCGAGTGTATCATTAACATTGTCAACCTTTATTAAGATCCCCATTCCGTTGGTAATATATCAGGGGACAGGTATGTCTGATTCCTTCCTTCCCCCGTCTTTTTGATGAATGAGTTTCTCTATCAATACCCATAAATCACTGAAAATGATGTATAACGTAATTGTAAACGTATATTGTAGTACAGAATCGTGTAAGAACATCTCCGATCATATAATGCACTTATATTACATTCCTCATGGGGATAAGCTAAAGACCGTAGTAGACCGTTCTCCTTAAAAAATGATGGTGCTTTGCTAAGCCGGGGTTTTCTGAGATTTTCATAATCTTAACATTAAAAATATTATTTCCTAAATTGAGTAAATATGATGAATTACAAATTATATGGTCTTCTAAAAAAACAAGAATAAAGAAACTTACTGATAGAATTTAGTAATAAAAGGCTCTTTACTTACAAAGAATTAAATATTACTTTTATAAATATTATTTATTAGATTTAAATATATAATATTTAAATATATGTACAAGATCTAAATTAGACACGCATTAAAACGCACAGTATTTAACATTAGGCTGGATCTGTAGATACATATGAAAAACCTCGGCTCATAACACTTCTAACAGATCTAGAGTGCAATGAAAAAATTACAGGAAACATAAACTTTCACAATTTCCAATTGAATTCATAAGAAAAAAAATGAAAATAAAATAAAGGAAACAGTGTTAAAACTAAAGGTGACACATTGCACCTTTTAGGGGTGAAAGGCTTGTCTCACTGGTGACACCCCTACAGGAACCAGAATGGCACCCTTAATACAAAGTGCCAAATAATAAAAAGAAATGATGAAATCGACTTGGGCCCGCGAAGGATTCGAACCCATAACATCTGATTACAAGCTCTGCGCTCTAACCACTCAGCCATCGAGCTCACCTTTAAAGTCTTGAAATGTTCAAATGTCCCGAAATTCAAAGTTGCTTTATATAAAAAGCTCGCCAAAAGTTAGCCATCCGAAGTTCTAAATGAAATTGGGATAGCGAACGATCGGTGATAGTCTTCGAAGGAAGAAATTGCTGTTCACGATCGGAAGAAATTTTGATCACGGCTTACTTCAGGAAGAAGGCTGCGAAGGATTCCGTGTTTTGATCCACCAGTGACGGCGAGTTGAAAGAGAAGTCGTAAATGACTAAGGGGTGAAAATCTTTCAACGGTATGCATTGCGCGGCACCCTAATTAGCGTGAATCACCCATTGCGGAATCAAACGGCATCCCAAACACATTTTCAAGCCCGCGGGTTTCAAATGGTAACTCCTTTTCACCCCTGGGCGCCAAATGCAACCTGTTTGTCACCTTTATTTTTAACAGTGAACAAACAGTATCTAAGTAATTTGCCCAAATATTTTGTAATTATGTTTTTGCTTGCAATTGTAAATTTCTCTATACGTACACTCTCAAAACGAAAGAGTGGATTTGGCTTCTCAGGAAAGAGCCGTAATTTGTTGAATCATGAATGAGTTGTTTTATAAATGCTTTACTCATCTTCATTTAGATTGCTTATTTAAATAACTCATCTTGATTTAAATTGTTTAAAAACGATTCACTCACTTGAGTTGTTTCAACTCTTTATGCGAAGCTGCCTTTCAAAATGTGAGATGAGTGAATTTCGGCTGAACTTAAGTTGTTTTTTGGCAGACTTTTTAAGAGAGCATACTGTGGTATAAATGTAAGCACTATATTTACATTTATGCTATTTGACACGTTTTTCTCTTGTAATAAAAATGCCATCAATTCTAACCTGATACCATATTTCGATGTTTGAAGAATTTTATGATTTACAATAGCTGCTTTATTTACGTTCATTCAGAGATTTAATTGTTTTCAATGAACCATATTTTTACAATGATTACAATCGAGTAAAATTTAACAAGCTCCACGATTTCTTTTCCTCTAATTTGCTCAGCAAGATCGCATGCACATTACCTTACTACAGCTCATATTCAAAATATTAGAATAATTACCTTTTTTTAGAAATTGAAAATATCGTTTGGTAATTTAATGTCTTTTAATGAAAATATGCAAACGATATTTTTATTAAGAACTTATTGTTGATTATACTTACTTGTTATCTTAAATTTAATATCATTTTTGAAAAGATTAATTGCAAAAAAATTATTTTGAAAAGTCAAAATATTAGAATATATATTCAAGTGGTTCAAAATATTAGAATATTTCACATTAATTCTCCTTTAATTATTACCAATTCTTAACTGGTGGCATCATTGATTAAATTCAGACTATTTTATTTTAAAACAGTATTCTTTTTTGCAGTTTGTTTCTTTTTCGTCTTAAAATGGGCCGTGTGAGTGATATTCCTGAATCTACTAAACTTCGTATGGTTGATTTGTATCGGCACGGTAAAAATCAATGTTTTATAGCGAATTATTTACATTGTTCGCAATCGAGCGTTAGTAAAATACTAACACAATATTCAAAAATTGGAAATTTTCAAAATAATCGCCGAAATGGTGGCCGAAAACCAAAAACATCTGCTAGAGATGACAGGAAACTGAAGCGTATAGTTAAGAAAAACCGTTTTAAAAGTGTGCGATTCTTGCACCGAAAATGGAAAGAAGAAGGAGTTGAAGTTTCTACATCGACAACATTAAGACGTCTCCATAAATTTAAATTTGAATCTCGTGTACCGAAAACAAAACCTCTCATGATTGCAAGACAAAAGCGTATAAGATTGAATTGGTGTAAATCAAGACGTTTATGGAGCAATGAAGATTGGAAAAATATATTATTTAGTGATGAAAGTATGTTTTGTGTTTCATATGGTAATCAAGGTATTCGAGTTTGGAGAATGAAGCAAGAAGCATTTGATAAAGAATGCCTTAAACGCTCCGTAAAATTTGCTGCTAGTGTCATGCTGCTAGTGGGGTTGTATGAGTGCAGAAGGACCTGGAAAGTTATGCATCGTCTACGAAAAGGTTAACTCTCTGATATATCAAGAAATTTTAGAATATTACATGATTCCATCATCAGAAGATTTATTTGAAGATGATTTCATCATTCAACAAGATTTAGCGTCCCCGCATACATCGGTGGCAACTAAGAATTGGTTCCGCCAACGCAACATTAAGGTACTTCCTTGGCCACCAAATTCACCAGATCTTAATCCCATCGAAAACTTATGGTGTATAATGAAGAAAAAACTTCAAGAAAATCCTCCTTCAAGTAAAACTGACTTAGTGGCACGTATAAAGTCTATTTGGGCTAATATTGATAGAAATGTTTGTAAACACCTTGTATATAGTATGGAAGATCGATTGTACGCTGTTATGAAAGCTAAAGGGGATGCTACAAAATATTAACTAACATTTACTTCATATTCAAAAGGTAATATTGTTGCGTAAAATAAAATATTCTAATATTTTGAACCAATCCAAATTTTATTCTAATATTCTGGTGTGTTTAAGGAAGCTGTATACCTAATTTATTTTGCTGTATTTTATATTTTATAAATGTTAAAATCTTATCTAAACATTCCAGATTTAATTTATAAGAAATTTAATTGCATTTACTTAGTATAAAAAATAAATAAATGACAAATAATTTTTTCTAATTACTTTTTCTCATTTATTCTAATATTTTGAATATGAGCTGTATTAACTTGCATTTGCAGTGCGCAAAATAACATAGATTAATCGAGTTTATCATTAACATTGTCGCCCTTTATTAAAATCCCCGTTCCGTTGGGGGGATCAGGGTGATCATATATCAGGGGACAGGTATATCTGATTATTTCCTTCCTCCGACTTTTTCATGAATGAGTTTCTCCATTAATACCCATAAATCACTGAATATAATGTATAACGTAATTGAATACGTATATTGTAGTACAGAATCTTGTAAGAGCATTTCTGATCATATAACGCCCTCTTAGTACTTTGCTCATAGGGATAAGCTATATAGACCATTTGCCTTGAAAGAAGATGATACTTTGCTAAGATGGGTTTCCTGAGATTTTCATAACCTAAACCTAAGAAGTATAATTTTTTAAAGTAGATAAGTATGATGGATTGGAAAATGTACTTTCTTATTAAAAAATAATAAGAATAAATAATCTGACTGATATAATTGACCAATAAAAAGCTCTTTATTCACTAATTAGAGGTAAATTTCACACACATTAAAATGCACAGTATTTGAAACTAGAGTGGATTGGATATTTTTATGTAGATAGATACAAAAATTCCGGCTTACAACAGTTCTTAAAAGATCTAGAATGCAATAAAAAATTAAAAGAAAAAGAAATTTTCACAATTTCCAATTGCATTCGTAAAATAATAAATAAATAAAAAATGAAAACAAAATAACGGAAACAATAGTCAAAGTAATTTATCAAAATATTTTGAAGTTATTTTTTTTCTTGCAATTGTAAATTTCTCTACATTCTTACTGTACAGTGAATTACAAGAATTACTTGTATTTATGCTACTTGGGATGTTCTTATCATTATAGTGCCATCAATTTTAACCTGATACTATATTTCGATGTTTGAAATGGTTTCAGATTTATAATGGCTCCATTGTTCCCATTCATTTACAGTTTTTATTGTTTTCAATGAACCATATTTTTACAATGATTACAGTAGAGCAAAATAACATTGATTAATCGAGTGTATCATCAACATTGTCACCCTTTATTAAGGGCTTCGTTCCGTTCGTAATATATCAGGGGACAGGTATGTCTAATTCCTTCCTTCCTCCGTCATTTTGATGAATGAGTTTCTCCATCAATATCCATAAATCACTGAATATGATGCATAATGTAATTGTAAACGTATATTGTAGTACAGAATCGTGTAAGAACATCTCCGATCATATAACGTACTTATATAACATTCCTCATGGGGATAAGCTAAAGACCGTAGATCGTTCTCGTTGAAAAATGATGGTGCTTTGATAAGCCGGCTTTTTCTGAGATTTTCATAACCTGAACATTAAAAATATTACTTCGTAAATTGGATAAATATGATGGATTGCAAATTTTATGTTCTTCTTAAAAAAGAGAATAAAGAAACTTGCTGATAGAATTTAGTAATAAAAGGCTTTTTACTTACAAACAAGATTTAAATTAGACACGCATTGAAGTGCACAGTATTTAACACTAGGCTGGATTTCGTATTTGTCTGTAGATGCATTTAAAAAAGTCCGGCTTAGAACACTTCTAACAGATCTAGAGTGCAATGAGAAAATTATATGTAGCATAAATGTTCCCAATTTCCAATTGAATTCATAAAAAATAAAAAATAAAAAAAATGAAAATAAAATAAAGAAAACAATATCAAAGTAATTTGCCCAAATATTTTGTAATTATTTTTTTGCTTGCAATTCTAAATTTCTCTATCGGCATACCGTTGCATAAATGTAAGCACTATACTTACATTTATGCTACTTGGCCTTGGCACGTTTGACTCTTATCATAAAAATGCCATCTATTCAAAATTGATGCCATTATTTTGATATTTCAAGAGTTTTATGATTTACAATAGCTGCTTTATGTACATTCATTCAGAGATTTAATTGTTTGCAATGAACCATATTTTTACAATGATTACAATCGAGTAAAATTTAACAAGCCCCTTTTTCTTTTCCTCTTATTTGCTGAGCTAGATCGCATGCATGTTATCTTACTATTAACTTGCTTTTGCAGTGCGGAAAATAACATTGATTAATCGATAGTATCATTAAGATTGTCACAGTTTAATAAGTGCCCCGTTCCTTTGGTAATATATAAGGGGACAGGTATATCTGATTCCCTCCTTTCTCCATCTTTTTGATGAATGCGTTTCTCCATTAATACCCATAAAATACTGAAAATCAGGTGTAACGAAATTGAATACGCATATTGTAGTACAGAATCGTGTAAGAACATTTCTGATCATATAACGTCCTTTTAGTACTTTCCTCATAGGGATAAGCTAAAGACCATTTGCCTTGAAAGAAGATGGTACTTTGCTAAGATGGGTTTTCTGAGCTTTTCATTACCTAAACGTAAGAAGTACAATTTCTTAAATTAGATAAGTATGATGGATTGGAAATTGAAGTTTCTTCTTAAAAAATAATAAGAATAAAGAATCTGACTGACATAATTTATCAATAAAAGGTTCTTTTTTCACTAATTAGAGGTAAATTACACATGCATTAAAGCGCACAGTATATAAAACTAGACTGGATTGGATTTTTTTTTATGTAGATAGATACAAAAATTCTGGCTTAGAACAGTTCTTAAAATATCTAGAATGTAATAAAAAAGTTAAAGGAAAAAGAAATTTTCACAATTTCCAATTGCATTCGTGAAATAATTGATAAATAAAAAATGAAAACAAAATAAAGGAAACAATAGTCAAAGTAATTTATTAAAATATTTTGAAGTTTTTTTTCTTGCAATTCTAAATCTCTCTATATGCTTACTGTATAGTGAATTACAAGAATTACTTGTATTTATGCTACTTGGGATGTTCTTATCATTAAAGTGTCATCAATTTTAACCTGATACTATATTTCGATATTTGAAATGGTTTCAGATTTACAATAGCGGCATTGTTCCCATTCATTTATAGTTTTTATTGTTTTTAATGAACCATATTTTTACAATGATTACAGTAGAGCCAAATAACATCGATTAATCGAGTGTATCATCAACATTGTCACCCTTTATTAAGTTCCCCGTTCTGTAGGTAATATGTCAGGGGACAGCATGTCTGATACCTTCCTATCCCCGGCTTTTTGATGAATGAGATTTTCCATCACTACCCATAAATTACTGAATATGATATATAACGTAATTGTAAACGTATGTTGTAGTACTGAATCATGTAAAAATATTTCTGATCATATAACGCACACTTTGTACTTTCCTCATGGAAATAAGCTAAAGACCATTCTTCTTGAAAGACGATGGTGCTTTGCTAAGCCGCGGTTTTCTGAGATTTTCATAACCTGAACTGTAAAGAGTATTATTTCTTAAATTAGCATTAACTAAAGGTGGATTACGCACGCTTTAAAATGTACAGTATTAAAAGCTAGGCTGGACTTGATATTTCTACGTAGATTAGATAGATATAAAAGATTCCGGATTAAAACACTTCTAAAAGATCAAAATGCAATGAAAAAAAAAATTAAAGAGAAATAAATTTTCATAATTTTCAATTGCATTCATAGAAAATACAAATAAATGAAAAAAAAAAAAGGAAACAATAATCAAAGAAATTTGCCCATGTATGTTGTAATTATTTTTCTTCTTGCAATTGTAAATTTCTCTACGCATCAGTTGCATAAATGTAAGCACTACTTACCTTTATGCCGCTTGGCATATTTTAATTTTATCGAAAAATGCCATCTATCTCAACCTGATACTATATTTTGATGGCTAAAAAGTTTTCAGATTTACAATAGCTGCTTTGATCCCGTACATTGAGAGATTTAATTGTTTTCAATGAACCATATTTTTACAATGACTACAGTAGAATAAAATTTAACAAGTCCCTTGATTTCTTTTTCTTCTTTTTACTCAGCAGGCACGCATGCACATTATCTTACTATTAACTGGCTTTTACAATGTGCAAAATAATATTGATTAATGGACCCCGTTCCGTAGGTAATATATCAGGGGACAGGTATGCCTGATTTCTTCCTTACCCCGTCTTTTTGATGAATGAGTTTCTCCATCAATAGCCATAAATCACTGAAAATGATGTTTAACTTAATTGTATACGTATACTGTAGTACAGAATCGTGTAAGAACATTTCTGGTCGTAAAATGTACTTAGTACCTTCTTCATGGTGCTAAGTAAAGACCATTCTCCTTGAAGGAAGATGGTGCTTTTGTAACCTGGGTTTTCTGAGATTTTCATAACTGGAATGTGAAAGCATTGGTTCTCCAGTCGGACAAGTATGATGGATTGAAAATAATATGTTTGTGTTTAAAATAATAATAATAATAATAAAACTCACTGAAATTAGTAATTAAAGATTATTTACTTACTCGCTAGAGAGGTAAATTAAAAGTATGTTGAAACATATACTGTATTTAAAACTATACATGTATTTTTAATTATTAATATGCTACTTGCGCAGTATAATATAAACTTAAACACCGTTAAAAATACTAGGATATGTAAACTCTGCGCAGAGTAGTTTTGGTACACTGTAAAAAATGTAAAATTACTAAAAGTTTTCTGGGAAACTGGGATTTCTAGAATTTTTTATGCAACGGCAACAGCAAAATTTCATGTAACTGATACAGGTTTGTATTGAAAATCCAAACATCTCTAAGGTTAATAAGAATTTCTTAGGATACTTAGGATGCTTAGAATATATTATGTAATTGCAACTCAGTTTAGAGATAAAAGTTTAGTAAGATAACTATAATTTTAGTAGATTCGTTTGTAAAGTTACAGATTTTCGTAACGTTTCATAATTTAGTTTTATAGACTTACATCTTTCCTTGTACAGTGTACAGATAAAATTTTAGTACGTACACAGATTTCAGTTTACATCTGTAGTATTACAGATTTTTTTTAAAGTCTAGGAATTCAAATTAACGTTAAAAATATCAGAATAAGTAACTTTTGAGCAGACTAGTTCCGGTAGCATTTAGCGTACCATCCTGAGGATGGTACGCTAAATGCTATCGAAACTAGTCTGCTCAATGTTTGCATATTCTGGAGTTTTTAACGTTGTTTCTAAATTTATAATACACCGAATGTTATATTTAAATATAGTATGTTAAAAATTTTTTTAAAGTTACTAAACTTTTCTAGGGTACTGGTATTACTAGAACTTTTCATGTAACGGTAACAGCAACAATGAAGTAACAGAATCAGTTACATGAATTTGAATCTTAATTGAAATGAATAGAATGGATTTGAATTTGAATAAAAAAGTTTTATTAAAATGTTTATTAAAAAGAGAGATTCTTTTAAATCTTGTGATTTTAAAAATCTAATTTGTTTTAAAAAGCTGTTTATCATAGATGGTTCTTAGTCATCTCGTTTTTCTTGCTTTTCATTTTCCTTTTCTTTCTTTTCTTATACTTTCTTTTTTCTTTTCACATCTGCATAATCTGTAACTTAAAAGGTATTAATTTTTAAGTCAGACAAGTATGATGAATTACAAATATTACATCCCTCTTTAATAATAATAATAACAAAATTACAAATTATAAGTGATTGATCGAATTCAGTAAATTTGTGTATATTAGACGTATTTTAGGTACTAACTGGAAATGTAAATTATGTATGTTAAAATTCAAGGTATTTGTAATTACACAACATTTGATATTCAGACGTACCGAAGTAGATGCCTAAGTTTCTGGCCTATAACTCTTACATAAGAGACAGGGGGAAAATGAATGTTGAAAAATTATAATTTTAAATCATTATTTTTGAAAGAAGATGGTGATCCTTGATGTTGGTTTTTATTGATCTACATAATATGACTGCGAAAAGTATAATTTCTTAAATTAAACGAGTGTGATGGATTACACATAACATTTTGCTCTTCAAACAGAAAATAAATAGCAAAAATGATTGATCGTATTTAGTGCATTGATCGCTGTTAAAGATATTTTAAGTGCTAGAATAAAAAAAAAAAAATTAGATTTTTGTTAAAATATATGTTATTAAAAATTACGCATTTTTTTTAATATTTCGATGCATGAAAAAGCGACTATTGCGTATTGCAGTCATTTGTGATTTAGAACTCAGAATCACTTGTGGAAAATTTTTTTAAACGGACAAGAGATTTTTTAGTGCCAGGAAGCTTCGAAATTTCATAGGATTTAAAGCATCATCACTCGCTGAGTTTTGGTCATAAAAGAATGGAATTTGTATGGTTATACTTGTCAGAGCATGGATAATTTTTTCCAGAGCCCTCTCCCTAAAAATTAAAAATTATCTTTTTAAAGATTAATATGTCCATGATTGTTTTATAAACATAATCTTCCAGCTTACGTCGACCGACGATAAGCATTTCTGACATCACTCATCATCATGGTGATTTTATTTTACATAGCTAATCAACATCCCGATTTTATCGAGCAGAGTCAGCTAAAAACCAATGAAACACGGGTAATTATCCACAAATATTTAGAGATCCGCCCAGTGAATGTGGTCTATTTGTACATTTTTGGAATTAGCATTCCCTGTTATCTCGAAAAGGTAAAAAATTAAAGTACTTTTCAATCATTTGGGAGCTCTTTGTATATCTCACAAACTAGTTGGAAGGCAATAATGAAACTTATCAGTAAGCGTTAATAAAAAAATGCAAAAAGATCTGAAAAATGCATGTTCCTTTCTATCAGTAGCAGTCATAAAATATAACAAGAAGAAATTTAATCTCAATGGAATTCGCTGTCTATTCGCAAAATAAGACTTTTGATTCAAAAATTTAATTGCATTTTTCTTACTTGCGTGAAAACTTACCCTTAAAAACTTTGCAATTAATGCTAAGATTTTTATATTTTTCCTTCATGAGATGTATTTTATCATAAACTATCATTTTGACCGATATTTCTTCATTTTGTAGCGTGCTTGCATATAAAATTACATTTCAATGAACCGATAGAAAAAAGCGTGCATATATAAGATCGTTTTTGATTTTTAAAAAAAAATAAATCTCTATTATTTGAAATCATATGCATGATCCCTCAGCTAATATTTTATTTCAGAGCATGGAGTGTTTTATAAACTTATTTACTGGGGCACACTACTTTTGAAATCATGTCTTCAACTTTGAATAATACTGTAATAATATGTGGTAGTTCAACATTGGATACTAAAAATTAAATTAAAAAAAAAAAACTTGTAAAATAGCCAATTTTGCTAAAATTTATTTTAAAAAATTATCTTGTTAAAAATCCTTACTATTTTAATAAATATCAGTATTTTTTGCTTCAATTTTTTTTCACATTCATTAGAAAATACTGCATAAAACTGCACGCATTTTTAGATGCATGAGTTTTACTTCTAATACTTACTTCTAATTCTCTTGTGTATTTTTAAAAAAATTAAGAAAACTCAACTAACTCCCAATTTAAACATTAAAAAAAATAACTGTAAACTTGAATGTTAAATTCATACACAAAAATACTGAATACACCACGGAGAATAAGTAAAAATATATCAAACCTCTGTCTAAATCAGCAAAAAAAGCCTTAGTATTTATCGAACGAGCAAAGTATAAAAACTAGTCGTTGAGGGCCAACGTAATACTTACCAATCATGGATATGCATAATATAATATACCACGTCCAAACTATTTACAAAATGCATTGCAATTCCAAAGCAAAATTTAAGAATATATTTAAATACTTTTAATACACATAGTAATGCTCTAATCATGCATTGCTGATGAACCAATTTCGATACATTACATGAAACGCCAAACTACTCAAGTAGTACTGAATTGCGTAAAAGATACATCCTTATGACTCCAAAAATAATAACTATTTTAATTAACAGTTTACTGCATCGGATTAAGCGTCTTATTTCCAATTAAAATATATCTTTGAATTGCAATTTGAATGAAATACAGGGTCATGAAAAATCGAAGACAATAGAAAACAAGATTACAAATATCTCATTAGCTAATAATCCGATCGACTTTGTTCTTTATGCAAAAGTTGTGCTATTTTATCGCCTTTTACATCCATTCCTTAAAATAAAAAAATTCGAAAATTTTTATGTACCTTAAATCAGAACGAATTTTGCAGGAGTTCGAAAAAAAAATTCCGGATAATTGAGGTCACTGATATTCAATAGGCTTCATTCCATTCTTACATACTAAGTACATTCAAAATTTCAAGTCTCTGTATCAATTTGTTCGGGAGATAGAGCCGTCTACAGATAGTCTTTACAGAGACACAGACACACAGACAGACGGCAATTCTTTTCTAAAAATATGTTTTTCGGAATCTCCAATGCTTGAAACGTGTAAATCTTTAAAAAAAAAATTTCGATTTTCAAAATGATTGCAAGACTTACCCTATACTACGTATGATGGGTAAGTAATATGTACGCGGTGAAAAATCAGTTTAAAATTTTTATTTGTATGGATAATTGCGCTGGATCTATTAACAAAATTTACAATATCTCGCGATATAATTGTCGTTTTGGTAAAAATGAGGTGTCAAAATATTCACATTAAAAAAAGATTTCAGTTAATATTGAAAAAGAAACTCGGTATTTTGACCAATTTCAAGGTAGTGTGTCCTCTGAATTGTAGAGAAATATTTTTAAATGTAAGTTCTCTAGTATATAAACATTGAAAAGAGCAGATGTAATATTTTCATTTTTCATTTACCGATTGAATAATCGTGTTTCAAAATTAATCTATTGAAAAGACCTTCGCAATAAAGAATTAAATTTCAAATTTTAATGCGTATAAAGTACCTTAAAAAAGCAAATACTATTTTATAAACAGTGATTTTCGTTTTCAATATATTTTATAATTGAAACTGCACGTCTATGTACAATATAGAAAAATGTTTTCATAATCTTTAACTTGATTCACCAGATATATCATAATTGTCTACTTATGATACAGCAATCATATTCTAAATGGTAAATACTAAATGTATTCTCAACAAAACGTGCATAGAAGGTGAGTTCTAAATCGATAAGTAAATAGGCAAATAAATCTCCACAAGATTCTAGCAGTATATACTGCAGGAATACACAATATATAAATTTTTGCTCATTAAAAAACAATCAAAATATTTCTATTCATTTTTGAAGTATATATGAAAAAAAAGGGTACTAGTTGTATTGCAAACCTACTTAAAAACAGTTTACAAAACGATATCACGGAACGTTGTTATTAAATTCATTGCATTGAACCTTTTATCTGACTATTTTATCAATAAAAGCATACGAACAAATAAAAGATAAATCTTTTGATAAACTGATATCATATATTCAAACACTAATAATAAAATCGTTATTTCTTGCTAATAAATAAATAAAATAGATCCTTCATTAAAAATTCGCACTTCTTAATAAGTTATCAATAGAAATAGTGCGAAATCTATGCTTATCTAAACTGCAATGATCGAACTGAAATACATATTCTTTCACGTCACTGTATATCTATTTTTATAACATCTTAAAAGCGAAGACAACCAATTCAACCGGTTGTTATCTCTGCCATCTACTATCTGATTCTTTTATCTTTATCGCGTCAAAAAAGGATTTGACAGGTAATTAAGCAATTTACATTGTTTGTATTAGTTTTCACACGTTCTGCATTTTCGAACAAGGTAATTTTACCATCAAAAGCAGATCTAAATTTATTTAATGAGTATGTTTACAAGGAATGAGAGCAAAGCATTATGTTTAGGTGAAATAATTTTTTCACAGTAATTTATACATGCTTCTTTTCGCTGAAAGAAAAAAAAAAGCTAACAAGTAGGGCTTGTTAAAGAGTTATTAGCATTTAACAGTGTGGTTAACATATTATATTACCAAGCTCATTTTTGAAAATTGGTTCCTTGTGTGCAAAAGTTTTTATAAAGAGATTTAATAAAAATTTGAATGTATGTGTTATAATTGAAATCCTTTTTTAATATTCAGCTCGTTTTTAATAAAGTTATACAGTAACTTTCTCAAAAGAAAAAAATCATTTTTTGTAAATTATATTTTTGATTTCTATAACCGAAATTTATCATTTTTTATTTACAAATAAATAAATAATGCATAAATATTTATAAAATAAAATAAAAAATAGAAATAAATAAATAAATAACACAAAAAAAATTAAATTAAAAAGCCAGTTTACATATATAGTTGTATTACTAGTACTAATTGGCTTCTACGAAGAAATTTAAGAAAAAGTAAATAGTTTAAATGTTAAATAAAAAGATTTAAATTAGTCTTAAAGCAAACGTCTCATTTTTAATTGAATCAATGTCCGTTTCACGTTCTTTTTTTCGCTTTTTTTTTTTTTTTAATTTTTCCTTCTTTTTTCTTTGCATATTTATTAATAAACAAATTATCGACTAGTTGACCAAACCTCTATTACAAGAAAATTGTTGTACCCAATTAAAAAAAAATAGGAATCTGAAGTAGAAATTTATCCTTTTAAAATCTATAATCCTCTACAATAATTTTGAAAGCCCGATTTACTCCATACATTTTACCTTCCGTATATTTGATCAGTTTTCCGTTTAATTATATATAGGGTCTTTTAAAAATAATGTCAAAATTGTAAAAGTAGGTAAACCGGACTTAAGTAAGCGGATTTCTTTGCGTAGCTCCATACATCAAATGCATGCCGGAAAGCTCCATATTTATGTGTAAAAATGCATATTAATTGAAATCCGTGCAGGGAATGACGATTCATGTCAGCGAAGAGCTTTCATACATCAAATTCAACAGCTCCTTCTTTTCCCTCAACTCGGTTTGGTCAACTAGTCAATAATTTGTTTATTAGTAAATATATGTTTCCATGTCCACATTCCGATGTGAAATCTGCTTATTTAGGTCCTCTTTACTATATCTTTACATTTCTGATATGTAGTTTTGAAATACTTTGTATTTATAAAGACTTTCTAATGTCTTTTATGCGACTTTCCTAATGTCTTTTAATTTTTCTGACCAGTTAGTTGATTCATGTAAGTTGAAAAAAGAAAATCATTTGAAACATATTTGTATTTTATTTTGAGATTTCGATTCGCATTAGTGATTCATTCTTCTAATTACTGTTCTCTGTAAGTGTTTGTTTACTGTAAAAAAAAAAAAAAAAAAAAAAAAAAAAAAAAAAAAAAAAAACGGACGATTTTACGGAAGTATTATTGGTAATCTAGACGCCAGTACAATTTACTTTTTTAACGGAAAAATTTCCGTAAATTCATGGAAAAACTCGTAAAAAATGGAATATTTTCCGTAAATTTTTCCGTTAAAAAGCAGTAAATTGTACTGGCGTCCAGATTACCAGTAATACTTCCGTAATACTTTTACAACCACTAATTGAAACTAGTTCCTGATTGTTTTTCTGTAACATCAGCAAAAGGAGCAATATACCACAAAAATCATGAAACAAAAATAGTCACAAACAAGTTGGAAATTGCACGTGAAGCGTAGCAAATGAGGTGCGTTCGTACTATAACGAAGTTTTAAAATATTCAGATCTTGCTGATACAGTAGAGCGTACTTCGGATACAGTATAGTGGTCGAAATCTTTGTGTTCCTGTAAATATGCAGGGAGTAATTTTTATTATACTTCATTAACATATATCTTGTTCATAAAATGTGAAGTAGTTTAATATGATTAAAACACGCCCCAAACAATGTTTCCCCGTATAACATTATTTAGTGGAATACATTTGTGTGGCCTTGTAATTTAATAATAAATATTCTTTGCATCCGAGATTGTACAGAAAGTATATTTTAGTACATAGTTCATAGATTCATGTCAATTCTATTATGTTCAAATGAGTGTAACACCATTAAAATGCATTTGAAACTCATTGATCGAAATGTAACGGAATATTTTTTATTGTCCCTGTAATTGATCTATTCATCCGATTTTCAAAACACTTGAAATGACTCGACAAAATTACGTAATAAATATACCTTTTCAATTTCAAACGATTAAAATGCATTTGAAACTTTTTTCCCCATTGACCGTAATGTAACGGAATCCTTTTGATTGTGCCTTTAATTGATCTATCCACCCGATTTTCATAAAATTTGAAATGACTCGACAAATTATGCTATAATTATGTATTTTAAATTTCAAACGATTCGGTTGGATAGTTTTTGCGTTGTTATATGCGGACGGACAGACAGACGGACAGTTAGACAGACAGACGGACGGACTGAGCGACAACAATAGGTGCTACGTATTTACATAATTACGAACGCACCTAAAAAGGAAAAATTTTTATAAATCTTTGTGCCATACCAATTTTATATTAAAAATGTTTATTATGTAACATCAATATTGCAGAACGAACAGCATGTTCTTGAAAATTTTCTAATTTAACCCTTTCGTGTCCTAATTTTTTTTCGTTTCGAGAACAAAATTACTTTTATCTTAATAATGTTAATGGTAGCTATCCAAATAGACTTACTGATGTTTAAAGATTATCTCATTGTCTGAAGTGTTACGAATGTACTTACTATATGCAGGATTCGATTCGTATTTATATGATAATAGGTTAAGGAAGAGTTTTTGGAGACGTTTGGAAAATAACGTATTACAATAGGATTTGAAAGAGTATTACAACTTTCTAATGTTTTTTCAGTTTTATTACACATGATAGGTTCAGAAAAGTAACTCATATTTTAAATTTAAAGAGTGAAATGCATGTATAAAGTAAAGGAATCGCCAATGGGGTAAGGAGAATTAAATTATTTTTAGTTAGTAGTAGTATTACTAAAGGTAAAAAACAAAATAAAGTCATAATAAGAAAGGCATAGCCGTGTACTATCATATCTCTTTGTAGAAAGTAACTGAGTAAGTGTTAAGACAAATAATTCTCGATGAAATGACATGTACTATTAATAGTACACCAGACCCGAAAGGGTTAAGTTCAATATTTTCCAATAAGTTTCGAACAAGTTAATTTTAAGTAAAATCATTTATTTATGTAAAATGTTTTTTTCATTAATTTATACACGCTCCTTTTAGTTGAACGAACGAAACAGAGAGATTTGATGAAGTATAATTTGTATTTAACAACTAGAAGATAGCCCGTCAAAATGACGTGTTTGCATTAATAGGGTGATAAAAAATTACAACTGTGGTCAATTATAGCCACTTTCGCGTCGAACTTGTTGGGATGCAGCAATCCCCCCCCCCCCCCCCCGAATTCTATCCCGCGACTCCTGGCTTTGCCGCGATGTCGACTTGGAATGGAGTTTTCGCCTTCGCTCATTGCATTAAAAAAAATTATAACAATGTAAAACTTCAATTTTTTAGCTAATACTTAAAAGAAAACACTTTATAACATCGAAAACAAATGTTAACAGTAAAGAGTAAACAATGGTCGTGTTCGAGGGACATAAGTCAAGCCACTCGTGCGCGAGAAATTTTTATCTGGAGCAGGGTATCTCGGAGAACTGAATTTCATAAATAATTTAGATATTTCATACCTTTTATGGATCAAAATAGATAAAACTGACGATCACATTTCTTTATCCTTCCAAAACATGATTCTCGTAATAAATTACGAGAAGTTAAAAATAAGTTACTAGAAGTTACTAGAAGTTAAATAAGTTACTACCTATGTTTACTCAAACAAAATCCAAAATATTCGTAAAAAGCATCACGTGACCTACTTTTAGCCTCAAATCCATGATCTATTCTTAATTTGTTCCTGAGCGCAACTGAACATCCGAATAAGAATCCACTCCATGTCTCTGACTCCTGAGAGTGCACGCGTAGCCTCCAAACATGAGAGTCGCCAAGATTCATTCACATAGATTTGGAATTTGTCATTCTTTAATGGCAACAGCATTAATTTGATCAAATCGTTTTTCTTTCTCGTAATTGTTGGTTGTTTTATTTAGAACT
Source organism: Maratus speculifer (assembly GCA_964019185.1). NCBI lineage: Eukaryota > Metazoa > Arthropoda > Arachnida > Araneae > Salticidae > Maratus > Maratus speculifer. The sequence continues at coordinate 274,958,740 of OZ025296.1, read as the reverse complement.
TAAACATTATAATTAGATAGTTTTTGTAGGTTTTAAAGAAAAATGAGTAATGAATAAATCTTTTACATGTAAAGTTGAACAATTAAAATATTTGTGAACGGCTCGAAATACTTAAGCCTAACGTGTCGGAATAAGTTTCTTTTTCTCGTGGATGGGTTGATCCCGGATTCGTTATATACGGAGGGGTTTTATGCGTTCAAACGTTAAAATATTGTATTAATATGCCCTTTGTTGAAAGTTTCCAATATTTCTGACAGATTTTGTAAAAAAGTTTAACATTGAATTTTTAACACATTGTAATTTTAAGATAATTTACTTTTGTAATTTTGAAACAAATTTATTTTTTATCTTAATATTTTATCATATCTAATTTTAATACCTTAAAAAAAAATCCGGACTTATGCGAACTTCTAAAAATAAACCGTTTTTCGGGAACTAAAATGTACTCACCATGATATATCCAAGATATTTTGAATGTAGCACCAATTTAGATTAGAAATATTTATAATGTAACAGCAATATTGTATAAACAAAGGATTAAAAAAAATAAAATCCAATTTCACTCTATAGGAAAGTTTTTTTTTTTTTTTTTTTTTTTTTTTTTTTGTCGAAATAAACAAAAAATAAGGTCTATATACAACTTTTATCATGTTAAAAATACATTCCTTATATAATCGAAATAGGTCTGCCATTAAATAAAGCGAATATTTCAGCTTAAAATTAGTAGTTCAGAAAAATTATTCGTAATAGACCAGGAGATGGCATCAGAGGTAATCACCTCATCGAGTTCACGGATGAAATTCTAGGATTAGCTAAATTTCGAATTCTATATTATAACCCAATCGGGCCGACAAGACATAGCTTAGAGGAAAGTACATGCTAATCAAACTTCAACAGTTAGCTTGTAGGTTTACCATAATGTTTTCCTGCTCACAATCCTCATGTTTTCACACTTTTCGGTGCAGGAAAACACAATGGTAAACCTATGAGTTTAAGTATTCAGTAAAAATAATAAAAATAAATTTTGCCTTAATATCTTGATCAAAGTTTTTTTTTGTTTCCGAACATATTCTAATTTTATTGTCAAATTTAGCCACCTGACATGAGCAAAATAAAGTATTGTTCCATTCTTTGGGCTGTTCTTGATCAATTACAGCAAACATATTGGCCGAATTCATAGCACATAATGAGAATTATATTCTTATATAGTGAGAATTATATTTTTCTTTACACTTTAAAATAAAAAATGTGACTTTTTTAGTATTTTATACCTTAAGAGCACACAATAGTCACAGAAAAAGTACACAAAAAGACCCGGATGATAATGTAAAGTCTATGGGGGCGTTCTTTTCGAATATCTCGCTCAAATTTTAATATTTTTGCATGTTTTTTTTTTGCACAAGATAGCTGAGGGCGATCCACAACCGGCCTAGTTTTTACTTTTTCGATTTTGCTTATGTATTTTTTATATTACGATAGTTTCAGTTTCAGAACCGGTTTAAACCGGTTTCGAAAGTTAAAATTTTTTTTAAAGAAAATCCGAAACAAAAATTGAAAAAGTAAAAACTAGGCCGGCTGTGGATCGTCCTCAACTATCCTATGCAAAAAAATCATGTCAAAATATTAAAATTTAAACGAGATATTAGAAAAGAACGCCCCCATAGACTTATCATTAGCGTTCGGCTTTTACCGCGTGACTAGTGTACGCTCTTAAGGTATAAAATACTAAAAAAGTCACATTTTTTATTTATACCACTAAATTTCATTTTAAAATAATTATAAAAGGAAGTTATTTATTTAAATCAAATTAAAAATCTTCAAATTAAATTATTTAAATAAAATCTAAAACTCAAAATTTTTTTGAAAATCAAAAATGAAAAAAAATATATATATAACCGAGATATAAATAAAATTTCATACTTCGAAAAACGAATAAAATTGTTTAAACGAAATTTAAAATACTGAATCATTAATAAATTGCAATAGTTTTTAAACTAGAAAGAAAATTGAATTTCAAAACATATTATGAATGTCAATGACAATAAATAAATAAATAAATAAATAAATAAATAAAAATAATACAAACGCTTAAATTGGCAAAAAATACGAAATTTCTTTTATTTAAGTTCATATTAGTATGGAAATTTTAAGTTCTAGCGCCTGGGTTTGAACCTTTTGTTCTCTTAGCGAGATGTTTTTATTCCAAGTTATGATGTCCACACGAGAAACGTTGGAATGAAAATTCTCTTTCGAAATTTAAATCGCAAAAATGAACGGATTACACTGATAAAATCGATTTAATTAAAACAATAGACTTTTTCAAAATTTTATGCTTCGTCATGTGACACGAGGTATTCAGCTGTATATACAGTCAACTGCAAAAAGATTTGAGCGCCGGACCCCTCACAGAAAATTTCAGAATGCACAATGAGAAAATATTACTTATTTAAGAGAAATTTTGCTGCTGTCATTTATCAATGTTTCGTCTTCAAACGCTATGACGTCATACTTTATGAATTTAGTACATTTGCGATAACTGCATTTCAACTTATTTAAGAGAAATTTTGCTGCTGTCATTTATCAATGTTTCGTCTTCAAACGCTATGACGTCATACTTTATGAATTTAGTACATTTGCGATAACTGCATTTCAATTTCATAATGTGCCATTAGGAAATATTACATATTTAACAATTTTTTTTTCAATCTGGCTACAAATACACTTTAACAAATTTGAACCTTTTGCCGCATCGTCACTCCTCTGCTTTTATAGAATAGCTCTCTTTTGACCAATGAAACTGCTCTACGATAGGATGAAGTAATCATTTTCTATAAAAGCGATGGAGTGATGATGTAGTAAAAGAGTCAGTTTTTAACACTGTTTTGTCATCGATGTTTACTTAAACGCTATGACATTATACTTTACGAATTTCATACATTTGTGATGACTGCATTTCAATTTCAGTATTGCGTCATTTTTTCGATAATTTAAACAATTTAATAATTGATTCGTTTATTTGCGTAACTGTTTGTTTCACTGTGTCATTGAGGTACGCGTGGTTGACGGTATATATAGATTCTCAATGAGTTCACGTTTCATTCTTGCTAAATATTAGATGCGATGTTCGATTTATTTTACGAGCGATTAAAATCAACTTGGACAATGGGGTACGTTTTAATTTCAAGATTAAGTTTAAGTTTTTCTTCCCGTTTTGGATTTTTTTTATTTCGTAAAATTTCTTCTTGGCTTCAAGGAACTGTTTTGAAAATTTCTATTATTCTTAGATTGGAGATTTTCGATGTCATACATTTCTCAAAATCTCAGTCAGATATTCACAAAGTTGCAATTGAGACGAGATTTAGAGAAACTATGACATCGAAAATGTTCAATCCACGAATAATAGAAATTTTTATCAATAATATATGAATTCTTTTTTATTTTTCTTATTTTACACTGTAAATTACTTTTATTTTTCTTTTATCACTATACATTTTGAATAGTTTCCCATATTTCTTTTTTTTTATTTTCTTTTATCATTATACATTTTGAATAGTTTATCAAAATCTGCACCAGCACTATATGATTTATTTTCTTGTTTTACATTGTAAATTTCTTTTATCATTATACATTTTCCCATATTTCTTTTCATTTTTTTTCTGCTTTTATCACACATTTTAAATAGTTTATCAAAATCTGCACCAACATTATTTGAGCTTTTTTTATATATTTCTTGTTTTATATTTATTTTTTTTTCAATCGATCCATCTGTGAAAAAATATTTACTGATTTTATGGAAATACGTTTTCAAATACATAGTTTCATTTTTTTCTCAATCCATATTTAAAGATTATTTGCTGAATTTATAAAACGCGTTCAAATATACTTTCTTTCCAGTTTCTTATGTTTCGGTTTATTTTATTATTATCAGCCAAATATAGGATTTCTAATATGAAAAATATGAGAATAAGCTTTTTGTTCTTGCTTTAAAGTTTGAATTCTTGTCGATTTGTTTAAATGATAATATATTTTCTTCCCAGTTTCTTGTATTTTTATTTTTTACCATTAATACCTAAGTATATAGGATTCCTAAATTCTGCCGATAATTTTTTTTTTCAATGCGAGAAGGAAAAAAAAACATGAACCTTGAAATTAAAACGTACCCGAAACATGTTCCAGCCAATTTATTCAATCCCGAATACCCGCCAAATAATATATTTTCTTCCCAGTTCGATTCGATGCTTATCATAACCACGGGATTTTCTAATTTCTGTCATGGAATTTATGCGAGTCACATCATGAACTTCTTTTTTTATTTTTTGCCTTTCGGCGGCAATGGAATCTTTGTTCTTTGTTTTTCAACCTCCTGATCACCTTGAAACTGTATGATGCGAGCGAGCGAAAAAAGGGAAAGGAACTCTTACTTTGAACTAACCATTCGCTCGCCTCCCCCCCCCGCCCGAAAGCCACGAACGCTGTCCATCCGGATGATACACCCCGCATTCCGTTTCGACTAATCGCAGCAGCCTCTTTTGAGCGGATCTCTAGCAGCAGTTGGGGAGGCGGGCGCGATGCCAAGACTTTAAAAAGAAGCTTCGCGCCCTTTTTCATTACTTCACAGAGTTTTGACTTTTTTTATCAAGCAAACTCCCCGACACGAATCATGGCCTCTACGCAGTTGCTGGATTTACCCATCGACATACTCTTGATCCTTTTTCGAACGTTCATCCCTTTAAGGGACAAACTGCGTCTTTTGACGAGCATGCCGGAATTTCATGCCATCTTGACGTACCGGTCGGCTTACCTCTCGTCCCCCGTGCCCTTTTCGACCGCGTACTTGCAACGGCTGAGCCGAATCCGACCCGGCTGGTACTTCGCCACGCGAAACTGGACCCATCGATTCTGTCTTCGTCTCGATCCCGAAACCCTGAATTTCGCAATCTATCACTTTTTCCTCGAAGGATTCGAAGGCCATTACAAACCCGCCGTGCTGCACCAAAGTTTCTTTCGCGGATCCATCGACCGCGTTTTTCAAAACATCGAAAGTTTCTTGACGCAGTTCCAGTATCTAGAGGAGGAGGACGAGGGAGGGGAGACGACGGCATCCAGACCCCCCCTTTCGCGGCAACAGCAGCAGCAGCATCAGCCCAAAATGTACATGTATCGCCTGGAAGGCTACGGACTCGTACTGATCGACTCGACCGCTTCGCGAAACGGCCAACACAACTTACGGTTCTACGACTGGAGCGAAGTCGAGATCCTGCCCGGTCGCTGGCAACAAATCTACTGTCGATGGCGTTTGGACACTCATTTCAAAATCAAATGGAAACTCAACAAAACCCTCTACGTCAAATGCATGACCCCTTCGCCCTATTACTGTCACTGCGGAACGCGATTTCAAAGACTGTCTCCGATAACTTATAGAGTTTCGCCGAATCTCAGCAGTCTGAACTGGAACGAACAAGAATCCGTGCCTCTAGTGGGAGTGCAAGAATTTCGACTGGAAGAAGACGAAAACCACATGGAATCCAAAATGACTTATCACGTAAATTATAAGTTTTATAACTCGTTAGAAGTCGAAGTCATCGCCAGAAGAAACGAACGACTGAGAAGCCTGTTGGAATAAAAAACTTTTTCATCACCAACCTCCCCCCCACCAAAAAAAAAAATCTTTCCCATATTGCTGATGGAACTTTTTTTTTCCATCAGATTGTTCCAAGGGAAAGGCAAAAAATTGCGCCAAAGGTTTTAAAAAGAAAAATTGGTTTATCCAATTTCTTTTTAAAACCTTTGGCGCAATTTTTTGCGACAAACAGAGTACCAACGTTGGCACAGAAAATAGAATGAAAGAAAAAAAAAATCTTTCCCATATATTGCTGATGGAATTTTTTTTTTTCCATCAGATTGTTCAAAGGGAAAGGCAAAAAATTGCGCCAAAGGTTTTAAAAAAGAAATTGGTTTATCCAATTTCTTTTTAAAACCTTTGGCGCAATTTTTTGCGACAAACAGAGTACCAACGTTGGTACAGAAAATAGAATGAAAGAAAAAACGATCTTTTTTGCTTCCTTTTCGGGAGTAACGGGCAAACACTTTTAAAATTTTTCAAGCTATGTTTTTGAGACTTGTAAAAAGTTGTTCTATACAATACACATGTATATATATATATATATATATATATATATATATATATATATATATATATATATATATATATATATATATATATATATATATAGTAGACTCCTTCAAAGCCGCACTCCTAAAATCCGCAACTCTCTAAAATTCTCACATATTTTAAGGATGTAAACAATGAAATATTCAGTTCAGATGTAGGTGCAAAATTTGACTTTTTTAGCTTGATATCAATTCCTTACATTTTTTCATTTGTAATTTTTGTTAAGGTTATTGAATTCATGTTTTTTCATGAAGAAAGAATAACTTATTTCTGAAAAAAAAATAAAGATATTGCTGATTTCATTGATGATTACAATCTTACCGAATATATTTATGTATTAATCAAGCTTTTTTTAGTTATTAAATCTGACTAAACTTGAAATAACGTTTCATTATTTTATGATCTTGATGTGAATTAGTAATGTACCTTTATGAGGCAAGTTTCATTGAATAATTTAGGAAAAAAAAACACATTTCATCTCTATATAATGAATATTTAATTGTACATTATTGATTATGGCACGAAAATGTTAAAGTGTTTTTTTTTTAATTCCAATATTGGTGACCTAAAAGTATTTTTAAAAAAAGGGAAAAAAATGAACCGAGGAAAAAAAAGTTTTTTTTTCTCTCTCGGTTCAAATTCGTAAACCGAGTCGTTTACAACGTTTTCTTTGTTCTCGTTTAAACTGGTGCAACCAGTCTAAAAAGCTCCTTCCCGTCGTCGCGTCTTTCGTCTGTACCAGCAACCAGGGTTCCGTCAATCCCCGATGTCTCGACCACTGTTTTCGAGGAACCACGCGTCCCCAGGTGATAAAGTCTAATAGTTTTTTGCCCGATTTCAATTTGATCAGTTTTCTTACGAGCGCGTACATTTCCACACCGTCGCTGCTTTCACTGTTGCCGCCTCTGCCACACCGGTAGTTGCAAATTCCTTCGCAACTCAAGGACCTAACAAGCGGACGTCCCAAAAATCTTTCGAGATCGTCGCTTCGAAAATATACCGTACCGTTTGTGGTGACGTGACAGTGTATCGCCGCACCAATTTTTTCATTCACTTCTTTTAACAATCTCACGCGAAAAGACATTCTTCGACTCGAGAAGAGAGAAAGAGATTCAATAGCTATACTTTCAAACCCAAAAAAAAATAGACCGGACTACTAAACTTATGTTTTTCATTTAATCTCTCTCTCTCTGAAAGATAAAAACGCAGAGTTGGATCGACAAGACAAAGACAAAGAGTCTGCATACCTTTTAGGGTGTAGGGAAACAACAACTAAAAAAAAAACCCCATCCTGTTTCGTGAGAAAGTTGACAAAGGCATGCATGCCCTTGAGGGGGGGAAAAAATGTTTTTCAGATGGGAACGAAAAAACAGAATGAAAAGAATAACATCCGTTGACCTTGCATGCCGAAGCAATCGAGCCGCAGCCGGTTAGCCTTGAGAGCCGACTGGACGCGCCCGCACGTCCGCCCGCTCGCTCGCTCCAGTGCATCGAATGGATGAGAGGAGGAAAAGGAGGAGGCGGGAGGGGTAAGAAAACAACACGCGGAACGTCGACTAGAAGAATTAGAAGTTGAAATAAAAAGGGAATCCTTTTTGCGAACAAAGATTAGAGACAGAGAGGGCAAAATGGCAGCGGTCGCGGAAACATCCACGTCTATGTCTTCTTCTTCTACTACTAATACTAATACTAATACTCTCGCGCCCTCCCCTATCCGACTCACGGATTTACATCCCGATATCCTGTTAACACTCTTTCGCAACTACATACCTCTGCACGATAAATTGCACGTGCTTTCTAAAATGGAAGAATTTCGCACTCTGGTCCGGTGTCGCGGGGCCTACCGCATACCGCGCGGAGCACCTTTTTCGAACGCGTATATGGACAAAATCCCAAAACTAATTCGTTAGAAGCTCTAATTAAAAGCGTTAAGACTTTAACTATTGCGATTCCTACCAAACCTGAATCGTGGAATTTATTTTTTTCTTCGCTCGAAAGGGCGTTTGAATTAAAGAATGTCGCGGAAGATTTGAAAGTTGAAATACTGTTTAATTTAGTAGGGGAAAAAGCTGCGCATTTATTAGTATATGCAAATTCAGATGAAATGAAGGATTATCAAAAGGTTAAAGCTTTAATTTTAAAAGAATTTCAACCCACCCCTGAAGCTTGTCTTCAAAATTTTCTTTCGGCAAAGAGGGCGAAAAATGAAAATCATATGCAGTTCGCATCTAGGTTGAGAGCGAATTGGGATTTTTATTGCGAACTTAGAAAGGTAAATGATTTTGATGCACTTAATGAATTAATAGTTAGTGATAGATTAATGGATGCGTTAGACTCAGAGGCGCGAAGCTATGTCAAAATAAAACAATTAGATAATTGGTTAAAAGCGCGGGAAATTGCGGAATTATGCGATAACTGGTTTACATCAAAAGGTAGAACCTTTTCTGAGTTATATGATAAATCGACAAATTGTCGCGGTTCTGATGATTTCGGATCTGGCAAATATATTCCACCGCATCTAAGAAATAATTTTAATTCGCGTAATGATAGGAAAAAGTCTGTGTGTAAATTGTGCCGTCAAATCGTTCATTTACGGTTTTGTCCTAATAATAATAATAAAGAAAAAGAGAGGTCGGGAAATTCTCATTATCAAATGAAAAAAGATTCTACCGGAAAAAATAAAGACGAACGGTTGATAGCGAAAGTGACAGCTTTATGCTTTGAAAATGACGCAATAAGTACTCAACCATTGCAATACGATGAAATTTGGGTGGGGAAGCAAAAAATAAAGACATTAATTGACAGCGCTGCTGAGATTCCCGTTATAAATTCGAATGAAGTACCAGAGTCATTTAAAAATAATGAAAATTCATCAATTCAGTTGATTTCAGCTTTTGGCGAGCAAATTACTGCTGATCTTTTAACATTACCGGTTTCTCTAAACATGAGTGAATCAAATTGTTTATTTAACAGTGTGGATGTGTTATTTGCAGTGACAGATAAATTATGTAGTTCATGTATTATTACTCCGAAGGTTTATGAGTTATTACAATCATTGCAAATTGGAGAAGGGAAAAGAATAGCCGACAGTCTGGCCCCAACAAGTGAGGCGGAATCGAAAAGGGGGGATGAAAATTTATCGTTGGAAAAGAAAAAAGAACAAAATACGAGTGATAAATATTTATGTTTGCAGGTTGAAAATGAATCTTTTGAAGATAATTTGATTATTAATTGTATTGGAACGAAAAATGATTGCGAGGATTTAAATTCGAACCAGCATTCGGAAACGACCATTTACAGGGAGCAACAAAAGAATTGCGAATCTTTACAGGGGGCATTTAAAGATGCAAAACAAGGGAAAAATGGGTTTGTTATGGTGGATAATTTACTTTATCATAGGGAAAAGGTTTCGGGAGATCAAGTCATGCAATTAGTAGTGCCTAAAATTAGGAGGGAGGAAATTTTAAGGATTGCACATGAATCAATCTTTGCGAACCATCTTGGTATAAGGAAAACGAAAGAAAGAATTCGATATTCATTTTTTTGGCCAGGCGTGTCGCGGGATGTAGAGGAGTATTGTAAATCGTGCAAGGACTGCCAGTTGCGAAGCCGGGAGAGAGCCAGTGATCAGATACCGATTCTTCCGATTGAAAGACCGGAGCTCCCATTTGACGTTGTAAATATTGATATAATTGGGAAAATTGAACCACCTTCGGCGCGTAGACATCAATATGTACTTACTTTGGTTGACCAACACAGTAGGTGGCCCGAAGCGGTTCCGTTAAGAACAATTTCGGCTAAGGCTACTTGTGATGCGCTGTTAGAAATATTTATGCGGACAGGGATACCCCGCGTAATAGCAAGTGATCAAGGGGGAAATTTTGTATCAGGTTTAATGCAGGAATTTCATGCTAGGCTAGGGGCGGCTCCTAGATTTGCAACACCGGGACATCCACAAAGTTCGGGATTGGTTGAACGGTATAATCAGGTATTGAAACGCATGTTGCACCATATTATTCGGAGCGATCCTAAAAATTGGGATAAACACATCCCTTATTTATTATTTGCGTATAGGGAGATTCCTAACTGTACGACGGGGGTGTCGCCATTTAAGTTGATGTATGGAAGGGAGGCCAGGGGGCCATTGGCGGTATTAAAATCTACATGGTCGGGCGAAATTCCACTACCTATAAATCTCGGGAAAAGTGCAACCGAATACCTTCAGGATTTAAAAATTAACTTAGAAAAGGCGGCGGAACAAGCTTCACTAGTAGCGGAGGTTAAACAGGGCGCGTATGCGAAGTATGCGAATCGAAGGGCAATTTATAAGGAATTTATACCGGGGGAGCAGGTATATTTATTAATCCCAGACTCTAGTAATAAACTTTACGCTAGATGGACAGGGCCAGCCGAAATAGTGGCGAGGTGTAATCCCGACTCTTACAAAGTCAGGTTAACGAACGGAAACATTAAAAATATTCACGTGAATAAGATTAGGAAATTTACTCCTAGGGTACAAGCAGTGGGGGTAATATTTGAGAATGAAGAAGAATTAGGGGAAGTCCATCCCACCCCTAGTACAAAGGATAACTCGAACTATTTTAAAATCGAAGAAGTAAATTTAAATCATTTGGAAAACGTAGAAAGAGAAAAGATGTTAGATTTATTGTTTAGATATAAAGAATTATTTTCAAAGAAAATACAAATAGCAAAAGTTGGTGCACACAAAATAAGACTAAATGATAACGAGAAGAAGAAACCTTATGTTTATCGAATTCCAGAGGCCCTAAAACCTCTAGTAGACAAACAAATTCAAGAATTACTAGAATTAGGTTTGATTGAAGAAAGTGATGAAGAAGCACCGCATCCGGTAGTGTGCGTGATGAAGAAAGATGGAACGCTACGACTTTGCGTAGATTTTCGGGCACTGAACGCAATCACCAAGGTTGATGATTTTCCTATGGAAAATTCTACTGATCTATTATTTAATATTGGCAGGGCCAACGTCATTTCCACTTTGGACTTACTCAAAGGCTACTGGGCCATACCATTAGAAGAAGAGAGTCAAAAATTAGCCTGTTTCAAGACGCATAGAGCTCAATATCGCTTCAAGGTCATGGCTTTTGGGTTGAGGAATGCTGCTGCGACGTTTCAACGAGAAATCAACAGAGCGCTTTCTGAATACCAGGACTTTGCTAGAGCATACATAGACGATATAGCAGTTTTTTCCGAAACGTTCGCGGAACACCTGGTGCATTTAGAGAAGATATTTTCCAAACTATCACAGTTACAATTCTCCGTCAATTTGAAAAAATGTGAGTTTGCAAAACCCCGAATAAAGTACTTAGGCCATATCATTGGGTCCGGCAGCCATCGGACCGATCCGGAAAAAGTGGAGGCCATCCGTAAGTTAGCTGTGCCTCAAACCAAGAAGCAACTAAAAAGTGTCTTAGGTTTGTGCAATTACTATAGAGATTATATACCAAAATATGCTGAAACAGCATATCCCCTCACGGAACTGACAAAAAAAACACAAAAGTTTATTTGACGGATGGAACACACAAGATGGACTAACACAGCAAGACTTGAACACACACAATTAAATATATAAATAACTTCTAACTACGCTTCTTTCTACAACAGATCCGCGCCGTGCCCGTAGCACATACATATTCCGCTTTTCCCGGATAATGTTTTTTTTAAAAAATAAATTCCTTTTAACCTGCATTCAACATTCGCAGGTCTTACCTCTTACCTCCGCACACACCTCTCTCTCTCTGCGTTCGTAACCCCTTCCTCTCCACACACACTCGTCCGCTGGTCATGTGATCCAAGAGCGGGCGCCGATGAATAAAACAAAAAAAAACACATCATCAGTCATCACACCCCCCACGCAAGATTGAAAATATGGTACACACTTATTTTAAATCTGAAATTCGACTGATGATGTTACACTATTTAACAGTGATTTCCCAAATTATAATATGTATATATAAAAAATAACACCACAAATACAACCGTATCCGGAGAAGGCACATCTTCCGGTATTCTTCCTATCTGCTAATATAAAATAGAATTAAATTAATACTTCATATACACAATATAACATACAATTAACAAAAGGTAATATACAAAACTTAGTAAACATTAAACAGGACATTAAGAGTTGCTGAAAGAAAAAAAAAGTATAGTGTATCCAGTAAGTTACGCCAGTCAAAAACTCACCAAAACTCAACAGGCATGGCCAACAATTGAAAGGGAGGCCTATGCAGTGATCTGGAGTTTGAAAAAATTTGAAACGTGGATTTTCGGCTCACCTGTGGAACTTATTACGGACCATAATCCATTAACTTTTATCACCAAAAATGCCCCTCAATCTTCAAAACTGCAGCGATGGGCATTAGCCTTACAAAAGTATGACATTAAGATTTCGCACCGCCCGGGTGCCAAACTAATTAATGCTGATGCATTATCACGCTTGGACACTGTGTAAGACATTCAACAACTTCTGAAGATCCCAGTGTTTGAACATTCCTTGAACAATATACTTTTTTTTTCTTTCAGCAACTCTTAATGTCCTGTTTAATGTTTACTAAGTTTTGTATATTACCTTTTGTTAATTGTATGTTATATTGTGTATATGAAGTATTAATTTAATTCTATTTTATATTAGCAGATAGGAAGAATACCGGAAGATGTGCCTTCTCCGGATACGGTTGTATTTGTGGTGTTATTTTTTATATATACATATTATAATTTGGGAAATCACTGTTAAATAGTGTAACATCATCAGTCGAATTTCAGATTTAAAATAAGTGTGTACCATATTTTCAATCTTGCGTGGGGGGTGTGATGACTGATGATGTGTTTTTTTTTGTTTTATTCATCGGCGCCCGCTCTTGGATCACATGACCAGCGGACGAGTGTGTGTGGAGAGGAAGGGGTTACGAACGCAGAGAGAGAGAGGTGTGTGCGGAGGTAAGAGGTAAGACCTGCGAATGTTGAATGCAGGTTAAAAGGAATTTATTTTTTAAAAAAAACATTATCCGGGAAAAGCGGAATATGTATGTGCTACGGGCACGGCGCGGATCTGTTGTAGAAAGAAGCGTAGTTAGAAGTTATTTATATATTTAATTGTGTGTGTTCAAGTCTTGCTGTGTTAGTCCATCTTGTGTGTTCCATCCGTCAAATAAACTTTTGTGTTTTTTTTGTCAAGCCGGCTTCTTTGGATTATTTCAACATAAACGGGTGTTCCGTAGAATTCATGAAGAAAATAGGAAGAGCGTATATCACAGCATTCGTCCCGGATGGTACGTGGCCCGAGAAGACTGGACGCACTGCTTCCGCTTGCAGATCGACGAAACCACGCTGCACGTTTCTCTCCGTCATTACGTGCTCTTTCCGCCCGAAATCTTGCAAACTTTGCTTTTTCGACACCACTGGCAGCAGCAGTCCCGCGTCGGCGTGGTGGCCTGTCATCGCGCGACCCTCGCGCAATTGCATTCCAACCTGAGCAATTTTCTGGTGGACTATCACCCGTATCACCTGCTCGCCTACCATCTCCCGGGTCACGGATACGTCCTGGTCGAGCATTCCTCCCCGCGTCGTCCCACCCGTCTCTTTCAGATGCGCTTCTACGACGGCACGACCTGCATGATCGAAGTGGGACGGAAACGCGAAATGAGAGATTTCAGCAGCAGCAACGGCAGCGGCAGCGCGCATTTTTCGGTTCTGTTTTCGGAAGACCGAACCATCACGGTGCAATGCCTCCTGCATCGCACGTGTCGCCGTTGCGATCCTCGCGTTCGAGTCCTGTCCCCTTTCGAGTTTCGATTCGAAACGGATTTCAGAACCTCCTCCTCCCTGACTTGGAACCATCCCGAGGGGGTCCCGAGTATTCCCCTGGCCGGTCGACAAGTGTTTCGTTTGGGAAAAGACGGGCGGCACGTGCTTTCCGCGGCCCTGTCGAGTAAAACTTATTGTCCGCTTTCGAAAAAAAAGTGGAAAATTGAAAACAAAGCCGCTTGGGTCGAAGAACAGCAGCAGCAGCGGAAAGAAACAGCAGACAAGAGAAAGAGAGAGGCGGGGGTCGAAGATCAGCAGCAGCAGCAGCAGCAACAGGATGACGACGAACCTCTTCGTAAAAAATAAGTAAGTTTATTTATGCCTTCTTTTCCCTCGGGAAAAGGTAAAAAAATAAGCCAAAGGTTAAAAAAAAAGAAAGGAGTAAAAAAAAATTGTTTGGATCTTGGTCCAATTTCTTTTTTTTTACTTCTTTTCTTTTTTTAACCTTTGGCTTATTTTTTTACGACGCATTCAGTACCAACATTGGATACGTGTCAAACGAAAAAAAAATTTTTTTGAAGTCATCTTTCCCTCCCCCCCTCCCCCCCATCTAACATCCCGATTAGATTCGCTTGAAGACATCGACACTCGAAAAAAAAAACAAAATCACAGAGAAACAAAAATTGAAAGGGGAAGAAGAGGATGGTGGTGGTGGTGGTGGAGGAAAGTGAGATAACGAAAAAAACCTTGAACCGTTTCGATGGTCAAGGAACTGCTGCTCGCTCTTTCATTGGTTACGAGTTGGTTTTTCTTTTTTTTCTTTCTTTCTGTATCTGTGTGTGTGTAATATTCGGAGGAGGTGGAATATGAGAGAGGGATGGGATGGGAGATGGTTTGACTCTTTTTGTTTTTTTTCTTTAGACCCTCAACTATTTAACGTTGTCAGTCCCGTGTCGGGTTTTATATTTCGAAAAAGATGGCGACTGTTGCAACTGCTCCTCTCGTCCCTGCTGCTGCTGCTGCTGCTGCTGGTGGTGCGGCGGCGGCGGTAACGAAATCCACTCCTGCGACCGTCGTCCGTCTGTTCGACTTGCCCCCCGAAATCCTGTTTTTGATTTTTCGGCGCTACGTTCCGCTGCACGACAAAATCTATCGTCTGCTGAGCATGCCGGAATTTCGACCTTATCTGGAAGACCGCGCGGCCTACCTGTCGCGTCCCGTCCCTTTTTCGAAAGAGTACCTGTACGATCTGTTGCGAAGCATCCGACCCGGACTGTACGCGGCTCGCACCAACTGGTCGCATCGCCTGTGTCTTCGAATCGACCCGCAAAACTTGAACGTGTTCATCCATCACTACTATTTGGAAGGATACAATCCCAACGAGAAATTCGACACTCACTACTATGTCGGGCCCGTGGATCGCATGAAACGACACCTCGATGTTTTTTTCCAAGATTTCATGCGCTTGGATCGATCGCTGCTGCTCACTTATCACCTGAAAAATTACGGATACATCGTCGTCGGTCGCTCTCCGCATTTCCCGCGGAACCGCCACGCCTACAGGATGAAATTTTACGACTGGACCGAAGTCGAGATCCGGATCGATTCGAGGCGTCCGGTGACGTCCGGTCGTGTCAGCCATTTCCACGTGACGCTGACCGCGGACCACAGACTCTTGGTCGAATGTTCCTGCGCTTCCCTGTTTCGAGTCTGCCGCTGCACCCGCGTCCTGACGGAACTGTCTCCGATCGAGCTTCGAGTCGCCGAAAATTATCGCTCGCTCGTCTGGGACGTGGCAACAGAAGAAGGACAACAACAACAACAACAACAACAAGCCGAAGCCAAAGCCGCCGAAGAAGAAAAACACAAAACCATTGAACAAATCGGTTATCAGCAACTCAATTTGTTAGAAGGAGGATATTTCGTGGAATCCAATCTGTACTATAACTTGGGAATGTACCACCCGTACATTCGGGTGTTGGAAAACGAATTCCAACGCCTTTTTCATTAGCAGCTCAACATCAACAAATAACTGTTAATCAATAATCAAAGACTTTAAAAAAAAAACTTTTTTTTTCCACTTATCAATCTTTAACAGAGGATTGAAATAGGGAAAAAAGTAAAAAAAATGCGCCAAAGGTAAAAGGAAAAAAAAAATTTTTTTTCCTTTTTACCTTTGGCGCATTTTTTTTACGACAAAAGTGTTACCAACATTGGGCTCGATCATTTTAAAAAAAAGAGAGATGGAGAAAAAAAACAATTTTTTTTTTCATTCAACAGTCCGTTTCGCTTTTGAAGGCGGCAAAAAAAAGGGATCGAAAGGTTGAAAAAGAAATTCTTTTCAACCTTTCGATCCCTTTTTTTTGCATCACATTGATCACCAACATTGGTTTCAACATAATAAAAATAAAAAAAAATAAACATAATTTTTATAGTAGAAAAATGAACTTTATATCGATTTTTTCTAAAAACTTTGATGAAAAGTACATAATTTTTTAAAGAATAATAGACTTAATAAAATAACGCAAAATTTCGATCGGATCACGAGTTTCAAAAATTGGATTAAGTTGAGTCAAAGTCGAACTAGTATACATGGACAGCAGGAGCGACAATAGCGGTAGTAGAGGATAACTTTGTCATCTCCAAGCGGAAAGTGACTTTAAACTCATAAACGACTCCTATTTATAATGTCAAAAAAAAAAAAAAAAAAAAAAAAAAAAAAAAAAAAAAAAAAAAAAAATTTTTTTTTTTTTTTTTTTTTTTTTTTTAAGAAAAACAGTGTCAAACATATATATCACTATGATATGTAAAGTAGTTTTCAACAATTTGTTAAAAAAAAAAAAAAAAAAAAAAAAAAAAAAAAAAAAAAAAAAAAAAAATTTTTTTTTTGAATTTTTTTTTTGTTAGAATGCATAGCCTACCGTTCCGAACGGGTGCATGACCCTACTAGTGTGGAGTATCCACGATGTAATATTGGTTTCCTCAAAACATCTCAGCAACACATTTAGCGCATCCTGATAAATTACATCGACTTGATCTTCAAATTTTTGCATACAGAGTACTGTAAATTTTCCTGCAACAATGAGACATTCTAAAACAATGCATTGATAGGGCATTGGTAATATTCCGGCCGACGACAATTCGTGGCGAAGTATGTTAAACTCTCCCAGTTCTAAAGTAGTTTTAACAATTTCGCTTAATTTTCTTTCTAAGATGGGACGAATATCCGATAATACGTTCACTTCTTCAATACTGACATTGAGTTTGAAGGGATGTTTTTGAAAGAAACGTCCTTGCATTCTTAAAATTGTAGTATACATCATCCATTCAATTTCATTTAATTTTGAAAAATCCACGGGTTTGTAGTGGTCCAGATGAGAACCATTGCTCACATTTGCAAGATATATAGATTCTGCAAAAAGATCTGGTAAAATGTAATCCATTCTGACCACCGACCTGTCCAAACAACAAACGTCAGAATGGCAAGAATAGCAAGGAAAATCGCGTAAACGTGCCATTGTTGCTGGAGTGTGGCAAAGTCGAATGGGGCAAGGCTGATGCGCGGACTGATATTTATGATAAATTGAGTAAAAAAAAAAAAAAAAAAAAAAAAAAAAAAAAAAAAAAAATTTTTTTTTTTTTTTTTTTTTTTTTTTTTTTTTTTAAGAAAATGTTTATTATATTTGAATGTTTTCGAAACTCCAGTGTCTAGCCTGGGTTCAGTTTAGGTCGCGATGCCCCGGCTCACTTTGGATATTTTTAAAAGGTTTCCCGGTCTCGCCCCCTCCTCCCGATTCGGCCGTTCGAAAATGTTTCTCCGGGGATCGCGGTGCGCCTCGGTTTTCGTACTCAGTTTGGGAATTTTGAAAGGTTTCCCGGTCTCTCCGCTCGATTCAGATGTTCGAACGCGTTTCTCCTGCGGTCGCGGTGCCTCGGATTTCCGACTGAGTTTGGGAATTTTAAATGGTTTCCCGGTCTCGCCGCCCGATACGGTCTTTCGAACGCGTTTCTCCTCGGGTCGCGACGCCTCGCTTTTCAGACTCAGTTTGGGAATTTTGAAAGATTTCCCGGTCTCTCCGCTCGATTCAGATGTTCGAACGCGTTTCTCCTGCGGTCGCGGTGCCTCGGATTTCCGACTGAGTTTGGGAATTTTAAATGGTTTCTTCGTCTCTCCGCTCGATTCAGATGTTCGAAAATGTTTCTCGGGCGGTCGCGACGCCTCGGCATTCCGGTTCGGTTTGGGTATTTCCAAAGGTTTCTTCGTCTCTCCGCTCGATTCAGATACTCGAAAATGTTTCTCCTGCGGTCGCGACGCCCGGGGTTCGCGACTCGGTTTGGGAATTTCGAAAGGTTTCCCGGGCTCGTGGCTCGATTCGGTCGTTCGAACGCGTTTCTCGGGCGGTCGCGACGCCTGGGATTCGCGACTCAATTTAGGAATTTCGAAAGGTTTCTCGGTCTCGCCGCCGCCGCTCGATTTCGCTTTTCGAACGCGTTTCTCGGGCGGTCGCGACGCCTCGAGTTCGCGACTCGGTTCGGGAATTTCGAGAGGTCTCTCGGAGTCCGCGAGACCTCGCGGCGGCGGCGGCGCCTCGGGCACCCGCTCCTCGGACTCGGGCGGTCGCGGCGCCTCGGGCTCTCGCTTCGGGGAGTCGTCGCCGTCGTCTCCCGGAGCGACGGCGGCGGCGGGATCGGCAGCGGCAGCGGGAGCAGCAGAAACAGGAGCAGCAGGAGCAGGAGCAACAGCAGCAGGAGCAGAAACAGGTGGAGCTGTGGGCAGTAAAAAATCCCGGACAAGTTTCGGGGAAACGAAAGGTTCTGGCACAGGCGGCGTGCTCGAAGGTTGTTCCAAGGGGAAACTTTTCATCAAGGGCAGGTTGCTCTCGGAGTCGGGAAAGGAGTCGAAGAGACTCTTGTGCGAGACGTTCCAGATTGCATCCTCGGGAATAAAACAGTCTTCCAAGACTGAAAAGTCAATGTCCGAGGCAGGTAAAGAAAACGGAGAGTATTGGTATAACGGGCCCATCTCGACGAGTGGCAATGTCGAATGAGGCTAGTCTGATGCGCGGACTGATATTTATACTAGACTTGAAAAAAAAAAAAAAAAAAAAAAAAAAAAAAAATTTTTTTTTTTTTTTTTTTTTTTTTTTTTTTTTTTTTTTAATGAAAATTTTAAATCTCCAAGGTTTCAGAAAAAACATGAAAAATTATTTTTAGAGACATGATGACATGAATACAGTTCGCAATTTGCGAATTCGCAATGTGCGAGTTCTTGAATTCTTAATGGGTTTTAAATTCTCACTTTGGGTTCGGTGGGAAGCAAAAACATGAAAAATTATTTTTAGACATGTTGACGTTTACACATTACAATTCGCAATTCGCAAGTTGCGAATTCGCAATGTGCGAATTCTTGAATACTTAATGAGTTCCACAAAATTGTCAGGGAATTCAATTGTAGTAAGGGAACCTGACCCGTATTCACACAAAAAAAAGACGTTCGAAGAAAACCGCGGAAAACTCCGAACGGTTAGGCCGACGGTAGCGACTGGGTTCGGACACGGTACCACCTACCGTCCACCAGTTTTGGAGATCAGAACTTCGCGGCCGCTGATGGGGCCATTTACATATTCGCAATTCGCAATTCGCAATTCGCAAATTACGAATTCTTCGATAATTGATGAGTTTGAAATTCTCACTTCGGGTTCGAAGGGAAACAAAGAAAATTGTAAATTTATTAGAGGTCATTGACCTTTGACCTTGGTGACCTTTGACCTTGAACCAAGTTCAAATTATAAATAAACTCTGTGTAATTCGCAATTCGCAAATCACGGATTCTTCGATACTCGATGAGTTTCAAATTTTCACTTCGTGTTCGGCGGGAGGCAAAGAAAATTTTAAATGTAACAGAGGTCATTGACCTTTGACCTTGAACCAAGGTCAAATTATAAACCAATTATTAAATAAATCAAATTACAACTCTGTGTACATGAGTCGAGAAGTTTTTCACCTCCAGTTTAAAAGGTAACGGAAAAGTTTTTTTTTACATGTTAATTTTAATAAATTATTTGATTTTTTGTTTATTTTCAGCATGAATATTGCAAATTGATAAATTATTTTTTATGTATAAAAAGACTGTTAAACAATATAAATTTTACCAAAAAAATTATAAAAACAAAGAAGAGTTGAGTGGTATGAAGGCGCAAAAAAAAACAAATATTTAGGTCGCGAGGCGGGAGCGCCAGCGACCGCCTCGCGACCTAAATATTTGTTTTTTTTTGCGCCTTCATACCACTCATCCTCATGAATGAAACTCAAATTCTACTTCTTTTTCCTCTGCCGAGTTCCTGATCCAATTCCTCATTTTTCCTTTTCAGCGTTTCGTTTTCTTTTTTCAGCGATTCGTTTTCTCTTTTCAGCGATTCGTTTTCCTTTTTCAGCGATTCGTTTTCGTTTTTGAGTCTCGCGATTTCTCCTTCGTGCAGCTGATGAATTTTGTCGTTCAGTTGATGGATTTTATCGTTCAACTCGGAATTTTTTTCGTTCAACTTTGCGCATTTCTCGTCGGACTCGTCCAGTTTGACGGAGAGGCTTTCGACCTCCCGCCGGGAGTCCGCGTGCCTCTGTTTCCGTCGGGCCGCTTCCTCTTTCAGCCCCGCGTTTTCGGACTCGAGCTCCCTGTTTCTGTCGACTACGGGCTTGAACTCGTTGATCAGGGACTGTTGGTAGGGCCGGGGCGTCCAGTGGTCTTCCCCCACGACGTAGTGGAAGAGGTTGCCCGCCTGGGCTTGCTTTTCGAGCCAGGCTTCCCGAGCGAGGTTTTTCAGAGTCGGGTTGCGTCCGAAAAAAAGTTTGCGACCTTTCGTGAGATGCAGGAAAATGTCCGTGGGACCCGGGCAGGGTTGAAATTCCTTCGCGACCGGGAGGACCGTGCCGAGCGTGATTCCGGGAATGTGTTTGATTTTGAAGCGCCATTTGCTTTTGTAAAAATCCATGTCCGCCTGTACCATTTTGTCTCGTTTCAAGTCTTTGAAGGTCAAATTGAGGAGATTTATGAGGCCGCCTTCCCATTGCAAGACGAGTGGTAGTCGGTAGTCTTTCGGAAGGCTTTCGAAACAGTAAAAATGGTTCAGTTTTTCGGCACCCTTTTTGTTTTCGCCCGCGAAATTGCAGCGGGATTCGCGCTTGGACAGATAGCCGATGGTGTGGACGAGTTGCAAGGGCGAATCGATGGATTTGCAGTACAGACACCTGAAATTTCTACGAGGGCGTTCTCCCACCTCGATTTTCGCCCACACGTCTCTCAAAAAGTGGCCCGGGGGCGACGACACCACGATCATGTGCCTGTGCTGCCTGTGTCGGGCCTCCGGGGGCTCGCCTCCGTCGCACCAGCAGGAGAACGTGAGGGTGCGAGTCCGACCTTCGTCCCCGTCTATGGCTTCTAAAAAACCCGGAAATGCGGGAATTCGGACCATGGCGTGAAACCATTCTGCTTCGTTCCCGAGTTCCAAATATTTTCGGACGCAAGAAACGGCCCTGTTTAAAGAATCATCTTCGAAAGTCAGCGGGTTCGGGTCCAGAGGCATGGGCCAGATGAGATCGTAAGCTCGTGATGGAGGATCGAACGCGTGATCGAACAGACATTTGGACTGAGCCATGGGTTTCGAGTCGAAAAGAACGGGTTCCGGTTTGGCCACGAAAGTCTGATTTTCTGGCGGTAAAGTGTTCAGTTTTAAAAAATTTCTCCAACACTGTATCATGTGATCGCCGTGCTCGCGTTTCCGTTTGCTCGACCAAGAGGTTTCCTCGAGGCACCAGACGCAACAGAGTCTGGAATTTAAATTGTGCGATGCGGAGCAATGTTTCTCGAATTGGATGGATACGAGCGAAACGTTACAGAGAGGACACTGGAAGGAGGTGGGGTTTCGCCTGAGAAAATTCCAATATTGTCTTAAATTCTCACATCCGTCTTTCGAAGATTTGTTTTGACAAGGCGACATGATGCGGTTGGAAGCAAAAAAAGATCCGACAAAAGAATAATTTGAGGGTGTGACTAAAAGTATTTATACTAAGAGTATTTATAACATTTTCGCAATCTCAAAAAAAAAAAAAAAAAAAAAAAAAAAAAAAAAAAAAAAAAAAAAAAAAAAAAATTTTTTTTTTTTTTTTTTTTTTTTTTTTTTTTTTTTTTTTTTTTTTTTTAAGGGATTAAAGGCTCATAAATAAATGAAAAACTTAAATTTCAAGTCTTTTCGCCCTATCGAGTTCCTGCTTCAATTCCTCGAGTTCCCTTTTGAGCATTTCATTTTCCTCACTCAGCTCTTTGTTTCGATCGACTATGGGCTTGAATTCGTTGATCAGGGACTGGAGATACGGACGAGGGGTCCAGTGGTCTTCCGCCACCACGTAGTGGAAGAGGTTGCCCGTCTCGGCTTGCTTTTCGAGCCAGGCTTCCCGAGCGAGGTCCTTTAAATCCGGGTTGCGTCTGAAAAAGAGACGGCGACCTTTCGTGAGATGCACGAAAATGTCCGTGGGACCCGGACAGGGTTCGAATTCTTTCGCGACCGGGAGGACCGTGCCGAGCGTGATTCCGGGAATGTTTTTTATTCTGAAGCGCCATTTGCTTTCGAAGAAATCCATGTCTGCCCGGACCATTTCGTCTCGCTTCAGGTCTTTGAAGGTCGAGTCGAGGAGGCTCGCGAGACCGCCTTCCCACTGCAGGACGAGCGGCAGCCGGTAGTCTTTCGGGAGGCTCTCGAAACAGTAAAAGTGGTTCAGTTTTTCGGGCGAATTGTCTTTGTGTTCCGAAGAGAAGTTGCACCGGGACTCGCGTTTGCACAGGTAGCCGATGGCGTGGACGAGCTGCATGGCCGAGTCGATGGGTTTGCAGTACAGACACTTGAAATTTCTGCGGGGCCGCCGTCGCTCTCCCACCTCTATTTTCGACCACACGTCTCTCAGAAAGTGTCCCGGTGGCGAGGAAACTACGATCATGTGCCTGTGCCGCCCGAGTCGTGCTTCCGAGGGCTTTCCGCCGCCGTCGCACCAGCAGGAGAACGTGAGGGTGCGCGTCCGCCCTTCGTCCCCGTCCACGGCTTCCAGGAAACCCGGAAAAGCGGGAATTCGCACCGCGGCGTGAAACCATTCGGCCTCTCCTCGGAGTTCCACGTACTTTCGGACGCAGGAGACGGCCCTGTCCAGGGACTCGTCCTCGAAGGTCAGGGGGTTCGGGTCGAGGGGCATGGGCCAGACGAGGTCGAGGGCTCGCGGCGGCGGCGGGTCGAACGCTCGGTGGTCGAACAGACACTTGGCCTGGGCCATGGGCTTCGAGTCGAAGGGAACGGGCTCCGGTTTGGCCACGAGAGTGTTCAGTTTTAAAAATTTTCTCCAGCATTGAAGCAAATGATCGACGTGCTCGCGTTTCCGTTTGCTCGACCACGAGGTTTTCCCGAGGCACCAGACGCAACAGAGTCTGGAATTTAAATTGTGCGATGCGGAGCAATGTTTTTCGAATTGGATGGATACGAGCGAAACGTTACAGAGAGGACACTGGAAGGAGGTGGGGTTTCGCTTGAGAAAATTCCAATAAAGTCTTAATTTCTCACGTCCGTCTTTCGAAGATCTGTTTTGACAAGGCGGCATGATGCGGTGGTGGGTACGATGAGACAGAAAACAATCTGACAAAATGTCAATTTGGGGGGTACGACTGAAAGTATTTATAATGTTCACATTCTCGAAAAAAAAAAAAAAAAAAAAAAAAAAAAAAAAAAAAAAAATTTTTTTTTTTTTTTTTTTTTTTTTTTTTTTTTTTTTTTTTTTTTTTTAAATATTTACGACATAATATTTTGAGTCTTTACACAGTTAACAACTACTGCATCGCTTAGGAAATACCAACACCGATCAAACAACTGAAGGTCAAAGGTCAATGACCTCTTTAGATTTTTTTGTTGACACAAAGAAGAAGTTATGAGTTATTTAGAAACTATTTTATAATGCATTGATTCGTTTCTGAATAACACATTTAGAAAATAATTTAAATTTGATTTATTCAAAAAAAAAAAAAAAAAAAAAAAAAAAAAAAAAAAATTTTTTTTTTTTTTTTTTTTTTTTTTTTTTTTTTTTTTTTTTTTTTTTTTTAAATATTCATGACATAATATTTTGAGTCTTTACACAGTTAACAACTACTGCATCGCTTAGGAAATACCAACACCGATCAAACAACTGAAGGTCAAAGGTCAATGACCTCTTTAGATTTTTTGTTGACACAAAGAAGTTATGAGTTATTTAGAAACTATTTTATAATGCATTGATCCGTTTCTGAATAACACATTTAGAAAATATTTTATATTTGATTTATTAAAAAAAAAAAAAAAAAAAAAAAAAAAAAAAAAAAAATTTTTTTTTTTTTTTTTTTTTTTTTTTTTTTTTTTAAATATAAACTTAGTTGTTTTAATAATAGACAAATAATTTTGTAAAGTTTTAAAAGTGCTACTGCACGTATTTATTTACAAATAAATCTCACAGTTTAAATATATACAAAAACCAGCATTCAATTCTCTGATTTTTTTTCCAAAAGTTTGATGGGTAACACGACCCGGTCGGGGTGATCGAGTCCAGATGATCACTGGTCAGCGGCATTGGAAGCACGGACGTCAACGGCAGCAGCCGGTCTCGACTCCGAGCGAAAAGCGACTCTCGAGTGCATTATGCGAGCACCCGAGTCGTCGAGGTGACCGCTGGTCTGTCGGCGACTGCGGGGGGGAGAGGCGGGGCAGGGTCATCGACGACGGCAGCAGCCGCTCTTCGACTCCGCCGCCGTCTTCGAGCGAGAAAGCCGACTCTCTGCGTCCAAAGTCGAGTCGAAGTGACCGCCGGTCAGCGCGGACGTCAGAACGAACGGGACGTTTCGATTCTCCGGTCCCATTTCCGAAAGTTGGACGGGCGACGCGACCCGGTTCCGATAGGGTCGAGTCGAAGTGACCGCTGGTCACTTCGCTGGTCACGTCGAACGCACGGTCACCCAAAGTCCGCCCGAAGCACGGTCATCGTCGTCCTCAGCAGCCGGCGTCGACTCCGAGCGAAGTAGTTTGAATGTCATTTTTCTTGGGTCACAGGAGGTGGGTGCATTATCGGCCACACGGCGCGCAGGTCACTCCAATGGACGGCGGTGGAACACGCGAAACACGTGAGCGCGGATTCTGGATTTTTTAAATCTTGTTTTATTTTTCTTACGAGGCAACCGGCATGACATTCGTGACCACAGCCGTGTAAAATTATCTTCGAAAGTTTTCTGGGATCTTTGCATAAGCGACACCAAAGTCGAGACGATGATTCCTCGTCGGCAAAATCGGGCACTGAGGCGCAGGCATTAACAACGGCGGTCGGTGTTGAATGTTCCATCTCCGAACGATAAGTGACTGCAGATCGCTCGAGCTCCCCCCTATTTGTACCCTTAAAAAAAAAAAAAAAAAAAAAAAAAAAAAAAAAAATTTTTTTTTTTTTTTTTTTTTTTTTTTTTTTTTTTTTTTTTTTTTTTTACGTTTAACACTACCGAGTGTCTTCTGGGACCCACGGACCTCTCTACGGCCCCTTTCGTTTTCATGCCTTCTGAAATATTACAAGTCCAGCGTCTTGTCTTTATAAAGGGAAAGGTTGAGCGCCCGTTTGAGAGGGGTTTCCGTGGAGAGAGGTCAGAATGGATGTCAGATTTACACCGGACGCAAGATGTAGATAAAAAAAAAAAAAAAAAAAAAAAAAAAAAAAAAAAAAAAAAAATTTTTTTTTTTTTTTTTTTTTTTTTTTTTTTCACTTCGTGTCCGGTGTAGATCTCGGGTCCTTTCTCACCTGTCTCCCCCCGTTTCTCGATTTCGACAGAAAGCTTATTTAGGGGTCAATGACCTCTATTTACAGAGAGAGCCGTGCTTTCGCGGTGCCGGATCGAAGGGAAGGTCGAGATCTCTTCGCCGTGCTGAAACGAAATGTTTCCGTCCCTAAACGCGGACGGCGGAACCTTTTGACCGTTCGAACCCGAAATTTCCAACGGTTCCCCTCACCCTCCTCCCCCCCCGGGGGCGACCCGAGAGAGGGTCGAAAGTCAGTGGAAACGAACTCTCTACCATAGAGGAACGTCTGTACCGAGTTTGGAGTTTCTACTCGAAATTGTGTTTTTTTTTTTCGACTTTTGGCAAAAAAATGTTTAAGTCCGGGATGATCCTTTATAAAGGGAAAACTTTAATGGCCGTTTCGAGGGGTGTCCGATGGAGTCAGGTGAGAAAGGACCCGAGATTTACACCGGACGCGAGATGTAGATCAAAATAACAATTTTTTTTTTTTTTTTTTTTTTTTTTTTTTTTTTTTTTTTTTTTTTTTTTTTTCGGGAAGGAGGGTTCTCCAGCGATCTGCAGTCAGTGTTCGCTCGGATACGGTGGTGACAAGACCTACTGCGGCTGCTCCGTTGAATGCTTGTTGTTTACTGGAATGAGTGTTTATGTGTGCTCTACGAAGGACGCTCGCATAGTTATGCCTGACCGAAACTGACCACAAGTAAGTGAGACTTTTTAAATCTCGAGTAAGGTATCCGCGGATTCGTATAGATAAATAAAAAAATGAAAATGTCGTTATAAACATGTTATTTTTTTAAAAAAAAAAATATTTTGTTTATTGTTTTATTTCCGGTCCCTGATTTGAAACGTGCTAAACAACAAATATTCGAGTACGCACTCGAAAATCTTTTATTATTTTAGCTACATTGAGTTACAAATTGATAATTTATATTAATTTTATGTTTTATATTCAGTTTTTCTAAAATCTTATGCATTCTTTTTTCATCGATGACATTTTTTAACGCCTACGTCACGTGATGTATCAATTAAATGGTAAAATTGACTCAAAACAACAACTATATATTTATATTTATATTTATATTTATATTTATATTTCATATATTTATATATATATATATATATATATATATATATATATATATATATATATATATATATATATATATATATATATATATATATATATATATATGTGTGTGTATGCATATATTACTGTACTTATATGTATATTAGTTGGAAAAGGCAAAACATAAGCATAACATAGTATCATTAACCGTTAAACCATGTACATTTTGAGAGAGCATCCAAAGCACGTCTTGCCTCGTCGAAAGCTGAAATCCAACTGACGGCAAAACTAGTCAAAAAAATTTTTTTTTTTTTTTTTTTTTTTTTTTTTTTTTTCGGAAAGGAGGGTTCTCCAGCGATCTGGAGTCAGTGTTCGCTCGGATACGGTGGTGACAAGACCTGCTGCGGCTGCTCCGTTGAATGCTTGTTGTTTACTGGAATGAGTGTTTATGTGTGCTCTACGAAGGACGCTCGCATAGTTATGCCTGTCCGAAACTGACCACAAGTAAGTGAGAGTTATTAACCCTCGAGTAAGGTATCCGCGGATTCGTATAGATAAATAAAAAATTGAAAATGTCTTTATAAGTATATTATTTTTTTAAAAAAAAAATTTGTTTATTGTTTTATTTCCGGTCCCTAATTTGAAGCGTGCTAAACAACAAATATTCGAGTACGCACTCGAAAATCTTTTTATTATTTTAGCTACATTGAGTTACAAATTGATATTTTATATTAATTTTATGTTTTTATATTCAGTTTTTGTAAATCTTATGCGTTTTTTTGCATCGATGACATTTTTTAACGCCTACGTCACGTAATGTATCAATTAAATGGTAAAATTGACTCAAAACAACAACTATATATTTATATTTATATTTGTATTTCATATATTTATATGTGTGTGCGTATGCATATATTACTGTACTTATATGTATATTAGTTTGAAAAGGCAAAACATAAGCATAACATAGTATCATTAACCGTTAAACCATGTACATTTTGAGAGAGCATCCAAAGCACGTCTTGCCTCGTCGAAAGCTGAAATCCAACTGACGGCAAAACTAGTCAAAAAATTTTTTTTTTTTTTTTTTTTTTTTTTTTTTTTTTTTTTTGAAATGAGGGTTCTCCAGCGATCTGCAGTCAGTGTTCGCTCGGATACGGTGGTGACAAGACCTGCTGCGGCTGCTCCGTTGAATGCTTGTTGTTTACTGGAATGAGTGTTTATGTGTGCTCTACGAAGGACGCTCGCATAATTATGCCTGTCCGAAACTGACCACAAGTAAGTGAGAGTTATTAACCCTCGAGTAAGGTATCCGCGGATTCGTATAGATAAATAAAAAATTGAAAATGTCTTTATAAGTATATTATTTAAAAAAAAATATTTTGTTTATTGTTTTATTTCCGGTCCCTGATTTGAAGCGTGCTAAACAACAAATATTCGAGTACGCACTCGAAAATCTTTTATTATTTTAGCTACATTGAGTTATAAACTGATATTTTTATAAATATTTTATGGTTTTATTCAGTTTTTGTAAATCTATATATACATATGTGTGTACATCAATTGGAAAAGGTAAACCATAAGCATGACATTATATTATTGAGCGTTAAAGTATGTACACTTGGAGAGAGGCTCGAAAGCACGTCTTGCCTCGTTGAAAGCTGAAATGCAACTGACTGCAATAATAGTCAAAAATTTTTTTTTTTTTTTTTTTTTTTTTTTTTTTTTTTTTTTTTTTTAAATAATAGGCAGCTCTTGAGCGATCTGCAGTCAGTTTTCGCTGGGACGCGGTGGAGTCGAGATCCACTGACGCTGCTGTCCGGATGCCGGTTCCACTTCGAGAGAATTGATACTTTGATGAAAAATAAACATGGTTGTGGACTTTATGTTTTTTTCGCGACGCGAGACTTACGCTGACCAGCGGTCACCTCGACTCGATCCGGGTCGTGTCGCGTGTCGAACTTTCGGAAATGGACCGGGGAATCGAAAGGTCCCGTTCGTTCGGACGACCGCGCTGACCGGCGGTCACTTCGACTCGATTTCGTGTGCCCGTGGCGTTGCAGGGAGTCGGCGGCCTTTCTCGCTCGGAGTCGAGAACCGGCCTCTGCCGTTCCGTGATGTCCGTGTCCGTCCGGTCGCCGCTGACCAGCGGTCACCTCGACTCGATCCGGGTCGTGTCGCGTGTCGAACTTTCGGAAATGGACCGGGGAATCGAAAGGTCCCGTTCGTTCGGACGACCGCGCTGACCGGCGGTCACTTCGACTCGATTTCGTGTGCCCGTGGCGTTGCAGGGAGTCGGCGGCCTTTCTCGCTCGGAGTCGAGAACCGGCCTCTGCCGTTCCGTGATGTCCGTGTCCGTCCGGTCGCCGCTGACCAGCGGTCACCTCGACTCGATCCGGGTCGTGTCGCGTGTCGAACTTTCGGAAATGGACCGGGGAATCGAAAGGTCCCGTTCGTTCGGACGACCGCGCTGACCGGCGGTCACTTCGACTCGATTTCGTGTGCCCGTGGCGTTGCAGGGAGTCGGCGGCCTTTCTCGCTCGGAGTCGAGAACCGGCCTCTGCCGTTCCGTGATGTCCGTGTCCGTCCGGTCGCCGCTGACCAGCGGTCACCTCGACTCGATCCGGGTCGTGTCGCG
Organism: Maratus speculifer; assembly: GCA_964019185.1. Taxonomy (NCBI): domain Eukaryota; kingdom Metazoa; phylum Arthropoda; class Arachnida; order Araneae; family Salticidae; genus Maratus; species Maratus speculifer. The sequence continues at coordinate 274,929,242 of OZ025296.1, read as the reverse complement.
TGTCGAACTTTCGGAAATGGACCGGGGAATCGAAAGGTCCCGTTCGTTCGGACGACCGCGCTGACCGGCGGTCACTTCGACTCGATTTCGTGTGCCCGTGGCGTTGCAGGGAGTCGGCGGCCTTTCTCGCTCGGAGTCGAGAACCGGCCTCTGCCGTTCCGTGATGTCCGTGTCCGTCCGGTCGCCGCTGACCAGCGGTCACCTCGACTCGATCCGGGTCGTGTCGCGTGTCGAACTTTCGGGTCACTTTGCCTTTGGTGTGAGAAGTCTCAAGAGGAGTTTTTTCATTTATATCAATTGGAAAAGTATATTATAAAGCAAACATTAGTATAACATTGTATTATTGAGCATTCAAGCGCGTACATTTGGAGAGAGCATCGAAACCACGTCTTGCCTCGTTGAAAGCTGAAATCCAACTGACGGCAAAACTAGTCTTTTTTTTTTTTTTTTTTTTTTTTTTTTTTTTTTTTTTGAAAGGAGGGTTCTCCAGCGATCTGCAGTCAGTTTTCGCTCGGATACGGTGGAGTCAAGACCTGCTGCGGCTGTTTATATCCATGCGCCCCGGTTACACGATGCCGCTGTTCGCATTTGGAGAGAGCATCCAAAGCACGTCTTGCCTCGTCGAAAGCTGAAATCCAACTGACGGCAAAACTAGTCAAATTTTTTTTTTTTTTTTTTTTTTTTTTTTTTTTTTTTTTTTTTTTTTTTTTTCGGAAAGGATGGGTTCTCCAGCGATCTGCAGTCAGTGTTCGCTTGGATACGGTGGTGACAAGACCTACTGCGGCTGCTCCGTTGAATGCTTGTTGTTTACTGAAATGAGTGTTTATGTGTGCTCTACGAAGGACGCTCGCATAATTATACCTGTTCGGAATGGACCTTCGGAATGGATGGTTTTTGAGCGATCTGCAATCAGTGTTCGCTGGGATACGGTAGTGAAAAGACCTGCTGCGGCTGTTTGTGTCCATGCCCCCCGGTTACACGATGCCGCTGTTCGCATTTGGAGAGAGCATCCAAAGCACGTCTTGCCTCGTCGAAAGCTGAAATCCAACTGACGACAAAACTAGTCAAATTTTTTTTTTTTTTTTTTTTTTTTTTTTTTTTTTTTTTCGGAAAGGAGGGTTCTCCAGCGATCTGCAGTCAGTTTTCGCTCGGATACGGTGGAGTCAAGACCTACTGCGGCTGCTCCGTTGAATACTTGTTGTTTACTGGAATGAGTGTTTATGTGTGCTCTACGAAGGACGCTCGCATAATTATACCTGTTCGGAATGGATGGTTTTCGAGCGATCTGCAATCAGTGTTCGCTGGGATACGGTAGTGAAAAGACCTGCTGCGGCTGTTTGTGTCCATGCCCCCCGGTTACACGATGCCGCTGTTCGCATTTGGAGAGAGCATCCAAAGCACGTCTTGCCTCGTCGAAAGCTGAAATCCAACTGACGACAAAACTAGTCAAAAATTTTTTTTTTTTTTTTTTTTTTTTTTTTTTTTTTTTTTTTTCGGAAAGGAGGGTTCTCCAGCGATCTGCAGTCAGTTTTCGCTCGGATACGGTGGAGTCAAGACCTACTGCGGCTGCTCCGTTGAATACTTGTTGTTTACTGGAATGAGTGTTTATGTGTGCTCTACGAAGGACGCTCGCATAATTATACCTGTTCGGAATGGATGGTTCGGAATGGACGGTTTTCGAGCGATCTGCAATCAGTGTTCGCTGGGATACGGTAGTGAAAAGACCTGCTGCGGCTGTTTATATCCATGCGCCCCGGTTACACGATGCCGCTGTTCGCATTTGGAGAGAGCATCGAAAGCACGTCGTGCCTCGTTGAAAGTTGAAATCCAACTGACGGTAAAACTAGTCAAAAAAAGTTTTTTTTTTTTTTTTTTTTTTTTTTTTTTTTTTTTTTTGAAAGGAGGGTTCTCTAGCGATCTGCAGTCAGTTTTCGCTCGGATACGGTGGAGTCAACACCTGCTGCGGCTGTTTATATCCATGCGCCCCGGTTACTCGATGCCGCTGTCCGCATATGAAGAGAGCATCGAAAGCACGTCTTGCCTCGTTGAAAGTTGAAATCCTACTGACGACAAAACTAGTCAAAAAAGTTTTTTTTTTTTTTTTTTTTTTTTTTTTTTTTTTTTTTTTTTTTTTAAGCTCTTAAGCGATCTACAGTCAGTTTTCGCTCGGACACGGTGGAGTCAAGACCTGCTGCTGCTGCTTGATATCTTGACTTTGGAAATATTTCGCACGTGCTATAAATTGACTCCGGACTTTGTGTGAAATCTTTTTAGAACATCTTTTTAACTTTGAAATTATTTCCGACTTGTGTAAAAAAACTCGCATCTGAGTACCAAACTCTTTCCGAAGATAACCAAATTATGGACTAAAACGAGACTCTGATGAAAATCGATATGCTTGTGGACTTTGTGTTTTTTTCGTAACACGAGACTTTGAAAATATTTCGTGTTCAAACTCGACCGCATAGACAGGAGAACACGTCGATAAGAGAGAGATTTGTCTGAGAACACACCTTAAATACTACCAAAAAAAAAAAAAAAAAAAAAAAAAAAAAAAAAAAAAAAATTTTTTTTTTTTTTTTTTTTTTTTTTTTTTTTTTTTTTAAGGAAATGATATTGTCTCGCCAGATCAGTTGGCATCATGCAGCGCTGCCGGGCGGCTGCTCTTCCGTTTCTCTCGCTTGAAGCCGAACTTTGAAATAATTCCCGACTTTGAAAAGTTTTGCCGAACTTTGAAATAATTCCGGACTTTATTAAATTTTGCCAATCTTTGAAATAATTCCCGAACTTTGAAGTATCGACTTTGAAACTTTTTCAGAAATCGAGACTTTAATGAAAATCGACATGCTTTTGGACTTTGTATTTTTTTCGCGACACGAGACTGATAATATTTCGTGTTCATACTCGACTATGTTAAAAACTTTGAAAAAATTCCTCATTTTTACTTTTCTGAGTACTTAACTGAGCACGTAACAATGCATTACAGGTAAGGACAAAATCGCGAGACAACCGCAGAGACAGGAGGGCACGTCGATAAGAGGAAGGCTTGTTTGAAAAGGCACCTTAAGTGTAAAAAAAAAAAAAAAAAAAAAAAAAAAAAAAAAAATTTTTTTTTTTTTTTTTTTTTTTTTTTTTTTTTTTTTTTTGTAAAAGGAAATGACATTGTCTCGCCAGATCAGTTGGCATCATGCAGCGCTGCCGGGTGGCTGCTCTCCCGTTTCTCTCTCTTGAAGCCGAACTTTGAAATAATTCCCGACTTTGAAAAATTTTACCGAACTTTGAAATAATTCTCGACTTTGAAAAATTTTACCGAACTTTAAAATAATTCCCAACTTTGAAAAATTTTGTGGGACTTTGAAATAATTACCGAACTTTGAAATCTCGACTTTGAAAATATTTCACACGCGCTATAAACTGACTTCAGACTTTGAAACTTTTTCAGAAATCGAGACTTTGATGAAAATCGACATGCTTGTGGACTTTGTGTTTTTTTTCGCGACACGAGACTTTGAAATTATTTTGTGTTCATGCTCGACTATGTTAAAAACTTTGAAAATATTCGTTATCTTTTATATTTCTCAATACTTAACTGAATCCGAACTTTGAAATAATTTTCGACTTTGAAAAAATTTGTTATTTGTACGTTTCTGAATATTTGACTGAAACCGAACTTTGAAATAATTCTCCACTTTGAAAATATTTCGTATGCTCTTAAAAAAAAAAAAAAAAAAAAAAAAAAAAAAAAAAAAAAAAAAAAAAAACTTTTTTTTTTTTTTTTTTTTTTTTTTTTTTTTTTTTTTTTTTAAATAATATAATATAGCTATATTATATAGATAATATTATAATATAGCGTGATTACATATTTTATAATGTTGATATATATTAAAAAAAAAAAAAAAAAAAAAAAAAAAAAAAAAAAAAAAAAAAAAAAAAAAAATTTTTTTTTTTTTTTTTTTTTTTTTTTTTTTTTTTTTTTAGCCTGGATTGGGTATAAAAGGGAGTGACATTGGCTCGCCAGATCAGTCGGCATCTGACAGCGCTGCAAGCCGGCTACTCTTCCGTTTCTCTCGCTTCGCTCTCGAACTTCAGAGGTGTTGGAACGACTCCTCTCGCCGCGGACTTGTAAAATTTTTTGGACACTGGAAACCTAACGGTGCTAACGAAGGTGTCTCGCGGAACTTGTGTTTTTTTCCGATACTCGCTCGAATCAGAGGTGTTGGAACGACGCCTCTCGTCGCGGACTTGTAATATTTTTTGGACATTGAACGTTGCTGGAGTTGGGGGGTCGCTGAACTTGTAATCTTTTTCCGAATCTCCCGCTCTCGATCATCAGAGGTGTTGGAACGACGCCTCTCGCCGCGGACTTGTAAAATTTTTTGGACACTGGAAACCTAACGGTGCTAACGAAGGTGTCTCGCGGAACTTGTGTTTTTTTCCGATACTCGCTCGAATCAGAGGTGTTGGAACGACGCCTCTCGTCGCGGACTTGTAATATTTTTTGGACATTGAACGTTGCTGGAGTTGGGGGGTCGCTGAACTTGTAATTTTTATTTCTACGCTTTCGCATCAGAGGTGTTGGAACGATGCCTCTCGTCTCGGACTTGTATTATTTTTGGACCTTGAACGGTACTTACGAAGGGAGTCGCGGAACTTGTATTTTTTTTTTACGCTTTCGCATCAGAGGTGTTGGAACGACGCCTCTCGTCGCGGACTTGTAAAATTTTTGGAAACCTAACCGTTTTAACGATGGTGTGTCGCGGGACTTGTAATTTTTATTGAAATATGCCTGTTTTTTTTTACAATTTACTATTATGTTGTTTCGGTAAAATCATTTTCCTTTCAGACGGAAATTTTTTTTAAAAAAAATGTAGTTTTCGCGTAATTAGCTTTCCAAATACTCTCCGCTTCAAAGTCTCTTCGCTCCATTCCGGATCATGGAAAAGGTAAGTGTTTTTTTCATAAAATGTATCTTTCATTTTTCCAATTTCTTTTTTTTTAACTCAACTTTTTTTTAAAAAAAAAACTCAAATGTATTCGTTACATTTTTTGTTAAACACATGCATGCACGCACTCAAAATCCATTTCCATCTTTTCGTAACCAGGCGCGAGAAGAAAAAGTCCGCTAGGGTCCTGGTACTAGCGGTGAAAAAACATCGAGAATTTTTTTTTGGTTAGAGCGCGGGTTTTCTTCGGCTGTCGTACATTTCATTAAAAAGAAATGGTTCCTAAAAATTGCCGAGCAACCCGGTCTGTGAAGCCTCGTGGGAGGGGGAGACGGGTCGGCAATCCATCTTTTTTTCGAAACCAGGCGCGAGAAGAAAAAGTCCGCTAGGGTCCTGGTACTAGCGGTGAAAAAACATCGAGAATTTTTTTTTTGGTTAGAGCGCGGGTTTTCTTCGGCCGTCGTACATTTCATTAAAAAGAAATGGTTCCTAAAAATTGCCGAGCAACCCGGTCTGTGAAGCCTCGTGGGAGGGGGAGACGGGTCGGCAATCCATCTTTTTTTCGAAACCAGGCGCGAGAAGATAAAAGTCCGCTAGGGTCCTGGTACTAGCGGTGAAAACATCGAGAATATTTTTTTTTTGGTTAGAGCGCGGTTTTTTTTTCTTCGGCCGTCGCACATTTCATTAAAAAGAAATGGTTCCTAAAATTGCCGAGCAACCCGGTCTGTGAAGCCTCGTGAGAGGGGGAGACGGGTCGGCAATTTCTTATATATTTAGTGCTTTTTTAACGTTGCTCATTTTTGTATTCCACAGTACATCCCTACTTTGAGTTGAAAATAAAAAATCCACCGAAAAAAAATGTAACGAATAAATTTGAGTTTTGAGAAAAAAAAATGACTTGAACGAGAAGAAATTGGAATACAAAGGTACATTTTTTTTTAAAAAAAAAGTCTGCTCTCGTAATTGAGAAAAAAATAAGAGAGGGAAGGGTAAGAAGAAAGGGGGCAATTCGGATCCGAGCCATTCTTTGTGTCGTCCCACAGTGCGCGGTCTGAGACGACATAGAGTGGTAAAGATCGTAGGCTGAGATGACGAGGGCTGCCCCCTTTTTTCCTTTTTTTTAACAGGATGCTTTTCGCATCAAAATTCTCTTTTTTTCGGCATTTTTTATTTCGCGTGGAGGGGGGAGGAGGGAAGGAAAGGAATGAATTATTGCAAGTAGGTACTTTGGGGTTTTTTTTCTCAACCTCCATTTTTCTCCACTTCCGTGGTCATTTTGGGGGAGGCAGTAACTGGTCCATGAGGGAACGTTTCCGAATCTTCTGGTTCCATTTTAGGTCGTTCTTGTCTCTCACGCGGATCCTGAGAGTAGCTTTACGTGTGGTTACCTTGCGGGCCCGGCCCGGAACCCTGGGGCGGGAATTTGTCGCGTCACGGGGCGCGGCCGATTTCCGCAGCAGATGCGGTGGCATGACTTTGTACTCACCGTAGATTCGGTTCCATGGATGGTCTGAGCCTCTCACAGATCGGTGGAAAATATGCCGTGTGGTCTTGCCGGGAGACAAGAGTCGACTTTCCTTTGAATTGAAAAAAAATTATCTATCAAAGGATGTCGATGGCCTGATTTGAAGAACCTTAGTGACTTCATCGCTTCCGAAGCATACGAAAGTCCTAGTACGATTTAGTTACTGGACAGCTTCTGTGAGGTATGGATGGAGTTGCTGCAGACATGGTAAAGCCTGCTTCAGGTGGGTGTAAATATCCATTGTGGATGGCCCATGCTGTAGAGTCGAGGTGGACGGTTCGGAGACGTACGGGTTTCTCGATGACGGATCGGTCTGTCTTTTTCAATCAGATAATGGAGGAATGAAAGTGGAGAGGAAAGAAAACCCCGAAAAAAACAAAAAATTACTGAGCAGGGAGCGCGTGTGGGACGAGTCGAGGGGTCGCGCGCAGCAGGTGCCTCTCAAGGGAGGTTCGTAAGTCGTTTTGGCGACCTTTCGACATCGGACTGTGACGAGGGAAACGAACGAGTTTTTTATATCTACGCGCGCGCGCGCGCTTCTCTCTCGTCTGTCTATAACAGAGAGAGAGACAGAAAAAATAGGGGTAAAAAAAAATCATCGTGATCTGGATATTTCATCCGGACTTACACGATTCATTTTTTATAACGAGAGCAAACTTTCTGGTCCAATAAAGTATATTTTTCAAAAAAAAATATTGTGTCTTGTCTGATATTTTTGTGTCTTGTGTCATTTCTTTTTCTTATTCCCAAATATAGGGCGCACAGAAAAAAATAAGAGTATTTTGGAAAGCCGTAGGTTATGAACATTGTACTTCAATTAAAAACGACTTTTGTTTTTCAGCTACTGTAACATCGACAACAAACCCCAACCCATAAAAAAAAGAGTCGACTCTCCCCCCCCCCTTCAAAACAGGTAGACGGCACCCTCCGTCAACCTGTTTTGAAGAAAGATTCGAAGGGGTTTTTTTTTTTCAACCTTCGAACTAAATGCGAGTTTGTTTATCATTGATCCTTTTTTCGGTAAAAAAAAAATGACCCCTTGCCACGGAGAGGGGAAGGGGTCTTTTTTTTGCCAAAAATATATTTTACATAAAACAAAAGAATTGTGGAGTTGCGATAGATTACAATATCGCAGCGGGTGGTAAATGGTGGGACTAAAAAAAAAATAATAATAATTTTGTTTCGGTAAAAAAGACCCTTTCATTTAAACGAAGGGGCATTTTTGGCATAAAACATCTTTTTCAAAAAAAAAAAAGAATTGTGGCGTTGCGATACGTTTGAATATCGCAGCGGGTGGTTATGGTGGGACACAATTCTAAAAAAAAAAATTTTTTTTTTCCTTTTCCATTTTTCGACCAAAACCAACCACATCTTCCAAAACAAATGTTGGAAAAATGACTTGAACGAGAAGAAATTGGAACGCAAAGGTAATTTTTTTTTTTAAAAAAAAGTCTGCTCTTGTAATTGAGAAAATAAAAAACTTATCCGCGTGGAGGGGGAGCGCGTAATGGAGAAAGGGGGCAATTCGGATCCGAGCCATTCTTTGTCGTCCCACAGCGCGCGGTTTCTATTCCGAGATGACGTAGAATGGTAAAGATCGCAGGCTGAGATGACGAGGGCTGCCCCCTTTTATCCTCTTTTTTTTTCCAGGATGCTTTTCGCATCAAAATTCTCTTTTTTTTTTCCTCATTTTTTATTTCGCGTGTGTGTGAGGGGGGGGAGGAGGGAAAGAGTTGTAAGGAATGTATTATTGCAAGTAGGCATTTTGGGGTTTTTTTTCCCTCATTCTCCATTTTTTTCTCCACCTCCGTTTTTTTTGAGAAGGGCAGAAAGTTTCCAGATGAAGTGGTTTCCGAATCCTGGTTTTTCGGTCAGGTCTTCTCGTCTCGTCGCAACGATCCCGAGAGTAGCTTTACGTGTGGTAGCCTTGCGGCGGCCCGGCCCGGAACCCTGGTGTGGGAATTTTGTCGCGTCACGGCGGACGCGGTGGATCCCTGCAGCAGATGCGGTGGGCTGACTTGGATCCGCACCGTAGACTCGGTTCCATGGAAGGCCTGAGCCTCTCACAGATCGGTGGAAAATATGCCGTGTGGTCTTGTGGTGAGCGAGAGGCGACATTCCTTTGAATAATTATAAAAAAAAATAAATCTATCAAGCGACAAAGGAAGTCGGATGCCTGATTGAAAAACTAACAACTCCATTGACTCCGAAGCGAAACGAAAGTCCTTGGGCTTAGTAGTGGAGACGAAACGTCCAGGTGCACTGCTTCGTGAGTAAATGCTCGAGTTGACGCTAGAAACGGTAAAGCCTGACAGTCGGGCCTAAATCCATGTTACCCTAAGTTGTTTGACAGAATTGGGTGCCCCGTTTCTTTAGCAGAGTCACGTTGGACGGAATCGGAAGCCGTTGGGACGCATGTCACTAACTGGACCGAGTCTGATTTCGGTCGGCCGGAGTCTGACTTTAATGACGGAATGCGGACTGCCTGGATCAAAAAGATAATGGAGGAATGAAGGTGGAGACGAAAGAAAACCCCGAAAAAAAAAACAACAAAAAATTACTGAGCAGGGAGCGCGTGTGGGACGAGTCGAGGGGTCGCGCGCAGCAGGTGCCTCTCAAGGGAGGTTCGTAAGTCGTTTTGGCGACCTTTCGACATCGGACTGTGACGAGGGAAACGAACGAGTTTTTTATATCTACGCGCGCGCGCGCTTCTCTCTCGTCTGTCTATAACACACAGAGAGAGAGACGGACAGAAAAAATAGGGGTAAAAAAAAAATCATCGTGATCTGGATATTTCATCCGGACTCACACGATTCATTTTTTAACGAGAGCAAACTTTTATTTTTTATTTTTTTTTTTCTGGTCCAATAAAGTATATTTCAAAAAAAAATATTGTGTCTTGTCTTATATTTTGTGTCTTGTGTCATTTCTTTTTCTTATTCCCAAATATAGGGCGCACAGAAAAAAAAGAGTCGACTCTTCCACACACCCATTTTTCCCTTCCCCCCCTTCAAAACAGGTAGACGGCACCCTCCGTCAACCTGTTTTGAAGAAAGGTTCGAAGGTTTTTTTCCGTGGTTTTTTTTCACCTTCGAACTAAATGCGAGTTTGTTTTTTGTTTATCATTGATCCTTTTTTCGGCAAAAAAAGACCCCCTTGCCACGGAGAGGGGGGGGGGATTTTTGGCACAAAAATATATTTTACATAAAAAAAAAGAATTGTGGAGTTGCGATAGATTACAATATCGCAGCGGGTGGTAAATGGTGGGACACAATTCTAAAAAAAATAATAATAATTTTGTTTCGGTAAAAAGACCCTTTCATCAAAACGAAGGGGCATTTTTGGCAAAAAAAAAAAAAAAAAAAAAAAAAAAAAAAAAAAAAAAAAGAATTGTGGCGTTGCGATACGTTTGAATATCGCAGCGGGTGGTTATGGTGGGACACAATTCTAAAAAAAAAATTTTTTTCTTCCCTTTTTCCGACCGAAACCAACTCTTAGCACTCTACCAAAAATGTAACGCATATATTTGAGTTTTAAGAAAAAAAAAAGAAGTGTTAAAAAATGACTTGAACGAAAAGAAATTGGAACACAAAGACACACTTTTTTTAAAAATCTGCTAATATATATATATATATATATATATATATATATATATATATATATATATATATCAATTCGGTTTAATCAGTTTTTATTTCTGATAAAGAAATCCAAATCCTTAAAAAAAAAAAAAAAAAAAAAAAAAAAAAAAAAAAAAAAAATTTTTTTTTTTTTTTTTTTTTTTTTTTTTTTTTTTTTTTTTTTAATATATAAGTTAAAAACTCTTGAATGACTGCATTATGATAAGACATTGTAAGAAGATTCGTAAATCATTATATTTTTTTGGTTTCAAAAGCATTATGTTGTCTAGTCGCTGGGTGTTTTTTTCAAACTCAGATTCTAAAGGGCCCGTTTTTTACCCAGAGAAACATGTGTATTTGATATATTCATTTGAGTATTCTAAAGATGGATCTCATACTATCCGTGGACTTGTAATTTTTAAAGAAATGTGTGACATATACGACTGTCAAGCGTGGTATCGATATGCAGTTTTTGATAAACATTATGATACAAGCAAATCGTTTTTAGACAAGTTCAAACAGAATCGTTATTATGTGGAGTATGGATCCATACAGGCCTATTAAATCTAATTTACATAATATAACTCAAATTCCTGAACACTAAATAGGTTCCAAATTCTTAAAAAAAAAAAAAAAAAAAAAAAAAAAAAAAAAAAAAAAAAAAAAAAAAAATTTTTTTTTTTTTTTTTTTTTTTTTTTTTTTTTTTTTTTTTTTTTTCAAACGAGGCAAGACTTGATTTGGATGCTCTCTCCAAATGTACGTGTTTTAATGGTTTATAATACTAAGTTATGCTTATGTTTTACTTTTTCCAATTGATGTACGTATATGCACACGCACACACATTTTTTTTTTTTTTTTTTTTTTTTTTTTTTTTTTTTTTTTTTTTTTACCATAATGTACCACAAATTCCTGAATACTATATAAGTTTCAAATTATTATTTTCACACAGACAAAAAAAAAAAAAAAAAAAAAAAAAAAAAAAAAAAAAAAAAAAATTTTTTTTTTTTTTTTTTTTTTTTTTTTTTTTTTTTTTTGTCTGTGTGAAACAAAACCACCACCCACGTCCTTTTGGATTGGAAACGAGCGAGAGGCGGAGTCCCACTCTCTTATAAAACGTCCTTCTCTCTCCCAACCGGATTCAGTCTCACCATGATGATCCAGCTGCAATTCACCGCTCGACCCGCTTTATGGGGCTTCCTCGGGAGAAAAGGCATGCTGTTTTGGCTCGACACCTCCGTCGCCGAGTTTTTAAGAAGGCCCGAAGGCGTGGAGGGCCAAGCCCCGGTCCAGGAGGTGGCGGACGACGAGGCCCTGGAACGGTACCCGTTGAGTTGGCTGCGGCGTAAAGTCGTGTCGCATGATTACCTGATCTGCCTGCTGTCCATGCTTCCTGACAAAAAAATCCTCGAGACGGTCGCGTCGGAATTTCGAGTCACTGTTTCGCAAGAAAAAGGGGTGCATAAGCTCCGGCAGTCGACCTCAGCGGATGCGATTCCCTTTCGGACGTTCATCGACGACCTCGTCCGCCGTAGACCGACAGCGCCGGCCTGCTCGCCGGCCTCGCCCGCCCGTTGCCCCGCGAGCCCAGTCCACTCTGCCACGAGCCCAACCCGCTACACGCCGGCCTCGCCTGTCTACTCTCCCTGCAGTCCCTGCTACACGCCGGCCTCGCCTGTCTACTCTCCCTGCAGTCCCTGCTACACGCCGGCCTCGCCTGTCTACTCTCCCTGCAGTCCCTGCTACACGCCGGCCTCGCCTGTCTACTCTCCCTGCAGTCCCTGCTACACGCCGGCGTCGCCTGTCTACTCTCCCTGCAGTCCCTGCTACACGCCGGCCTCGCCTGTCTACTCTCCCTGCAGTCCCTGCTACACGCCGGCGTCGCCTTCCTACACGCCCCAGCCAAAGAGTCGAGGATCTTCCCCCTCCGTCGTCACTTGCAGCTCCAGCGATTCCAGCGACTCGGAGGACACTGCACCGAGCTTCCCTCAGGATTCCAGTATTACCATTATCCTGGACAAAATACCAGCGACGAAAGTCATTATCAAGTCGAAAGGACTGATACAAACCATTTACGCGTAACCTGGTCCATGTCTGTATGAAAAAAGATTCCTCGATAAAGGTTGTTCTGTTGTAAAAGGTGTGTTTCTTTCCCAGCAGAAAAAGGGGGTTGAAGGAAGTTGCCACAGCAACTTCCTTCAACCCCCTTTTTCTGCGAAAAAAGCTTTGCCAATCTTGGACATTTTGAAACGGATCCGGTCAAGAGAAACGATCCAATGTTAAAAAATATTAAGATTCATTGAAAGCGATGTGTTTTTTTTTTAGAATCAGGTTTCTCTCACACAAAACAAAATCAATCACACAAAAGGTACCCAAGACATACGGTTTAAAAAGACTGTTATTTTCTTTTAAAAGTTTCTGTAAATCTTTATCCTCACCCAAAATTTATAGTGTTTTACAAAAAAAACAAATCTATGGCTTAGTTCATGGGTTGTCGTCACAAAAAGGGATGGAGTCAAAAAAGTGAATCAAAAGATACTATTTAAAATTCCATGAGGGCATGACTCAAAATAAACAGATAGCGTGCAAAAAAAATATTACAAACTTTTTTTTTTTTTTTTTTTTTTTTTTTTTTTTTTTTTTACATTATAAAGTTTTGATTATTTTTTTGCATGCACTTGCAAATTTTTCGGGCGTCTGTAAAATTAAAAATCAATATAGGTCATTGACCTTTGACCTTTGACCTTCATTTTTTATTTGGGAGCTACTTGAAAAAAAATTTCTGAGAGCTGGTTTAAACAAATTTAAAACGATTACGATTGTATAACGAATATTATATATATATATATATATATATATATATATATATATATATATATATATATATATATATATATATATATATATATATATATATATATATATATATATATATATATATATATATATATATATATATATATATATATATATATATATATATATATATATATATATATATATATATATATATATATATTACTGACTACTTCTCCTTTAAGGTAATTCCCCTTAAGGTAATCCCTTGATGTTAATCTTCCTCTTGTTTACCTCTTTATTTTTAGTTTTCTTTGGCTTCGGTTTTTTCAATATCTGATAATTTTCGTTTAACCATTTTTAAATATGTTAGTTTATTCTTTATTATAATGATTTTAAACATTTTGATTTCCTATTCAAATAAAAATTCTTCTAAAAGTAAAGAATTTCGCATGAAATAGCAAAATTTCAAAAATGCGGAAGGACAGGGGTCTGCACGACCGAAAACAACAACCATTCGTCCAAATGGTTTAAAAAAAAAAAAAAAAAAAAAAAAAAAAAAAAAAAATTTTTTTTTTTTTTTTTTTTTTTTTTTTTTTTTTTTATCAACATTATAAAATATGTAATCACGCTATATTATATTTAAAAAAAAAAAAAAAAAAAAAAAAAAAAAAAAAAAAAAAATTTTTTTTTTTTTTTTTTTTTTTTTTTTTTTTTTTTTTTTTTATATATATATCTGATTTTAAAATTTTAATCCTCAGTCACTTTTCGTTCTGAGATGGCGGAGACAACACTGGCTGCTGTCGATGAGCGTGCCCCAGTGCCCGATGCCGCTGGCCAGTATTTGTCTCGAAGATTATGCTGCGTGTACTGCAGAAAGCGGAGAGGAGGGTCCGGAATTATACTGAGACGCTGCGGCCACGAATTCCATGCGGGATGCATCATATACAAAATTAAAGAAGATTTGAAAACACCCGAGCCTACGCTGACGTGCTACGCCTGCTCCACTCCCCTCCATTGGCGCGAGTTGCGCGCTATATGTACGATACTATACCATCCGCACAGCTACGCGAGACCGAGAATGAGAAAAACTGATTTGATTTTAGAAAAAACTTTGACTAAGATCATTAGAAAACTGAAAAGAAACGATGAATCATAAAAAATTAGACTGATGTGATACAAACAAAAAAGTTTGTAATATTTACTTTGAAAATTTTTTAGAACATTGTTTCTTTGAACTTTGAAATTATTTCCGTCTTGTTTTTTTTAAAAAAAAACTCGCATCAGAATACCAAACTTTTTTTTTTTTTTTTTTTTTTTTTTTTTTTTTTTTTTTTTTTTTACAATATATAGCGTTTCCTCTCGTAATCGCATTTCACACTTCTTTGGACAGTTGTGTGTTTTTTTTAATAAATAACGTTTCTTTTCGCAATAACATCTCACACCTCTTACGGTTGTACTGTGTGGCGGGTCATCCCAGAATTTTGTAACGTATATTTCCTGATCATGGATATTCCGACTCCTAAAGGGACAGTGACGTTTGATATACATAAATTTGGTCAACAAGACTGGGAGAACAATGGCTATAAGAAATGTATTTGTTTAATAGAAAGTCGTCAAAAGGATGAGAAATGTATATTAAAAACATTCAAAATTAGTCAATATTCATATTTCGAAGAACCCTTTTCTTCATTAACAGAGCAGCTGAGATCTATTGGTTATACTGTTGAACATCCTTTGAAGCATTATCGAACGCCCTTTGATGACGCCTTTATATATAATTTTAAGACAGAGGATTTTTATGTACAGATTAAAGTATATTATGGGCCAGGGTTCTTTTTGCCTTAAGCCAAGCTATAAGAGGTAAAAAAAAAAAAAAAAAAAAAAAAAAAAAAAAAAAAAAAAAAAAACCATTTGCAGTCAGTTTTTCGCTCGGTCATATGAAGTTATACCACATAAAGTTTAAGCCTTATAAAGTTAACAGTTTGCATAATCGTCTCACACCTTTACAAAACATGACTAGTGTAGAAGTCTCCGATAGTGACAATTTGCAAAATTCTTTTTACCCTTTCTTGGGTAAAACATCAACCAATTACATATTACGTGGTCCACGGAAACAGAGATTGAATAATGTGCTACGCTGTTTTGAGTCTAATGCAATGACGATGGCCTATATTATAAAAGAGTTATTTCAAAGACCTGCTGTTGAATGGCATATTTATGATGTCATACCCACGATCCCAATAGATTACTCGCAACTTGCTCAAAACGATAAGTGTGTCTTGTGCAAAATCAAGTTTCGTCCTTTGGAGGCGGTTAAACTGTTACCCTGTCTTCATTGTTACCACGATGCGTGCCTAGCGAATTGGTGTAAAGAAAACGACGATTGTCCGTATCGGGAAAACGAAGACGACGACGAAAGGAGCCATTGTAAACAAAAGGTTCACTTTCCCAAGGATCCAGAGTTTCTGTGGCGTAACGAAATGATTCTTCAATTAATGGACGTTTTATTTCAAAAACATGAATTTTTTAGAGAGTTTATATTGAATCGTATCAATGAAAGTGTTTCGACGAGTGTGGATAAAAACCTGGATGAATGTGCCATTTGTTTTGAACAGTTTCAAAAGGAGCCCAAACAACTTCCTTGCACTCACAAGTTTCATGAACTTTGTATCCAAACATGGTTCGAGAGAAAAAACACGTGCCCTTTGTGCAGATTTAAAATGGAAAAATTGTTATAAAAATGTAAATCTATCACGCAGTCAATGTTTTGCTTAAAGAAATTGTGTCCTTATAGCGATGTAAATAAATATGTATTTATAATTGTAAATAAATAAAACTTTTATGTTTTTAAAATATTTCGTGTGACTTTTTTTCCCAAAGAGGGGTGTTCACGAAAGTTGTTTTGTCAACTACCTTGATAAGATTTGTAATTTTACAAGCGCCAGAAAAATAAATTTTTTTCTTCTCAAAAAAAAAAAAAAAAAAAAAAAAAAAAAAAAAAAAAAAAAAAAAAAAAAAAAATTTTTTTTTTTTTTTTTTTTTTTTTTTTTTTGACCTAAATATTAGCCTGCGCATCAGACGTGTCTCATTCGACGCCTCCTCTTGTCACTCGTCGACATGGCCACGTTTCTTCAAGATTCCTTTCCTGATTCCGAGAACAATCTGACCTCGGTGAAAAATTTCACTCTCGAAAAACTTTCGAACGCGTCCTCGCCGGAGCTAGAAACTTCCGTTTCTCTTAAACTAGACCGGGATCTTTTACAACCCGATGCTGCTGTTGTTGCTGCTCCTCCTGCTGCTGGTGGTGATGATGATGATGATGATGACGACGACGACGATGACGATCGAGGAGACGACTCCCCGAAACGTGAACCCGAGGCGTCCCGAGATCTCGCAGACCCTGCGACGCCGCCCGTCGCGTCCCTCGGCGGCCGAGAGGATCCGCAGCGGAAGCGGGCGCTCGAGACGCCGAACGAGCGTTCGAAAACTTCTAAACCGAAACGAGAGTCTGAGAAACGTTTTGAAACCCGAAAGTCGAGCCGCGAGTCTCGGGTGCTGCAAAAGTCAAAAAAACATTTAAAAAAAACTAAAGTCGAGCGGCGACAGTCTCGGGTGCTGCAAAAGTCGAAGAAAAAGTCGAAAAAAAATAAAGGCGAGCATCGAGAGTCGAAGAAGAAAAAGTTAAAAAGATTTCGGCGACGGCGGCGCCCGGAGAAGTACCAATGGAGAATTGCCGTCTCCGACGAGCACGACGACGTCAACTACTCCGAAATCTGTCGCATTTACGATTTCGATCGGATCCCTTTTATCAAGGATCGCGTTCCGCGAACGTCGTGTTCGTATTACACGGACGGATCCAAGCGGCAAGAGCACGCCGGGTGCGCCTTCACCGCCGTGTCCGACGACCGACGGACCGTCGTCGCGGAAAAACAAATCCGCATTTCCGACGGTCTGTGCATAGTCACGGCCGAACTCCAGGCGATCAAGGAGGCCGTGACGGACGCGCGCGAGAGGGGCGTCCGCGAACTGGACGTCTATACGGATTCCAGAGCGGCGATCGGATTCATCGAGAGATCCTGTCTTCGACGACATCGAGTGGCCGATCAGATCAGAGATTTCGTCGCGAAAAATAAAATCAAAGTCTTTATGCACTGGATCAAATCTCACGCCGGTCACGTCCACAGCGATCGGGCGGACGCGTTGGCGAAAGCCGCCGCGACCAGGGACCAGGTGGACGTGACTGTGGAACCCTTTCCGTATCGAACAAAAACACGTCCAATATGGGTTCGACGCAAAGAGGCGAAAAAAAAGAACAAAACACGAAGAAAAGAAAGAAGAGCGAAAAAACACGCCGCCGCCACGACCGAGGATCGGGTGGTGGACGCAAAGAGGCGAAAAATGAACGAAAAACGAAGAAAAGAAAAAACAGCGAAAAAACACGCCACCACGACCGAGGATCGGTCGCGGACGCAAAGAGGCGAAAAAAGAACAAAACAAAAGACAAAATAATAAAAAAAATAAGAGCGAAAAAACACGCCGTCCCGACCGAGGATCGGGTAGAACAATGTAACTTAGTAACAATGTAGATAAACATGTATTTATAGTTGTAAATAAATATAACTTTTATGTTTGAAAAATGTTTCGTGTAATTTTGATTATTTTTTTTTGCATGCACTTTGCAAATTTTTCTGGCGTCTGTGAAATTAAAAATCTATATAGGTCATTGACCTTTGACCTATGACCTTCATTTTTTATTTGGGAACTACTTGAAAAAAATTTTCTGAGAGCTGGTTGAAACAAATTTAAAACGATACGATTGTATAACGAATATATATATATATATATATATATATATATATATATATATATATATATATATATATAAAAAAAAATTTCTGACTACTTAAAAAAAAAAAAAAAAAAAAAAAAAAAAAAAAAAAAAATTTTTTTTTTTTTTTTTTTTTTTTTTTTTTTTTTTTTTTTTTTAAATATATAAATGGGACTTCTTGATAAATCTAAAATGACTTTTCGCCGGGAGATTCGCAGAGTCAAGATCTACTAACGTGTCGGTTCCACTTTGAGAAAATCGAGTGGCTAATCCCTCTTTTTTTTATTTCGAGTCAATCTCTCGTCGCCACCATGTCGTTCGTGGTCGTCTACAATATTCCCGGAAAGTCTTCGATCCCTCATCATTATCTTACCGGGATTATCGGTTCAGATTGTTTCGTCTATTGGCTGTGTAAGGACGTCGCCGCCGTTTTGGGGTACAGCAGATCCTACGCGAGAAGACTGAGCGATAAGAAAGTACGCGATGTTACGGGGCCTTTGGATAACGTAGGTCCCGATTTCTTACGGAAACGGATAATTTCTCATTTCGATTTGAGTTTTTTGCTCAAAAAAGCGAGAAGGAGTACGGTGCGAGACTTTGAACGGAAAATAAACAGCCCAGGTACCCGAGTGGCAGTGAATCCCGGAGGAAACGTTACAAATTTAAAAGATCCTACTTATGTAGTGATAACCGAGACGAAAGAAAACCACCGCTCATTTTTCCTCTGGTTAGAGACGTTTAAAGTGACGGCGTTTGAAAATCTATACAGCATGCCAGTTTTAGACGATTCATTCGTATCGTCGTTCATAGAGTACGCCGAACCACCTGAAACGATCCCCGAGAATTTTCCGCCGGCGATTTTTTATAAATGTAACGGACGCACAATCAAATATTTACCCGAACCGTAATTTTTTTTTTCTCTCTCTCGATATCCTCTACTGATGACAGTTTTGAAGAGTCCAGCGCTGACTTAATTAATTGTGAGATATATTTTTTTTATAAGCTTGGAAAGAAAAAAAATAAAACACACGAAAACCTTTTAAAATATTAAATAATATATTTATTTATATATATCTATAAATGTTACATTCAAGTGTACATTGTTGCGAGGACACAATTGCTTTAGATTACAAAAACAAAAGTTGTGAGGTTACATTTGCGAGTTTTTTTTTTCGCCTCGTCACAAGTTTTTTTTGATGGTAGATTGTCCTCCCCCCCCCGCGTCGTCTGGAATCACCTCTTTGTCTCGACAGTTTGTCCAGAATAATTATAATAACGATATTTTTGAGAATTATAATTATTGTAACGATAATTTCGGGGATTGTAACGTCTCCATCTGCGAGTTGTTTCGCCTCGTCCGTGTCCGAGTCTCCGATGGTAGCCCCGCCATCTGGAATCGGGGTCTCTCGGTCTTCTCTGCCCGTTCCGGACGAACGCCGCCTCGTCGGAGATTTCTTCGGGAGGTGGCGAAAGGGAACCGTACGCGTCGACGAATTCTTTCCGCTCTTCCTCGCTCACGTCGACCACGAGCAGGTCTCGGGACGAGGATTCCTCGCTGCGAGTGTCGGGTTCGGATCGATCCTCCTCGACCGTAGCGGCAGAGGCGGCAGCAGCAGCAGCAGCAGCAGCAGCGGCGGCGTCGGACTCGAATTCGAGATCTTTCGGAGACGTAGAAAGTCGTCGTCTGCATAAAACTTTGTCCCGAAAATCGCATAAGATTGCCGGCCATACGAAAGGTTTCAGTAGACGCTGATGGGTCCATTTTCGGTAACACGGTCTTTCGAAAAGCGAAAAATCCATCTCGGTCGAGTGCCGCGGAAAAAAATGGAAAGATTTGAACTGACTCCTACTTGTAAACACCTGAAAAAAAAAAAAAAAAAAAAAAAAAAAAAAAAAAAAAAAAAAATTTTTTTTTTTTTTTTTTTTTTTTTTTTTTTTTTTTTTTTTTTTTAAGCGAAACGTGCTTTGGATGCTCTTTCCAAATGTACGTGTTTTAATGGTTTATAATACTAAGTTATGCTTATGTTTTACTTTTTCTAATTGATGTACGTATATGCACACGCACACACATATAAATATATGAAAGACAAATATAAATATATAGTCAATTTTACCATTTAATTGATACATTACGTGCGTAGGCAAAAAAAAAAAAAAAAAAAAAAAAAAAAAAAAAAAAAAAAAATTTTTTTTTTTTTTTTTTTTTTTTTTTTTTTTTTTTTTTTTTTTTGAAAACTTTTACCGGTTAAAATATTATTTAAGAATTTACCTGCCGCCTCCAAGTGACATTCTTTTTTATCTTTCAGAGCTTGCCGCCGAGAAAAACTTGGAACTTTTTTACCATGCGTCTTTCGGAAGTTTGTCTCGTGATTGATTTTGATGGATTCTGCATCGACAAAAAATTTTACTGCAGAGAGATGGGATATGCCTCCTTGACAGGCGGACGCAGCGGATCGTACAAATTCAAATTGAATCATCTGGTAAATCGAGTGACCCCCCAAGAGTGGAAGACTATAAATTATTGTACAAATAACGTGCACGGCATGTCTTTTCAATCCTTGCCTAACGAGACAGATATTTTTGACATCAAATTTTTTAATTCAATTCTAAAAGTGGAATACGAATATCACAAAACAGAACAAAAATATATTGTGGCGTTCAAAGGAGGGCATATCGAAAAAGATGTGTTGATAAAATTGGGTATTCCGTACGTCGACTTAGAAGATTTCGAATGTCCAAAATTTGACGAAATTTCCCATCCAATAAAATATATTGTGGTAAATGGTTGCGGAATCCATCAAAAACTGCAAGATAATAAAAAGATGGCCCACTGCTCAAGAACTGAATGCGTCGTTTTTGCCGACTGGGTGAGGGGACGGCTTTAATCCCTTGGGTACGAGCGACACGCATACGTGCCACAAAATGGTTTAAGAATCCCTGATGATATACTTTCTCAAAAAAAAAAAAAAAAAAAAAAAAAAAAAAAAAAAAAAAAAATTTTTTTTTTTTTTTTTTTTTTTTTTTTTTTTTTTTTTTTTTTTTGAACTGTATATATAGAAGCTCTTGATCAACTCAGTCACTTTTCTCTTGGAGATTGACATCTGTATCCCATCTTCCTTTGCCTATGAGATTTTTATGGAGATTTCAACTTTTAACACGATAGAAATTCCTCAAAATGCTTTACCTGATCTTAAATGTAGGTTGTGTAAAAAATCTATAAAGCTTACTTATTTGTTTATGATGAAATGTGGGCATTTTTATCATCATACTTGTGTTTATAAAATTGGACGTGCAACGAGATGCAAGACGTGTAGGGACATTTCACATATGGACGAAATGAGACTTGCAGAAACCGAGCACTGGATCGAAAACAGAATTCGAGAAGACCAAATGTAAAAAAAAATATATATGTATACAAAAAGTTTAACTGTCAAAGCATAATAACCATGTCGTATAATTTTCAAATTGCGTGTCGTTCTCCAAGCTTTACTCCAACGCGTGTTGCTGTTCCTCATACAACGAATTACGGGAAAAGACTAGTGGAAGTATGCGAGAAAGCTTTTCCTATGGATATGATATGTAATATCTGTAGCACCATCATACATCCAACGGAGATGTTTTTATTTGCATGTGGACATTATTATCATGGATACTGCGCAAAGATGATTGTAAAACACACCATTCAGCACATTGAATGTAAAAGATGCACCAAAAATTGCAGCAATGAAGACTTTACAAGACTGCAAAGTTTACCAACAAAAAAACCAGAAGGTCACGATATATATTTTGTAGTTGTAAATAATGCACCCATAGCTCCAAACACCCAATGACACATGAAAAAAAAAAAAAAAAAAAAAAAAAAAAAAAAAAAAAAAAAAATTTTTTTTTTTTTTTTTTTTTTTTTTTTTTTTTTTTTTTTTTTTTTTCGCGGAATATGATTGTATAAATAGGAGCCATCGATCAGCAAATTCCCATTCCCTCTTCGCCATGGAAGAAGCGTCCAATGCTCCCGTTGCTCCCGCTCCCGCTGCTGCTGCTGTTCTTGAGACGCCAGCTCGAAAAAAAATACGCCTTGCCGTCTGCGAACCCATTCTTCGCCTGGCCGAAAGACTTGCGGCCGAGAAGAGACTTCGCCGCGACCACCTGCCGCCGCCGCCGCCGCCGACTACGACACCTCCTCCTCCTCCCGGAAAGACCCGCGTGGAACGCCCGAAATCTACCTATCGACACGACAAGGTAACCGCCGTGATGGCCGTTCGCGACAACGCTTTCGCCTTAGACAACGGAGTCCACTGCGTCTTCGTTCGAGAAGCTTCGACGTCCGCCTTCCTGGCCAGAGAGTTGGACGAAATGCGAGTTGGAACGCTGCACTGTTTCGACAAACACACCTACGGCGCCGTCCAGAAGAGCCTGGCGAAATTTCCGTCGCCTCGCCTCCGCGTGTATCGGCTGAAACCCTTTCCCGTGAAACCCTGCTTGTACTGCAAAAGAAGATCGTGTCCCCTGTGGAGAGCGAACGCGGGAATTTCGCGTCTGCACGGCATCCCTTTCGATCCGATGGAGCACGGGTCCGCGACGACGACGGGACTCGAAGGGGAGGAGGAAGAGGAGGAGAAGAAAAAGAAGAAGAAGAAGACGCGCGTTTACCGACACAAAAAGATTGCGGCAGTTCTAGCCATAGGAGGTAACGGATTCACTCTCACCAACGGCGTCACGAGCACTTCTTTCGAAAAATCTTTCAACAACTCGATTCTTTTCCGGGAAATTTCGGAAATGAATGTCAGAGTTCTCAACTGCATGGACGAACAGAGTTTTAAAATAAGCTGCGACCTTCGAAAATCGTACGCCAGAGAGTTGAAGAAACTCCAAGTCGTCTTGTTGGACGCCGTCGAAGTGAAAGACTGCCAGTCGTGCAAATCGAAAAACTGCCACAAATGGAAGGCTTCGGTGGGCATCGCCTCTAGGTACAAGTTGAGGCATGATCCCATCAAACATTGAATTTCGAATCCTTGTTTACAAAGTGACCGTTGCAAAAAAAAAATTAAATATTCTATCAAACATTAAATTTCGAATTCTTATTTTACAAAGTGACCGTTGAAAAAGAAAATGTATAGTAAAAAAAAAAAAAAAAAAAAAAAAATTTTAAAAAAAAAAAAATTTTTTTTTTTTTTTTTTTTTTTTTTTTTTTTTTTTTTTAAATATAAAAGGGAGTGACATTGTTTCACCAGATCAGTCGGTGTGCAGTAGCACTTTAAAACGAGGATGGCGACGGCACTTCCACAGTTATTAGACTTGCCCGTGGACATTTTGTTCCTGATTTTGAGAGACTACGTTCCACTCAAAGATAAATTGCACACGCTTTATAAAATGCCTGAATTTCGATCGTTTCTAGAACATCGTGCATCTTATCTGAATTCTCCTGGTCCATTTTCGATGGACTATATTGAACTTTTGCGCTTATACAGACCCGGCTATTATGTTCATCGGATTGTTTTGGGTTGGTGGACCTATCTGCGATTCGATGACGCCACGTTACAATTCACAGAGTATCGCTTTGACCTCAACCACTGTTTCTTCCGACCCAACAGCCGTGTTGAGTTTTCTCGTCAATCCATTTCGACCATGAAAAAAGAAAGAGATTTTTTGCTTCGTTTCCAATCTTTCGAAGAGAAAGAGTCAAAATATTTGCTCTATTATCTGGAAGTGTATGGATACATTACGGTACTCTATACACCTCCTTTGTGTAAAATAGCCTTTCACGTTTGTCCTTTGAACGGGTATCGCGAAATTTCGATCGACAAACCCATCCGTGTGAAACATTTTTTTGTAGACCGCTTTTGGGAAGTGACGTTGACTCGAGAGAAAAAAATAACCATTAAATGTGTGGACCATGTCGAGTGCCGTTGCAAAAAATTATTTTATGAACTGGACCCTATAACCTTTGAATTTTCAAAAGATTTCACGTATCTGACGACGGATAGAGGGGGGATAATTACTGCGCAAACATGTTCCAATTACAGACTGGCGGACGAAAACCACGTTGAAGGATTTACTGTATACCACAATTATGAAAAAAAAAGAGGAAGATTAATCGTAGAAGAAGACAAACACGACCCACAGTTGAAGAAACTTCTAATGGATAAAGACACAATCTGTAAATTTGAAAACTTTATGTAAATATTTTGAGTCTTGACACAGTTAACAGCTACTGGGGATACTGACAAAAAAAAAAAAAAAAAAAAAAAAAAAAAAAAAAAAAAAAGTTTTGGATAGTATATATATTGAACGCGAGGCTTCGAGCGTCAGCATTTCAAACCTTTCTGGAAGCCCAGCTCGATGGAATCGTGTATATTTTGTGCTCAATGTGTCAGGCGACGATCGAGATTGAAAAATTGTGGTCATAAAGCACACGGAAAATGTTTGAAAAAATATTTGGAAACTCATGATGACATGCGGTGTCCTAAATGTGGCGAAAATTTGAAATCGGCTGATTTGTGGTACGTTCTGCATCATTACGAAACAAGTTTCACCCCTGAACGTTATCGTGAATTACATAGACGCATGCGAGTCATGTCCTTCAGAGATGCAAGCGAGTTGAGCGGCGCCGAATTATCAGATTGATCAAAGGGGGAAAAAAAAAAGTTGACATCGACCAAAGTAACCAACCATCCCACTCGTTCTTTTGCTTTAGTCGAGAGGCGGGGTGAAACAACAAGACTCCGACCGTTTCAATTTGCATCTAAAAAAACTCGTTCTTTCATTCGTGGCTAAACTTCCAAGGACAGTACGTGACTGGCATCTTTTTTTTTTGAAGCTGGGAACTCTGAACCGAGTCGTATATAAACGATCGAAAAAATTCTTTTCATTCTCATTGCTGTTGCTACCGTCGCTACTACTACTCCTCCTACTCCTCCCGAGAGAGACAGAGAACATGGCATTCTTTAGAATCCAAATCAAACTCAATGAAAGGACCGAAACCGTCATGGGCGTGTTGGGAGACCACGACGGACAAGTATATTATTCCGTGGACGACGTGGCCCGGTTCGTTCCCGCGTCCATGCGGCGCACCACTTGGCTGCCGAGTCAACGTCTGGAAGAAATTGTGATCGATCCACCGTTTCCCAAAACCATGATGATGATGGGACATCGAGACGTCCTGGATGCGCTCCGGTTTCTCCCGTGGTCGCATTCCAAGCGGTTCGTGCGAACGCTCGAATACGGCTGGGTGACAGACCTGCCGTACGATTACAACTTGAAACTTTTCATCATCAAGCAATGCGAAACGGGAGATGGGATACAATATCATCAGTGGATTGAGGATTTTAAAAAAAACTATGGACCTGTGCTGCTGCGACAAAACTGACAAAACACCCTAATCTTTCTCAAACCGAAAAAAAAAAATCGGTGTTGAAAGAGTAAAAAAAATGGGGGGTCGAAGAAAAAGTCTGGATTCCAGACTTTTTCTTCGACCCCCCATTTTTTTTACGACAGACGACATACCAATATTGGTTAAATGTTATGTTAAAAAAAATTGTTTTTGTAAACTGTTTAGAAACAAAAAAAAAATAAAAAAAAAGTTGAATTACAAATCTCATGTTTTTATTTCACACACGCATACACAAACTTACACTGTGTACAAGTGGTTAAAAAAAAATGAATTATATATTTTTTTTTTACATCGAAATTTTTTTAACATAGAAAAAATCATCTTTTATTTTTGCAATGTTTTATTAAAAGAGTCCGCAAGTACTTTGACGGAGATGAACTATTTAAAAAAAAAAAAAAAAAAAAAAAAAAATAAAAAAAAAAAAAAAAAAAAAAATAAAGTATGACATCGCCTCCCAATATTGGAAACCAATAAGTTGCAAAAAAATGGGCCAAAGATTTGGGGGATTTTTTTTTTCACCCCCGAAATCTTTGGCCCATTTTTTTGCAACTTTTTTTTTCATAATTATGTAAAAAAAAAGTTAGTTCTCATCATCGATTGTTCTGTTTTCCGCCTCTTCTTGAGCGCATTTTTCTTTAAAGTTTTGTATCCAAGTGTCGAACGGTATACCTTCTTTCTCGTCAAAAGTTTGTTGGAGCACAGGAGGACTGTTCCCGTCGTTCTGGATTTCTTTCACGTACCCGAATCTCAGGGCATAGTACACCGATCCTTCTCGCTCCGATTTCAACAAATCGAGCAGGGCCGAATGTTCGATCACCCGAGTGTCCGATCTCAATTTGCACGCGTTGGTGACGTCTTTCATCTGGCAGGTGGCCATCGAGACTCGCCATCCGTAACTCTGTCCCGTGGCCAGGGCAATATCCGAAGTGCAAAAGTACACTTTGCCGTCGTTTCCGACTACTCCTAAAATGTCGAAAAAGTACCAACGTTTCGAAATATGGAGTCGAAACAACATGTTGACTACCAAACGAAAAAACAAAAAGAACAGAACCGTGAAGTATAAAGTATTACTCTTACGAATGAGTGTGCGTGCGCGGAGAGAGAGAGAGAGGGAAGCTCCACCTCCTGTTTTTTTTTTCTTGTCGCACCACGTGGGGAAGGAAAAAAAGGGGGGGAGATTAACTTTTGTATCTCTATTTTTTTTAAAGTCTCGAAAACCAATATTGGTAAGCAAATTGATACAAAAAAAATGGGCTGAAAGGGAAAAATATCCCTTTCAGCCCATTTTTTTTGTACTTCAACACTGAATATTCAGCATAAGAAGGTTTTTTTTTTTTTTTTTTTTTTTTTTTTTTTTTTTTTTTTTTTTTTTTTTTTAGTCCTTGGGTAAAAATTCTTGAGCAGAGCTTCCGTGCAGTACAATCAATTTTTTAGGTGGAAAACCGGAAAGCCAAATCATGACGCCTTCTTCCGAAGTGTTGTCGTTTACGAGACGAAATCTTTTTTTCGGAGGCAATGCATTTAAAGGTTCGGGACGTTTGGTTGTTGGTGGTGGTGGTGGTGGTGATGGTGGTGCAGCAGCAGCAGCATCATCGTCGTCCTCCTCTTCCTCCCCTTCTGTGAAATTGTAAGGCGGATCGGCCGGAGTGTAGGGTTCGAAAGCCGAATTTGCACTGACTTTCAAATGAACGCAAGTCGACAAGTTAGAAAACTGACTGCCGCCGCCGCCGCGAGGATCGGGTACCGGACTGGGCGGTGGTGGGTACGGAGGAGACGTGGGTGTATATTCGCCCGATAGGCTCTCTGTAGCGAAAGTATCCATGGAAACGGGTTCGATAACCACAGCGGCAGATTTAGCGTGTGCAATCACCGAATCTGGATTCGCAGCACTAACGGGATTGGGATTCGCAACGGGAGAAATCCTTATAGGGGGCGATACGTGGTAGGTAGGGGTTTCTTTCGAATAACCGGGTTCCTCCTCGTCTTTGTCGTCTTCCTCATTGAGATGTCGAGCGACTTCGGCGGCGGCTTCTTCGGAGGCGGCACCTTCTTCCTCGGCATTCAGAGCCCTTCTGTAGGCGTCGATCCATTGGTAAAATTCGACTGCATCCCAATCGCGTCGAGAGCAGTGTTGGGCGATTGGAAACTGAAAAGTTTTTTTCACCCGAACGTAAAACTCTTTGCCGCTCAGGTTTTTGAAGGCGACTTGCGCTCGTTTCGATTTGCAACGTTCGAACACGTAGAGCGCGTGGTTGTGGGTGAAGAGCTGCAATTTCAAAAGAGATTTTTCCAATCCCCGAGTCCAGTACTCGCTGGTGACGTCTTTCACTTGGGTGGTCGAATGATTGCGAGCAAAGTGATAGGGAGATCGATAATTCAAGTATCTGGCCACAGAAACGGCTCCCCAGTACAAGTTTCCCTTATTGCCGATCACACCCCACAATTTACCACTCGTTTTGTCGAAACTCACTTGAAACAGCATCTTTTTTTGGGAAAGGAGGGCTCTCGATTAGTTCGCACGCGAATGAAGAAAAAACCCCGACGAACGAGTTGTTTTATAGTCTATGATTTCTCTCTCGGTAAACGAGGGGTGGTGGTGGTGATGGATACACACGCACGCGGGTGAGTAGAGAAAAAAAAAATAATGAGAGAATCAAAGTCGAAAAACAGCGCGCACATGTTACTAAAGAAAAGAAAAATTCCGCATCAGTGGCGATTGGAGAAGTAGGAGGGGGGGGAAGAAGAAGAAAACCCGTTTGCTAGGCAAAGAGGAAGAGGTGTGTTTCTCGCTCGCATACTCAAAAGATGAATAAATTATTCACATCATCTCTAAAGAAAGTAAAAAAAGGGGGGGGGAGGGGAGAACAAAATGAAAGAACTATTATGTATTTTTTTTTCAATGTTAGGTATCAATCGATTACTATTTTTTTTTTTAAAAGTCGCGATTCCAACATGAGTCTGATTGCAATTTTTTTTTGTAAATAAAAAAAAACAATAGGTTAAAAGTAAAAAAAAACAAAGAATTGCACTTATGTATAGAGTTTTGAATCATATAGATCTTTTTATTTTACACTTATTTTTTTTTATGGAAAAAAAGTTTCCAACGTTGGTCACGAGTTGTTTGCAAAAAAATGGGCTAAAAGAGCCGTGCTTTTTTTTTGTTTGTTATGCAAGCACGACTCTTTTAGCCCACTCTTTTGCCTCTTCAAACAGAGTTATTTTTAATTATTAGGAGAAAAAAAAGATACCAACGTTGGTCATGAGTTGTTTGCAAAAAAATGGGCTAAAAGAGTCGTGCTTTGTTGTTTACACGCACGACTCTTTTAGCCCATTTTTTTACCTCCTTAGGAGAAGTTTTTTTTTTTTTTTTTTTTTTTTTTTTTTTTTTTTTTTTTTTTTTTCAGTTTATATATGTACTTTTATGAATCGGGGTATTATTTCATTACTTTCGAGACAGTAAAATTTTTTGGTGATACCTTTCCACGTTAGCAATAATATTGTGGGATATCCTTCTGTATTATATCTCAATATTTTAGCATAATCCATGGGAGCAGTCTTTGCGACCGGAGTCGTCGACATGACACTGTTTTGCGGCTGCGGCTGTTGTTGCTGCTGCTGCGATTGTGGCTCTGGTTGTTGTTGTTGTTGTTGTTGTTGTCGTTGTTGCGGTTCGACCACTGCTACTTGTAACGACTGAGGTTGTTGCTGTTGCTGCAAGAGGATTTCTTCTTCCGTCGTGCGATCGACGTGCGTCTTGTACAACTTGTCGACCGCTTTTTTTTTGAAAAAAGTAAACCACACGAAAAACAGGTCGAGCGTCAACATGTCCGTGATGGTCATTTCGTTCACGATCATCAGTTGGGTGAGATTCTGGAAATCCGCGGGATCGTGCTCGGCCAGCACTCGGACGTACGTTTCCGGCGAATCCAGTTTTCGAGCAAATTCCTGGACCGCTTCGACGGGACTCGCCAGCAAGAGTTTGGTCGCGGATTCGTGACTCGTGACGTGTTTTTTCGACTCGTTTTGTGACAGGAAAGATGGCAACAACGCGTCCTTCAGAGTCGCGGCCAGGTGTCTTACGCGCACGCTGCTGCTGTAGTCGCGATGAAAAATTCCCAGGATGCGGTTGAGGTCGGACGTGAACCAGTAGAGGGACTCGTCGAATCCCACGAACCCGGTCAAGACGTAATGTTGGTAAGGATTCGGTTTGTACTGGATGCAGAAAGCCATGATGTTTGTCGTCGTTGTGTGCGCGCGTTTGGCGAGAGAGAGAGAGAGTAAAAACACGCGCCCAGGTTACTTGTCCGCATATACGAAACGAGTTTATATTTTTGTGTTTGTGTGTGCGAAGAGGCGGGACTATGATGAGCGAGCGCAGCGAACCGGAGGACGACGGGAGAGGGAGGGAGTAAACAAAAAAAAAGAGCGAATGCGAGAAGAAACCACTTTGAGAAGAAGAAGGGAGGGTAAAAAAGTTAAGGGTGGGGAATATCCGTAAGTGCGTGTCTCTGCCACCGCGCCGCCGCATCCTCCCCTCAACGAGTAACGAAACAAAAATAATAATAACAGGATGGATGGATGGATGGATGGAAAAAGAGATGCGCGATAACTGGTCTTTTTTTTTTCTTTATTGGAAGAAATGATGGCTCAGTGTATAGGTTGAGAAAATGATTATTTTTTTTCAGCAAAAAAAAACCGATGTTGTTTCGAATATTTCTGTTCAGGAAGAGTTAAAAAAAAGAAAATGGGTCGAAGGCAAAATTTCCTTCGACCCATATTTTTTTTTGCGTTTGAGATGTTACCAACGTTGGAGGAGGGGGGAGGGGATGGGAGAGAGAATATACCAAAATATTACTTTAACAATTTATTCTCTATAACTTTGAATATATATTTTTTTTTCGCAAAACGTGAAAATGTAAAATTCTGAGGTGGGTCCGGCGCTCAACTTATTTTGCTGTCGACTGTAGAGATACCGTCTTGGTACTGTAAATATAATTTCTTTTAAATTTTAACAGTACCAAGCCTAGTACGATTCCTTAACCAAAAACGCGTACCGAACCAAACGATCACACTGGTGACAATCGCGATGATTATCACGACTATCCAATAACCGTAAGAGAATGGAGATGCCGCCACGGGTTTTCCTGCTGTTGCTCCAGAAGTAGATGCCGGATTCTTACTAGTCGTCCCACTGCTATTATTTGGAGCGGTGGCTGAATCGGCGGCGAGTCGATAGGTTACATTTGTATTTTTATTAGCATTCGGATCGACGGGTTGGACATGGACGGTTACACCACCACCCCCTCCTCCCTGGATCTGTAGTGAATCGTACTCGCAGTAGGGAGGATCTTTTAACCATTTTAAATTTTCGCATAAAATAGTATGCTCTCTTCCGTTCCCGCAATCCAGTATTATGGTAGACGGCGTGATCGTTTTAATATTAAACTTTTTCATCTCAGATGTCAGTTCGCAAGGCACTAGAGGTACGCATTTGGCATCGTCTCCGCTCCAAGTGCCGTCCGCCAGACAGACGCGTGTTCCGTTACTCGCGTTCTCCAATTTGTATCCCGCATCGCAAGTAAAAACTGCAGTCTCATTATAATCGCGGCTCGGACATTGCATCTGCCCGTTAAGCGGGGGATAGAGCGGGGGACACGTGACGGGTGTGCAGAGCAGGTCCTGCGGAATGTCATCTTGCCACGTGCCCTTTTCCGAACACTGGAAAATACCGGTGGCGTGACCCGTGAGTGTATAACCCACTTCGCAACTGTACTCGATTTGGTTGGGATAGGTAAACGAATGTCCATCGATGATACCGTGGTCGATCATTGGAGGATCCGGACAAACGACGGGATTACAACTGGCAGTTGCGGGATCCCATTTCAATTGATTCCCGTCCAACACGACTTTAATTGTAACGTGATTGGGCTCGTAACCGGCATCGCAATTTAACGTGGCCTCGTCATCCAGCTGGAAAGGAGCAACACTATTACTTTCGAAGCGGCCGTTGGACACTCGGGGAAGATCCGGTATCGGCACGGTGCAGAGACCAGAAGCGGGATTCCATTTTAAAAGACCGTTGACGGCAGACGACTCCAAGACAGATTCCGTGGGTCCGATCGCAACGTAACCAGCATTACATGTCAACGTGGCTTTATGACCCTCTATAAAAGGAGATTTGGCCGTGCTGCTAAAAGTACCGTTGACGGCGTCAGGCAGTGTGTCGAGAAAAGGAACGCAGGTGGCAGAGGGAGGATTCCACTTGAGACCAGTACCGGCCAATTCTAAAACTGATTCCGTTACACCCTGCGGAGTATAACCCTGATTACAATTTAACGTAGCCCTGTTACCTTCCGAGTAGGGTGGTTGGTCAACGGAGGTGAACGTACCATTTTGAGCGGTGGGTAAATCATTCA